>CM065808.1:63373062-63883062 GCA_033398695.1 Orobanche coerulescens | reverse complement strand
TTATTGATCTTTTGGAAGATGTTTGTTGGTTTGAAAAACTTCTTGGGGGATTTGATGGTGGCTTATTGAGATTTGATTGTAAACAATCGGAGTTTGGCCACAACGTATTCGATATAATGCCCCAATGAATTTAGTTTAATCGTATCGACATTTTGAGTTCGTTATATTCGTGTTTGATTCGTGTATTGAACGGGTTGTTGGATATTGTATAATTCAAGGTTGTTCGAGCGATCGATATCTCAATTAGGACGTCGTTCGTGGAAGGATAATTGTCACCGGTGTTGTGTAAGTTAATTCTTACTCGGTTAAAAGGATATTCATCCCTTTTATTGTTGTTCATTCATAATCATAACTCATTCATCATTATATTAACCGTATCAAAACTTGTTGTTGTCAATTAATCACTTGACCATAAGGAGCAGCGGTTCCAATCATTTCATTGAGCTGTCATTTATTTCACTACCATTCCACCTCGGTGAGTCATTATTCATTTTCGATGTCACTTTTGTTATATCGTGGCATTCCGGGTCATACTGGCGTGCCGGTTGGTATGTGTTGGATTTTCATGTCGGGCACGTTTAAGTCGTGTGTTGGTTGTTGGCCTCACATCGGACTGTGCACACGAGTCATATTGTCTCGTGAGACTGATTAGGTACAAGACCACACGTGTATTCGATCGATACTCGTTGGTGGCTTGTGCACGGACACATTTCCATCCCGGGCGTAGTGTGGTACCACCCTTTGAGCCGTACTGTTAGTTGATTCATATAGCACGTTTGATTGCGTATGTTTCGACAAGATATTTCATAACTTCAGATATAATCATGATTGTGTATTTTCAACCCTTGAGGATTGTTGTTCTTTGTAACTGACCTCGTTTGGGAATTTTGTTTTTCAGGTCTTGGCAAGGCAAAAGTACGGGGAGAACACGCTGACGTCGAGGAGTCCCAGTGATACTAGTAGGGGGCCCCGATCTTTCAGTTATTCATGTTATTGTCCTTTATTTTCCGCTGCAGACTTTCATTTGAATACTCCGTTTCATTCAGTGTTGTGTATTTTATCTTCATATAAAATACACTAGTATTCGATATTGTCCTGGTGTGTTGTAACTAAACTTCTCATCGGAGTAATTATTGTTGTAATGTAGTTCGGTACTACATTTATCCTGTGTAATTCATTCATTTTCATTTGCCTGGTGGGTCCCAGTTGGGGATCTACGGCACTGTAATATCCGCCTAGTTTGGGGTGTTACAACAACCACGGTCCACACGACGATGCTGGCTCAGTAGTGATGTTAGGAACGACCAATAATCAAATAACGTAAACTGACCCAACTAACCCGACTGCCAAGATATCCATGAATCTTAGCTCCGATACCATATTCTGTAACACCCCGAGATATTCGGAATAATTACAGCGCCGTAAACCCTTTAGGTAAGGATTTACAAGGCTAATTTTTAAAAAGTGTGTAAATATAAACCAATCGTACAACTGAAGTTCAAATACAGATTTGATTCAACCGATCAAATGAGTTAACTTATACAACCATATCGAAAGGACATTATTAAAACAGACGTACTCGAGTACTAAATAGACCAAGGAGACAAATCACAATAACAATAAACATCAACCACATCACTGAGCCATTTCATCTTCACATGCATCTTGTGGTTGCTTCCCGCTCTCGGCTACCTGAACATCAAAACAATGTCCACCCCCGAAGGGGTTAGCAAAACAATGCTAGTACAAGTATCGTAATACATAAATCATCAATGCATCATAAAACATGCAAAATGGACTTCCGCCACCGGAATCCAACGATGCGAATCCTCATGATTCCATCAACACAGTACAGGGTAATTGATCGGCCAAAAAACTTATCCTAAAAATAGGAGTTTTTGAGTCGCTCGCAAATATATACGAGGTAGAAGTAGTTTGTAGTGAGTTCTACCAAGGTCTTTTCTCTCGAGGATTGTCCAACAGGGCTTCGTATAATTTTTTTATTATAGATTGCGAGAAATAAATACTAAAATATTAAAAAAGATATTTTTGGGTTTTTTAAAAATTAACTAAATTAAAATGCACTATATTTTAAACTAAACTATTTTTAATAAGACTATTTTAATAAGACTATTTTTAACAAGACTATTTATATTAAGACTATTTATACTAGACTATTTATATTAAGACTATTTATACTAAACTATTTTTAACTAGTGAAAATGAATAGAATTAAAATGAGTTGGGAATTTATAAAATCTAGGGGAATACGGGTTCATTAAATTAGGTTTTTAATTGAGTATAGGAATTGATTTATACGGATATAAAAGAAAAAACGAATGTTTATCGAGTAATCAACTTTTCACCTCCGTACTTTCGTAATCAAAGATGTCTTAATCGCTGTCACTTTTTTAAGATGTTGATAACAAGATTAACACTTGATAGATTGAAAAGATGTGTTTCCAATACACTTAACAATCAATCAAGGAGGTTTCACTAGTAGAAATAGGATATGATCAATCACTATTTAAACCAATTAGTCCTTTCATTTCTCTAACTTGACTATTTTTAGGATAAGCGATCGTTCATCGAGTAATCAACTTTTCACCTCCGTACTTTCGTAATCAAAGATGTCTTAACCACTTTCGCAATCTTAAGATGTTGATAACAAGATTAACATTTGATAGATTGAAAAGATATGTTTCAATTCACTCAACAATCAATCAAGAAGGTTTCATTAGTAAAAATAGGATATGATCAATCTCTATTTAAACCAATTAGTCCTAAAAATAGTTTAAATCAATCAAATACTCAATATATAACCTAATAGAAATCCCCCTTACCCTAGGAAGAAAGATTAGCTACTCATTGGTTTATACATACTAAAATTATAATAGAAATAATTGATATATATAATATATATATAGAAACTTTTAATTACTAGAACTTAATGACAATAGATAAAACTTACTTGAATATGATGAATCAAAGTTCAAGAAACAAACTTCAAAATATAACTTCAAACTTGTTTAAAGGTTACAAGCTTACAAAATTTGAAAGTAAAATACTAAGTGCTTATTGATCAAGCACTTTTCAATTACAAACTAAATGAAAGAAATACTTCAAACCAAAATAAAATACAAACTAAAATTGAAAGTTCTAAGGAAAATATATTGCTAAAGGAAAGGAGTATTTCTTAGCAAGAAGTTGAGGATTTCTTGGTAAGAATGTGTGTTATTTTGCAATGGGTGAAGATGCCCTTTTATAGGTGATTTTCAAGAATACAATTGATTATTTAATTCAAAATATCTATTGTAATATCATTTTTAATTCTTTGTTCACACTTCACCCATGTCTTTGAATTTTCAGTTTTTGACCAAAAATATCTTGTGGTTGATTTCACAAGTTGGTCAAAAGTGGACTAATTTTGCATGGCATCTGCTGAAACACGGCGATGAAAAAGCGACCCGGTTGCCCGTGTTGTGCGCCGTTTGTGGTGACTCGGTCTCTTAGGAATACGCGAGGACACGGCCTCTTTTGCGCCGTATGTGAAGCGGCCGGCGAGAACACGGTCCATTTTGCGTCGTTTTGTATGGTCGTTTGTCTGGAAAAATTCCGTCGTTGGATTTGATCTTGTTTTCCGTCCTTTTGATGCTTCATGTCGATGTCTGTAAAATAACCATTTTTAGCTCATGTTTGGATATATCTGTAAAATATATATTTTTAATCACAAATCAGTACAATTATGCCCGGAAAAATGAATATTTTGTATATGAATTTTAGATCAATTATGCACTAATCAAATACCTCACACTTAAATTCTTGCTAGTCCCGAGCAAGACTCTTTATTAATCACACACAAAATAAAAATTAAAAATTAAAATAAGACATAAAATATAATACACACAAATTTAAGAAAAATAATTATATATAAAGATAAAAAGAGATCAAAATGCCATTAATTCACAATAACCAACTTTATACAGTAGATAGAAATGAATCAAGATTCAAAATAAATCTACTAACGATTTTGAAGTTAAAACACGGTTTTTATTTTTGTAATTCCAAAATACAAGGTTTTCCACCCAAAAGGTTGATTATTTCTTTCCCACTCGTGACTTCACACGACTCCCTTTGATGGTTGCTCTCGATCACTCGTTTATTTTCGACTCAATATGAAGAAGAATTTCATCGGCGTCATCAAATATTGTGATTTTCACAAAATTGAGTGTATTGAAATTCAGCTGCTAATTAATTCAAATCTGCTCATAAACTACATCCCTTTTAGTGATAGCTTTCACACCGTTATTTGCTAACGTGTAGCTCTTTTCACTAACACAATTTCTATCTCATTATTTTCTTTCGTAAAAAGGTGATAGCTTTCACAGATTATTTGCTAACGTGTAGCTCTTTTCACCAATTTTTACGAGACGGCGACTACGCACCAACAATGGTTAGTCCTTTATTTTTCGCAAAATTTAAGACTTCCAAAATTAGGCATTTATTCTGCTCAACACTTCTCCTTTTCGTCATTTATTTTTTAGGTGATAGCTTTCACACCGTTATTTGCTAATGTGTAGCTCTTTTCACCAATGACTCCTTTTTTTTTAGGGAATAGAATTTTTGCAGAAAATCATTTTTAGTTAAGCATGAAAAATCAAAAACTCCACAAATTAAGTAAATTTCAGTTTTATTTTTCATCAACCAATTGATTCTTCTTTTCTCAAGGTAACGAATGACTCGATTTTATATGATAATTACAAGGCTTGGAAAGAGAGATTAAGGCTCAAATTTTTTTTTTTGGAATATACAATTTTTTTACCGGTTAAAACAATTTTAGAAGCTTGTATATAGTTAATTTATTGGTGTTTATGGCCAGATCTAGAAATCTCACAAATCAAAATACTATATATATATATATATATATATATATATATATATATACTAAAAAAAAAAAATTTAAGGCAAATAAAAACACACCAAAATACTAACACACTAAAACATACTACAACAAACCACCCCCAAACTTGAAAATAAAACTGTCCTCAGTTTATAAAATAAAAAATAAAAATCAATGCAGAAAAGCAGAATACTCCCTGTTAAGAAAGTTGATGTCTGAGCCTAACGCCTTTTAGAATCTGCAAGAGAATAAATATACGAGGCACACACAAAAGAAAATAAAATATACTCGTAAGTATAACATAATTTTTTAGATGCGCATCAAGAAAGTCCGAAGAGTCGCCTTACGCTGCCATCAAAGTTTTTATAAAAGCAAAACACGAAATAAAAATTACAGCAATACATAAATCGCGAATAGATGCGCGTCAAGAGATCAAGAAGAAACTCCTTAAGCTGCCATCATTTAGCACGATTATTACACACATGTAAAGTAAAAATACAAGAGGTCCGTCATGGGTTATCAAAGGGAGAGGAATGAATCCACTTTTCGTTTTCTCCTTTGTAAAATCTTCTACCTGGACAATTTTAGCTAGAGTGGATCTGGTTGAGGAACAAATTCATTGAGTTTTTGATTAGTTCTTACGGTGTGGTTGCAACGACTATGATTCGTTTAGCACGCTCGGAAATAAAACCCTTTTCGGCGAGTAGTGGATGAAAGACAAGAAACCATCAAAGAAACCATTGACATTAAGCACTCTATTGGTTTTGATGAACATTTAGCCGGGCTCTGGTAACCACATGAAAAAGTTCCTCAAGGGTGCAAAACCACCGGGAAGGGCGATAAAGGCGCGAATTATTTATCATGTGAGTTATGCGATCTTGCATATTCACAGATCTAAACTCATCTCCAATAGTTGACCGGTGATTTTACTTTCGGCCCGGAGGTTTTGGGATTACTCCCAATACTCTAACACCTTCCATATAGGCGACGGCACTCGTCCCATTAATCCTAGACTTCCTCCTCCGTAAACTACATGAATGCTTTTTTCTCCTAAGGTACGACCAGTCGTTGGGCCTTGATGAAGCATGCCTCTTTTCCAGAACTAGATCCACCAAAAATGCAGACTGTGTAAAATTTTTTTGTGGAAGATGATGACTCAATTTTTGAAAAGATTTTTTTTTTTTTTTTTTTTATATTTTTTTGATTTTTTAGATTTTTTTTTTTTTATTTTTTATTTTTTTTATAAAAAAAAAAATAATAAAAAAAATAAAAAAATTAGGTTACCTACCAAAAAGGGCTCGTTTAATTTCATTAGCTTGACAACTTCTGTTTTAGTCGTGCGACGGATCTTCAAGGGTTATGCTCTCTCGTGAGGAATTTTACGATTTTCAAAATAAGGCTTTACCCCGTGTCCGTTCACTGAAATGACTCTTTGGTTTGAGGATTTATCAGTCTAATTACTCCGTATGGAAATACTTCCTCAATCTCGAAGGGTCCCGTCAGCGTGATTTTAGCTTACACGGAAATAATCATGGCGAGAATTAAATAAAAGTACTTTCGTGCACTGGTTCAAGGTGCTTGAGGGTAAGTTTCGGTCATGAAGTCTCTTGACTTTGTCTTTGTAAATCGAGAGTTCTCGTATGCTTCGTTTCTTAACTCGTCTAGTTCGGATATTTGTAGCGATCTTTCTGTCGACTTTTTTCAATTCCATTGAAACGGCCTTAATTGCCCAATAAGCTTTATGTTCGATTTCAAGCTGGAAGGTGACAATTTTTTCCATAGACTAGGCGGTAAGGGCTCATTCCCAATGGACTCTTGTATCTTGTTGGTATGCCCAAAGTGCATCGACCAATTTTTCACCCAATCTTTTCGAGTTGGGCGCACGATTTTCAAGATCCCTTTTATTTGTCGGTTGCTTGTTTCATTTGACCGACGTTTGTGGATGGTAGGGAGTTGCAATTTTGTGATTTATGCCATTTTTGGCCATAAGCTTGTCAAATAACTTGTTGCGAAGTGAGATCCCCATCACCGATTATTGCCTTGGGAAATCCAAACGGTGATTATGTATTCTGTACAAACTTAACAACAATATTAGCATCATTAGTCCTTGTGTGGATTGCCTCAACCCACTTGGATACATAATCGATTGCTAAAAGAATGTACTCAAAATTTGATTTAGTGAATGGTCCCATAAAATCAATTCCCATACATCAAAAATTTCTACGACCAAATTGATCGTGAGGGCATCTCATTTCTTTTTCGATAGTACGATTCGTTGACACCTATCGACCGAACACAAAAATGATATGCGTCTTTAAATAAGGATGGCCAATACAAACCAGATTGAGAATTTTGTTAGCGGTCTTTTGTCCGCCAAAATGTCCTCCGCAATGAAGTTCGTGGCAAAAGGTTAGTACACTTTGTTGCTCATCTTAAGGGACACATCGCCTCATGATTTCATCTTTGCATAATCGAAAAAGGCATGGTTCGTCCCAGAAGTAGTTTTTGCATGATGATAAAAACCTTTTCTTTTCTTGGTAAGAAATGTTAGTTGGGAGCATTTCACAAACCAAATAATTCACAATATCTGCAAACCAAGGTACCGAAAAATTTTAAATAGATTTTCATGTGGAAAAGAGTCCACAATTTGTTCATGTTTGTTATCTATTTCTTCTGTTATTTTTAAACGAGACAAATGGTATGCGACCACATTTTCACTTCCTTTTCGATCCTTTATTTCCACATTAAATTCTTGAAGCATTAAAATCCACCGAATCAACCGAGGTTTCGCTTGTTGCTTTTTCAACGAGATGTCGTAAAGTGCATGGTGCGAATGTACAATCACTTTAGATCCTACAATATAAGATCTAAATTTATCCAAGGAGAAAACCACAACTAATAATTCTTTCTCGGTTGTCGTATAATTAACTGCGCATCATTTAATGTTAGACTAGCGTAATAAACCACACGGAGCATTTTATCAATTCTTTGGCCCAAAGCGCACTAACTTTCGGTCGGATGCATCGCACATAATTTCAAAAGGTAAAGACCAATCGGGGGCAATTACGATTGGTGCCGTGGTTAGTTTCTCTTTCAAGGTTTTAAAAGCGTCGAGACAAGCGTCATCGAAAATGAAAGAAACATCTTTGGTAAGCAAAGTGCATAGAGGTTTACTTATTTTTGAAAAATCTTTGATAAACCTTCTATAAAACCGGCATGTCCTAAAAAGCTCTGATTGCCTTTACATTGTTTGGTGGCGGTAATTTTGAATGACATCAATTTTTGCTTTGTCGACTTCAATTCCATGATTTGACACCACATGGCCTAGCACAATTCCACTTTCTGTCATAAAATGACTTTTTCCCAACCGAGAGTTAAATGGCTTTCAATACAACGTTCAAGTACTTTGGTCAATTTATTTAAGCAATCATCAAAAGATGATCCAAATCGAAAAGTCATCCATAAATACATCAATAGAAACGCCGATCATATAATAGAAAATTGACAACATGCACCTTTGAAAAGTTCCTGGTGCATTGCATAATCCAAAGGGCATTCTTCGACAAGCAAAAGTTCCAAAAGGGCATGTGAATGTGGTCTTCGATTGGTCCTCGGGTGCAATCGCCACTTGATAATACCCTGAAAGGCCATCAAGAAAACAGTAGAATTTGTGTCCTGCAAGTTTATCAAGCATTTGGTCAATAAAAGGTAGAGGAAAATAATCCTTTTTGGTGGCGGCATTTAATTTTCGATAATCAATGCACATCCGCCACCCGGTTGTTACCCTCGTTGGTACTAGCTCTCCCTTATCATTTTCAATCACTGTTATGCCACTTTTCTTTGGCACCACATGTAATATCCGTGTTTTCTATTTTCGGTAATTTCTATTTTTGGTGTATGTTCGTTTCGGACAACTCGCTTAGCACTGTTTTGGAATTCTGAATCTATTTTGTTCTTGGAGTTTTTCCGTCTGGTCGAGTTTCGAGGATGTTTTTGCATAATTTCATTTTGAATTATACCTTGCCGCATGTGCGTTCGATTCTCGTAAAACTTGTTCGTTTCCGTTGTTTCTCGACTCGTATAAGTTTGTATGGTTGAGTTGGTCGTGTTGGAACTTTCGGTTTGTTAATCCGACGTCGTATCGTGAATTCCGGATGTTTGGGGTCATTTTTATAATTCTGATTTATTTTGGGCATTGTGGTTGTTATTCGTTTATCGACCTCCTGGTCGGAGCCACGTGTTGATTATGGCAATCATCCCATCGGTAGGAAATCTTCGTATACTCGTTAAGTATCTATTCTATCCGGTTGTCGTTGAGCTTTATTTTCTCACAATCGATGTCTGTAGAGGTTACGGCCGTAAACCCTCATGTTACGGCCGTAATGTTCGAGAGATACGACCGTAAGTCCTTCACCGTACGGCCGTAAGCCGGCTTCGTTTTTTCCCGCATGAGACTCCGGTAGCAACTTACGGGCGTATAATGTACCGATTACGGCCGTAAGAAATGTTACGGCCGTATCTCTTAGATCATACTAGTAAGTGCGCTTCGTCGGTTTGCCCGGACCTATCCGTAGAACTTGTTACGGCCGTAAATGCATGTAATTACGGCCGTAATATCCACTAGTTACGGCCGTATGAATGAGGTGTTACGGCCGTAACACGCCGGTTTATAAACGGGCAGAGTCATTTTTTCCGTCATTTTCTCATTCCTCTTCTCTTCTTCGCGACAGGGCGACTTCCAAGGCAAGGGTTCGTCGATTTTCATCCCAACACCGGTTGGAAAGTATAACTTAGCATCATATCATCACCACAACACCAAATCATCTATTGCTCGGCTTCGAATCAAGGTATTATCCCCTAGAACCCTAGTATGAATTTGGAGAGGGTTTGGTGGTGATCTTGTCTTTTAATCCGATTTAACCGATGTTGTTGTTAGATTTCGATAGTATACTCGTGATTCTTGGTTCCCTTGTTATTGGATGGGATGAAATCCCGCTATTACACCGTTGACCAATTTCAACTCCCTATGCCCTTTTGATGTTCGATGAATTGTCCCAACGGGTAGAACTAGGACGGATTTCTTCGTATTCGTATTGTTGAGATTGGTTGTATATCATTTTGTGGTAGGGACGAGTTTGGGAAGATTGTTCGGATCGGAACCTTTCCTTTCGCCGTTTTCTTCGCGTCGTGTCATCCAAGGCAAGTACATGTATTACATTCCGTTACGTGCATATGGTTTTGATGCGAATGATGTAAATGGTGTTATTGAACGAATGTGATTGTTTCTCTTCCACAGGGATGGCGTGTGGCCTGCGGGGCCGATACTAATGGGTACGGCCATGGAAATGGACTGGGGTGCGTGTGTTGATGTTCTTCCACCTGGGGACGGTTCGACGGGACCTCTGGGGGCCGATACTAATGGCTACGGCCGCGGAAGTGGTTTCTCACCTGGGGACGGTCCGACGGGACCTCTGGGGACCAATACTAATGGGTACGGTCGCGAGTCACCAAGCGTGGATAATTGTGATGTGGAAAACTTGTTAATATACTGTTTTGGTGTTAATGTGATATTAGAATTTGACTTTCAAAAATGATTTTTCTAACGATTTATTTGCGTTGAATCGTGTATGTATATAACGTTGTGTAATTATGTACTTGCACTAGCTATTCGAATGCTAACCCCTTAAATGGGGGAAATGCGTCTTATACATTTAGTCTTGGTCGAGTGAGGAGCCGGCACGGGATGCGCATGCGAAGGATGGGTTGGCATGATGATGTGGCTCAGTCCGCATTTTCTATTTTGACATTGCATGTGTTGAGTAATGGAGATAGATACTTTATTTTTAAACATGGTTTAAGTCCTAGCGTGGGCAACGATTTGGTATTTAACTTATGTCTCATGTACTCCGTTAAAATGTTTTGGCGAGGCCACGGCCTTATTTATTTTTGATGCATCTTTTGGGTTATCATTGTGGTTCATGTGTCGTGAGTTAGCACGGTAGACCTCACGAGGGTTCTACGGCGTGTATTGTCCCATTTGTGAATTGTGATGTTACAATTATGGTATCGAGCTTAGGTTTTGAATACCTAGGTGTCGGTGAAATTTGGTGCATCGGTTGCATCATTAGAGTCGGTTGTTGAGCCTAATATCATCGTGCTCTTGTCCTTTCGTGCGACCGTGTTGTAAGTCTCCTCGAACTCTTATATCTCTCGTAATTCGTTTTCTTGCTACTGCTCGGAATCGTGACTTGTGTTACCAACTTTGTGAATTGTGCTGATCTTGTTCTTTTCTTATTTTCCTTCAGTATGTTGAGAGGTCGTGGTAGACCGGCTAGGGGACGCGGCCGAGGCCGTGGTCGTGGTGCCGATAATGAGGAGGGCTCACTTTCCCAGTCCTCTGCGGACTCAGCCTCTCACTCAGTGCCGTCGGGTAATAATGCCGACGCTGGCTCTGCCAGACACTACGTAGTTGGTAGCCCAACTTACTCAGATAGCTCAGGGTGGACGCCAGAATCCGCCCCGACACCGGAGGAGGAGGCTAGTAAGTGGCTTCAGACGGTGACTAAGATGCACCCACCTCGTTTCTCCGGATCTTCTGACTCCCTCGGTTGGGAGAATTGGCTCTTTCAGTTGTCCAGGACCTTTGATGCCGTAGCTTGTCCTGAAGACAGGAGGGTACATATTGCCCAGTACCTCCTGGATAAGGAAGCTGCGGAATGGTGGGAGGCCGTTGCACCCAGAGACCGTCGGGCCACTTGGGATGAGTTCAGGGCTGCTATGGAGGCAGAATATTGTCCGCCGCTTGATCAAGGAGCGCAGAATTGTGGAGTTCTTCACCGCTACACCTCGGGATGTGCCTATTTCTCGTGCCATCATTTCTTACAATCAGCAGTTGGGTTTCGTGAGGGACCAAGTGAGAACGGAGGCTGATAAAATCCGTTATTTCAATATGCACATGAAGCCGCATATTAGACAGAGTATGGCGCCGCTCATGTGTGCCACTTTGAAGGAATACCAAGATCGCGCTCTGGCGATCGAGATGGCTGTCCCGGAATCAGAGTCGGTTTCGGAAGCTAAGAAGCAGAAGACTACCGGTGGGTTCTCGGCCGGTAAAGGTGGTCGGGCCGAGGTCTCGCTCGCTCCTACACCCGAGAGGAGGCCGTTTCATCAGCCGATGGATCTCGTGGTAACTCGATCGATCTGTTGCACCTAGCGGGAGAGTCTGTTTTAATTGCGATCGGCCGAGCACGTTGTGAAGGATTGCCCACTTCCGTTAGTTACTTGCTTCACTTGCAGACCAGGCATCGAGCTCATTGTGAGAGGGCCACTGTGGCCGCTAGATTTACGACTACCACCGCCGATCGGAGGATCACAGTTCACCGACTACTCATGTTCCGCACGGTTCGAGTCGTGGTAGAGGTGAGTCACCGGATCGCCGCGCGGCTGAGTTCGGCTCAATCCATCCCGATTATATCGGATGAGGCGCACGGAGGAGGCAGACATTCGGTGGCGTGTACCACTCAGATCCTTTCTCATCCGGTTTCGGTGCTTTTGATTCGGGTGCGACCCATTCCTTTATAGCTTGATTGTGTGAGTCGTATTGGTTTTGACCGCTTGTTTGAGTGTGAGCCATTTGTAGTGGGTACGCCCGGGATCGTATGGTTGGGGACCGGGAAGTTAGGGATTGCCCGGTGAGGATCGGGAGCCGGATTGGCCTCGAATCTCATTGTTATAGACCTTAAGGGTGAGGATTTGATCCTGGGACGATTGGTTGGATCGTCATGGTGCTATCATGAACTATCGGACTCGTACCATCACGATAGTTGCCGAGACGGCACCGAGCATACTCTCGTCGTAAGCGGGTAGATCGGGAGTGTGATTAGCGCCTTGAAGGCGATGAAACTTTTGAACCAAGGTTGTGTTGGCTTTGGTGTTTCGCTCAGCGGAAGATGGTGGGGTTGACATACCGTCGATTCCATCGTTAGCGAGTATTAGATGTATTTCGGATGACTTGCGGGATTACCACCACAACGAGAGGTGGAGTTTCCTATTGACCTTGAGCCGAATGCGGCCCCTATTTCTCGAGCACCGTACCGTATGGCACCGTCGGAGATGCTAGAGTTGAAGAATCGATTGGGAGAGTTGTTAGATAAGGGGTATATTCGACCGAGCGCATCGCCTTGGGGTGCGCTGTACTTTTGTTAAGAAGAAGGATGGATCGCTTCGTTTATGCATCGACTATCGAGAATTAAACAAGCTAACCATCAAAAATAAATACCCTTTGCCCGGGATTGACGATTTGTTTGATCGCCTTGGGGCGGCAGTCTTTTCAAGATTGATTTGCGATCGGGCTACTACGATTGAGGATTCGACGTCGATATTCAAAGCCGCCTTCGGACGAGATATGGCCATTACGAGTTTGTGGTTATGCCTTTCGGGCAACCAATGCCCACAGTTGTTCATGCGGTTGATGAACAAAGTTTTTATTGAGTATCTGGACAAATTCGTAGTCTTTTTTATCTACGATATCCGTATCTATACACGGAGTCGGGAGGAGCACGCCTTACATCTCCGGAAGGTTTTAGAAAATTTGACGTCTGAGCAGTTGTACGCGAAGTTCTCTAAGTGTGAGTTTTGGCTTGAGGAAGTGACGTTCCTCGGGCATGTGATTTCAGCAGAGGGAGTTCGGGTAGATCCGAAGAAGATAGAGGCAGTGATGGCTTGGGAGCCGCCTAAGAATGTGAAGGAGGTGAGGAGTTTTCTGGGTCTTGCCGGCTATTACCGTAGATTCGTGGAGGGATTTTCTAAGATCGCTAGACCTCTCAATCATTTGCTCCAAAAACTCGAAGTTCGAGTGGATCGCAGAGCAGATGCTTTGACGAGTTAAAGAGACGTTTGACTACCGCACCCGTGTTAGCGTTGCCTCAGGGGAACGAGGATTTCGTAGTGTACAGTGATGCTTCGGGCCTTGGTCTAGGATGTGTTTTGGTGCAGAGAGACAGAGTGATTGCGTATGCGTCCCGCGATTGAAACCTTATGAGGTGAATTACCCCACACACGATTTGGAGTTAGGCTGCGGTTGTTTTCGCCTTGAAGATCCGGAGACATTATCTCTATGGGTCGTCGTGTAAGATTTTACAGATCACAAGAGTTTGAAGTATATCTTGATCGAAAGAGTTAAATATGAGACAGCGTAGGTGGTTGGAGCTAATTAAAGATTACGACCTCGAGATACTTTACCATCCGGGTAAGGCTAACGTAGTGGCCGATGCGTTGAGCCGTAAGCCGATAACGTTACGGATGTTAGAGGTACTTACACCACGAGTAGTATCCAGCGGGATCTTATTTGTCGAATATTGAGGTTTGGGTTCGGAGGATTCGGGGCGATTACGTGCATTAGAGATCACTTCGTCCTTGATCGATGATATCAAGGCGAAACAGTATGATGATCCGTGTTTGGTCCAGCTTGAGGGAGGATGTGAGGCGGGAAAGCCCTGGATTTGTGGTTCGTGATGATGGAGTTACGAGATTTCACGGCGGACTATGTGTACCGAATGATATTGGTGAGACAGAAGATCTTGAGTGAAGCTCATACCACACCTTACTCCATACATCCTGGTACGAATAAAATGTACAAGGATGTGAGGAGCAACTCCGGTGGAGTAATTTGAGGACAGACGTTAGCGAGTTTGTGTCGAAGTGTTTGACTGTCGGCGAGTTAAGATCGAGCATCGGCGACCCGCAGGGTTTTTGCGACCACTTCCTATCCCGGAGTGGAAATGGGAGGATATTTCTATGGATTTCATTACTAATATGCCTAGGACTCGGAATGGAATGAACATGATTTGGGTTATTGTCGATCGATGACCAAATCAGCTCACTTTCTGGGTATTAAGGACACTTGGGGCCGGAGAGACCGGGCGCGAGTATTTATTGCGAGGTCGTGAGATTGCATGGGACTCCTAAGAGTATTGTTTCGGATCGTGATGGCCGGTTCGTATCACATTTTGGCAGTCGTTCATCGAGCTTTGGGTGCCGAGTTGAGACTCGGTACATCTTATCACCCTCGCATCGACGGGCGATCGGAGCGGACGATCGAGACGTTAGAGGATATGTTGAGAGCCTGTGCCCTAGAATGGAAGGATGATTGGGAGTCGCACTTGCCGTTGATCGAGTTCACGTACAACAATAGTTGGCACGCCTCGATCAAAATGGCGCCATTTGAGGCGTTGTATGGGAGGAGGTGCAGATCGCCGTTGTGTTGGGACGATGCGTCCGAGCTGATTGGTACCGAGCCCGATATGGTAGTTGAGACGAGAGAGAAGATTACTCTGATTCGTGATAGATTGTTAACGGCCCAGAGTCGGCAGAAGTCTTATGCCGACACGCGTCGCCGGCCGTTGGAGTTTGAGGTGGGAGATCATGTTTTGCTTAAGGTGTCGCCGACACGGGGAGTTTACCGCTTCGGCCGGAAGGGTAAACTTAGTCCGAGGTTTATTGGGCCGTTTGAGATTTTAGAGAGAGTGGGAGAGCTTGCCTATCGGCTAGGCTTACCGCCGTCCCTGAGCCACGTTCATAACGTATTTCATGTTTCCCAGCTTAGGAGGTACGTATCGGACCCTAGCCATATTATCGATTTTGGAGAGATCGAATTGGGACCCGACCTTACCATCGAGGAGAGGCCGATTCAGATTTTAGAGCGTCGGGTGAAGCAACTTCGTCATAAAACCATCCCTCTGGTTAAAGTTCAATGGTCGAGACATGGGTCCGAGGAAGCCACATGGGAGACGGAGGAGAGTATGCAGTCGAGATACCCCGAGTTGTTCGCGTTGTAAGTTTCGGGACGAAACTTATTTTTAGGGGGAGATAATGTAATATCCGTGTTTTCTATTTTCGGTAATTTCTATTTTTGGTGTATGTTCGTTTCGGACAACTCGCTTAGCACTGTTTTGGAATTCTGAATCTATTTTGTTCTTGGAGTTTTTCCGTCTGGTCGAGTTTCGAGGATGTTTTTGCATAATTTCATTTTGAATTATACCTTGCCGCATGTGCGTTCGATTCTCGTAAAACTTGTTCGTTTCCGTTGTTTCTCGACTCGTATAAGTTTGTATGGTTGAGTTGGTCGTGTTGGAACTTTCGGTTTGTTAATCCGACGTCGTATCGTGAATTAGGATGTTTGGGGTCATTTTTATAATTCGATTTATTTTGGGCATTGTGGTTGTTATTCGTTTATCCCGACCTCCGATGTTTGAGCCACGTGTTGATTATGGCAATCATCCCATCGAGGAAATCTTCGTATACTCGTTAAGTATCTATTCTATCCGGTTGTCGTTGAGCTTTATTTTCTCACAACCGATGTTCAGAGTTACGGCCGTAAACCCTCATGTTACGGCCGTAATGTTCGAGAGATACGACCGTAAGTCCTTCACCGTACGGCCGTAAGCCGCCTTCGCTTTTTTCCCCGCATGAGACTCCGGAGCAACTTACGGGCGTATAATGTACCGATTACGGCCGTAAGAAATGTTACGGCCGTATCTCTTAGATCATACGGCCGTAAGTGCGCTTCGTCGGTTTTGCCTGGACCTATCCGTAGAACTTGTTACGGCCAGAATGCATGTAATTACGGCCGTAATATCCACTAGTTACGGCCGTATGAATGAGGTGTTACGGCCGTAACACGATCGGTTTATAAACGGGCATGAGTCATTTTTTTCCCGTCATTTTCTCATTCCTCTTCTCTTCTTCGCGACGGGGCGACTTCCAAGGCAAGGGTTCGTCAGATTTTCATCCCAACACCGGTTGGAAAGTATAACTTAGCATCATATCATCACCACAACACCAAATCATCTATTGCTCGGTCAATCAAGGTATTATCCCCTAGAACCCTAGTATGAATTTGGAGAGGGTTTGGTGGTGATCTTGTCTTTTAATCCGATTTAACCGATGTTGTTGTTAGATTTCGATAGTATACTCGTGATTCTTGGTTCCCTTGTTATTGGATGGGATGAAATCCCGCTATTACACCGTTGACCAATTTCAACTCCCTATGCCCTTTTGATGTTCGATGAATTGTCCCAACGGGTAGAACTAGGACGAATTTCTTCGTATTCGTATTGTTGAGATTGGTTGTATATCATTTTGTGTTAGGGACGAGTTTGGGAAGATTGTTCGGATCGGAACCTTTCCTTTCGCCGTTTTCTTCGCGTCGTGTCATCCAAGGCAAGTACATGTATTACATTCCGTTACGTGCATATGGTTTTGATGCGAATGATGTAAATGGTGTTATTGAACGAATGTGATTGTTTCTCTTCCACCTGGGGATGGCGTGTGGCCTCTGGGGGCCGATACTAATGGGTACGGCCATGGAAATGGATCAGGGTGCGTGTGTTGATGTTCTTCCACCTGGGGACGGTTCGACGGGACCTCTGGGGGCCGATACTAATGGGTACGGCCGCGGAAGTGGTTTCTCACCTGGGGACGGTCCGACGGGACCTCTGGGGACCGATACTAATGGGTACGGTCGCGAGTCACCAAGCGTGGATAATTGTGATGTGGAAAACTTGTTAATATCTTGCTTTTGGTGTTAATGTGATATTCGAATTTGACTTTCAAAATGATTTTTCTAACGATTTATTTGCGTTGAATCGTGTATGTATATAACGTTGTGTAATTATGTACTTGCACTAGCTATTCGAATGCTAACCCCTTAAATGGGGGAAATGCGTCTTATGCATTTCAGGTACTGGTCGAGCTGAGGAGCTGGCACGGGATGCGCATGCGAAGGATGGGTTGGCATGATGATGTGGCTCGAGTCTGCATTTTTCTATTTTGACATTGCATGTGTTGAGTACTGGAGATAGATTGTTTATTCTTAAACATGGTTTAAGTCTAACGTGGGCAACGATTTGGTATTTAACTTATGTCTCATGTACTCCGTTAAAATGTTTTGGCCGAGGCCACGGCCTTATTTATTTTTTTGATGCATCTTTTGGGTTATCATTGTGGTTCATGTGTCGTGAGTTAGCCTGGTAGACCTCACGAGGGTTCTACGGCGTGTAATGTCCCATTTGTGAATTGGGATGTTACACCACATGTATCGGGCTTACCCATTCACTATCCGCAATCGGATAAATAATTCCCTCAGCTAGTAATTTTAAAATTTCCCTTTTAACTACCTCTAGCATATTGGGATTTAATCTTCGTTGTGCTTCTCTTCTTGGTTTTTCCCCCTCTTCTAGGATTATTTTGTGCATACATGTTGAAGGGCTAATTCCCTTAATATCACTCAAACCCCATCCTATTGCCTCTTTGCATTTTTTCAAAACTTCTATTAAAAGAAATTCTTCATCTTTGCTTAATTCTGCATTAATAATTACGGGTTTTTTATTTCCTTCTTCAAGAAAAACATATTTTAAATGTTTAGGCAATTCTTTAAGCTCCGGTATTTCTTTTTCTTTGCTATCCATTAACGACTCCAGACTATCTATCTTAATCCCCTGTAAGAGATTTTCGCACACTTCTCCTTCAACTTCCGGTTAAGCTCCGAACATTCCATTACTTGTTCTGTATAATGAGAGTTTCTACAATTGTCAATAATATCAACAAAAGCACACTCCTCGTATAAATCGTAACTAGGAACAGGGCGAATTAAACACGAGAAAATGTCACGGTTTCATTTAACACACTCATGGTTAATTTTCCTCTTTTAACATCAATTATTGTTTCGGTAGCCATGAAAGGTCTTCCCAATAAAATAGAATGATCTTTTCCATTTTCTAGACATTGTCCCATTTCTAAGACAACAAAATCACTGGAATAATAAGCCCCTCTATGTCAACCAAAATATCTTCGATAATTCCAACAGAAAACGAAGCGATCTATCGCCAATTGTAAACATATTTTAGTCGGGCTAAGTTCACCAAGATCAAGTTGCTCAAAAATATATAATGGCATCAAATTTATAATTGTTCCAAGATCAAGCATACGGTGGTCTTCTTACCGTTTCCCATAGCGATATTTATGATGAAGCTTCTGGATCACTTTGCTTGGGAGGTAATCGTTGTTGGAGCAATGCGGACATAACCTCCGAGACAATGATTTTTCTCTATATCCAAACTTCTTTTTATCCGTGAGTAATTCTTTGAAAAATTTTCCGTATCTTTGGGACACTTTTTATTACTTCCAATAAAGGAAGGTTTACATTTACTTTAGATGACATATCAAAAAATTTAGAAATTGCTTCTCAAGTTTTTCATTTTTTGTCGACTTGGAAAAGGTATTGGGGGTTTGTATGGATTTGTAGATTTGTGGAGTGTTGGGATGGGGACTTCTTCTTTAGAATTTTCATTTGACTCCTTATCTTCGTCCTTGTTTCTGCAATAATTGAAATATCATCATTAGAAGGGGAATCAACTTGATTGTTATAAATCTTACCAGTTCTCGGCGTGGTGATAGCTTTAGCTTGTTCGGTTGACTTGGTAACCTCCCTTCTCGGTTATTTTGCGGTTGATTTGCTAGTTGCCCGACTTGAGTTTCGACTGCTTTCTCGATGCTTCCATTGCTTCAAATCTTCGATCCGAGTTTTGGATGAATGATTGAAGTGTTTCTTCTAATGAGGGTTTTCGGTTGGTTTGAGGGCGACCCTTGGAATTGGTTCGGTCTTTGATATGGTTGTTGCAAATTTTGATGTTGAGGAGGTGGTGGTTGTTGGTGATGATTCCCACCCCAAGAGAAATTAGGGTGATTTCGCCAACCGGGATTATAGGTTTCGAGAAAAGGGTCATTTCGGGGCGTTGGTAAAAGTATTTAAAGCATTTACCTCTTCGGGGTTCGTCGGGGATTGATGTTGGGTGCATGACTATATTCACCACCGCGAAAAATACTTCTTGAGATGGCATGGTGTGGGTGGTTGAGAAATTCCTTGAGTTGTAAGTCGTTGGACTTGTTTGGTTAGCTCGGCAATTTGCGCAGTGAGATCGGTGGAATTTACTTCATTAGCTCCGACTCTCTGCCTCGTGCACTCTTTTCTTTGGGAGGATATAGCAAGTTTTTCAAACAAATCAAAAGCGGCTTGCGCCGTTAGTGTTCCTATATCTCCCCACCGCATTGTCAACAAGAAATTGGCAATTATGAGTTAGCCCATCATAAAAAGTTTGACTCAAACAGGTAAAGGATAATGATGATGGGGGCATGCTAGTAAAAGAGTTTTGAAACGATCCCATGCTTCAAAAATTGTTCACCCTCCGATTGCGTAAAAGCCGCAATTTTGGTCCTTAGATCCGCCGTTTTATGATGTGGATAAAATTTAGACATGAATTTGTTGCACACATCATCCCAAGTAGCCAATGAATTTGGTGGCAACGTCATAATCCATGTTTTTGCTCGATCTTTTAAGGTGTAAGGAAAACACCTCATTTTTAATTGATCCTCGGTCAATTGTTGTAATGGAAAGGTATTGACAACCGAGTAAAAATCACGAATAAAACTTAAAGGATCCTCGTTTGGCATCCCATAAAAAGATGGGAGTTGGTTGAAATGAATGGATTTCAATTCATAATTTCGTGCTGTCTGGCCAAGTTGTATGCATGACGTTGTTGTACCGATCACCGGTCTAGCAAAATCTTTCAAAGTTTGTTGGTACGCCATATGTTCTTCGTTTGACTTTTCTTCTTGATCGGAAGATTCGGTGTTTTCTTGTCAAAAATTCTCCTTCACCGCTAATATCTTCTAGGCTATCTCCAACTCGATAATCGGGATGAATGTTTTCGTTGTATGGTACCAAGGTTCTTGCAAGAGACCTACGGCCCTGCATAGACTAGAAAACAACAGCACCTAAAAAAAAAAAAAAATTAAGAACAAGATGAATAAAAGATGCAAGAAATAAAGAAAGATTAAATCACAAGATATAAATAAAAGTATACAAAAATTATATTTGGCCTAAAACAATCCCCGGCAACGGCGCCAAAATTTGATCGGCAAAAAAACTAAACCTAAAAATATGATTTATTGAGACGCTCGCAAATAAATACGAGCAAGAAGAGGTTAGTGGTGAGTTATACCAATGTCTATTCACTCGAGGATTGTCCAATGTGGCTTCGTATAATTTTTTTATTATAGATTGCGAGAAATAAATACTAAAATATTAAAAAAGATATTTTTGGGTTTTTTAAAAATTAACTAAATTAAAATGCACTATATTTTAAACTAAACTATTTTTAATAAGACTATTTTAATAAGACTATTTTTAACAAGACTATTTATACTAGACTATTTATATTAAGACTATTTATACTAGACTATTTATATTAAGACTATTTATACTAAACTATTTTTAACTAGTGAAAATGAATAGAATTAAAATGAGTTGGGAATTTATAAAATCTAGGGGAATACGGGTTCATTAAATTAGGTTTTTAATTGAGTATAGGAATTGATTTATACGGATATAAAAGAAAAAACGAATGTTTATCGAGTAATCAACTTTTCACCTCCGTACTTTCGTAATCAAAGATGTCTTAATCGCTGTCACTTTTTTAAGATGTTGATAACAAGATTAACACTTGATAGATTGAAAAGATGTGTTTCCAATACACTTAACAATCAATCAAGGAGGTTTCACTAGTAGAAATAGGATATGATCAATCACTATTTAAACCAATTAGTCCTTTCATTTCTCTAACTTGACTATTTTTAGGATAAACGATCGTTCATCGAGTAATCAACTTTTCACCTCCGTACTTTCGTAATCAAAGATGTCTTAACCACTTTCGCAATCTTAAGATGTTGATAACAAGATTAACATTTGATAGATTGAAAAGATATGTTTCCAATTCACTCAACAATCAATCAAGAAGGTTTCATTAGTAAAAATAGGATATGATCAATCTCTATTTAAACCAATTAGTCCTAAAAATAGTTTAAATCAATCAAATACTCAATATATAACCTAATAGAAATCCCTCTTCCCCTAGGAAGAAAGATTAGCTACTCATTGGTTTATACATACTAAAATTATAATAGAAATAATTGATATATATAATATATATATATAGAAACTTTTAATTACTAGAACTTAATGACAATAGATAAAACTTACTTGAATATGATGAATCAAAGTGCAAGAAACAAACTTCAAAATATAACTTCAAACTTGTTTAAAGGTTACAAGCTTACAAAATTTGAAAGTAAAATACTAAGTGCTTATTGATCAAGCACTTTTCAATTACAAACTAAATGAAAGAAAAACTTCAAACCAAAAATAAAATACAAACTAAAATTGAAAGTTCTAAGGAAAATATATTGCTAAAGGAAAGGAGTATTTCTTAGCAAGAAGTTGAGGATTTCTTGGTAAGAATGTGTGTTATTTTGCAATGGGTGAAGATGCCCTTTTATAGGTGATTTTCAAGAATACAATTGATTATTTAATTCAAAATATCTATTGTAATATCATTTTTTTAATTCTTTGTTCACACTTCACCCATGTCTTTGAATTTTCAGATTTTTGACCAAAAAAATATCTTGTGGTTGATTTCACAAGTTGGTCAAAAGTGGACTAATTTTGCATGGCATCTGCTGAAACACGGCGATGAAAAACGACCCAGTTTGCCCCGTGTTGTGCGCCGTTTTGTGGTGACTCGGTCTCTTCCGGAATACGCGCGAGGACACGGCCTCTTTTGCGCCGTATGTGAAACGGCCGACAGAACACGGTCCATTTTGCGTCGTTTTGTATGGTCGTTTGTCCTGGAAAAATTCCCGTCGTTGGATTTGATCTTGTTTTCCGTCCTTTTTGATGCTTCATGTCAGTAATCTGTAAAATAACCATTTTTAGCTCATGTTTGGACATATCTGTAAAATATATATTTTTAATCACAAATCAGTACAATTATGCCCGGAAAAATGAATATTTTGTATATGAATTTTAGATCAATTATGCACTAATCAGTAATCCAGCGATCCAGTGCCCTTGGTATAGATCCCCATGGTGATCCCGTCGGACCAACGCATGGTGGAAAACCCGTCCAGCGATCCAGCGCCCTCAGCATAGATCCCCATGATGATCCCGTCGGACCAACGCATGGTGGACATTCGATCCATTCTCGGATAGATCCTCATGATCCCCTCGGATCATTTATATCATAAATCAATCAACTATGCATACATATATGCATTTCAATATATTCATCAATACGAACAAATAACAACGAATACCACGAGAAATTTCAGAATATATCTCATATTCAACAACATGAACAAAACCACAAGCATGATCAAAGTTTCAATATAAATCGAACTCGACATATGATACTTGCCTCGAAAATGGCAAGAACGAAACACTTCAATGATCTCAACACACTCGAAGGCCGCCTCCTTCGATCAACGTAACAAGCTCGAACCTTAACAAAAGGAATGATATACAAATCATCTCAAGTCGAACGATGGCCTAACAATTCGGTTTACGGCCGAAAAGCTCAAAATAAACAATCTGCCTGGACTGCTTAGCGTGCCCTACGTACTCTACGTAACATGCGCTAAGCCGGCCTGTTAGCGTACGCTATCGTATAAGACTAGCGTGCGCTAGCCACGGACTGACAGTTTGAATCGGCTGATACATAGCGTACGTTACGTATGTATTGTGCGTTAACTCAACCCCGATAGCGCACGTTAACTAACGTATGTTAGCGTGCGCTAATCTTGCATGGCAGAATACTGCTAACAGAAAACTGGGTTGAATGGTGATTGTAATATCCGCATTTTCTTTTTCCCTTGTAATTGTATTTCCGGTGTAATTCTCGATTTTAGTGACCCTCGGGTATCCTTCAGTGTAACTTTTCCATTATCTTTTGATCTGATTCTCGTAATTGTTGTGCGGAACCGCCGTTTCGGGGTTGCCGTGGATTCATTCTATGCTATGATGCGTTTCGAGGTGTTCCGTTTGACGTTTCGTTCATATTCCGGTATTTTGGGGTCGTTTATATTCTATATCTAGCGCACGCTAAATTTCCTGTATAGCGCACGCTAGAAATCCATTAGTAGCGCACGCTACGTTTAATTCGTAGCGCACGCTAACGATTTAGCCCTGGGAGTGGCAGTTTAACTCCCAGGCCTCTGGACTATCGGATTAGCGCACGCTATCTTGTCTAGCGCACGCTAATGTCGGGAGACTAGCGCACGTTAAGTTGTTGATGGCGCGCTAGTGTGATTTGCCCGATCTTGGCGCTTTACTACTGAATTCAATCAGATTCTAGTTAGCGCACGCTACGCTAGTATGGTAGCGCACGCTAACGGGTCAGGTGAGGTTTGGGCAGTTGGCTATTGGACTCGGCTGATGTTCAGGTAGCGCACGCTATTGGTCGATAGCGCGCGCTACCGATAGGTTATTAGCGCACGCTACACATGCATGGTAGCGCACGCTAACGGCAAAAACCCTGGCTTCTGGACTCGGACGCTAACAGGAGGGTTGGTAACCCTATCCCGTTAGCGCACGCTAACCTTGAGGTCTTAGCGTGCGCTAACACTCCCTGATTATATAAACCAGGGAGTTGACCGAGATAATCACAAAATCTCATTTCTTCCTCTTTCTGCGGCCGACGACTCCAGAGACGATTTGAGGCGATTTTCTTCCTCCAATCACTTCAGAGATTCTTGTGCTTGAGTTCTTGGTGTAAGACTAACATCATCCACTTGTGTTTCTCATCCATAATCCAAGGTAATCTCTTAGAACCCTACTTTTGGATAATTTGGGGGTTTTGGGATTTTCTTCCAATCCGTTCCGTTTCGTTGATGGATTCATGATGAATATGATTATTCTTGTTGGTATTCTTAGTTTCCCTACGGATTCATGGTATATTTCGTGATTTTTACGGAATCGAGAGGGTTCGGTTGTGGTCCGCCCTCGTTGTTGTTTATATACGAATATACATGAATCGTAGGCGGTTTCCGGAGTATTCCATTTCCATAATCGTTTAGAAGTGGTTGTGATTGTGCTATTCAAATCGTTAGGTTCATTTCGCGGTTCCTTGCGGTCGTGTTCAACTCTTCCGTTCCGTTCGTGTCATCGTCTAATTAATCGAGGCAAGTACCCTTATGAACTTACGGTCTTGACATAGTAGTTTTGTATGAGAAGCTGTGTGTGTGTGTATGCTCACTACGGGTTAGACTCGACGGGTCTCGGTAGGGTTCCACGAAGCCGTGGACCGCGAGCTTGCTTTTAACCACTGGGTTAGATCCGACGGGGTCTCGGCAGGGATCCACGAAGCTGTGGGTCCGCGGTTAATTGTGGTGCATTTTTACAAATGTGGTTTGATCATTGGCATTTCCGGAAATGAGCGTTTTGGAAACTATGATTTCTTGATGGCATGCATTACTATATGTGTAAGATGTAAAATGTTCATTTGGTTACTTGTACTAGCGTAATTGCTAACCCCTCTGGGGACCCGTTTTGGGGAAATTCGTTGTATGAATTTCAGGTCAGGTTCATCGAGACGAGCGGGCGCTGGACCAGTACACGGATGATGGCCGTGCGTGATGATGGTGCACGAGTGATGTTTTAGTATCTTTACCTTTTTGTCTTTTGTGGTTTTGAACTAATAGTTGTACTCGAGTACTTAAGGGGTTCTTGTTCGTTTGAATTGTATTGTTGCTTATTATGTTGTGTTGGATGATGATGTTATATTGACCGGTTGAACCGGGTGGATTGTTCTATTTTGCGTCTTTATGACGTGGTGTTATTTTATCGTTTACGTGAGTCGTTGTGTGATCTTTGTTCACTGGTGGGTCCCATATAGGGATTCACGGCGCTGTAATATACCTCGGATATCCTGGGGGTGTTACAGAAAATGGTATCAGAGCTCTAGGTTTATGGATACCTAGGCTTGTTGGTTTATTGGGTCTTGTGGTGTTTTGTTTTGCACATCATCGTCACGCTGCCATGATTAGATTTACCAAAGGTCCGTAAGTTTTCCTTCCTCTGTTCATTATTTCCTTGTATCGTACCTTTGATTCTCGACTTGTAATTGTTCTTCTCTCGTACTTACCTCGTATGGCTTTTGCTACTTGTTTAACTCCGGTATGGATGCCGGAAGAGGTCGTGGTCGTGGTCGTGGTGGACGCGCCGGGACATGGGGCACGGTGGGCGGCCACGTCACGATCTTGGAGCCGGCAGATGCGCGACCGTCATAGCCATGCTTCTTCTCAGAGCGTGCCGATCTTGGTATTGCGGCCGTTATGCAATGATGGTGAACCAAATGGCGGCAATAGCTCAAAGTGTTCGTAACCGGATCAAGCCCATGCTAATCGGGCGGAGCGGACCGTTGGCTCCAAGATGTCATCAAGATGCATCCTCCTCGCTGGGAGCTTCAGACCCGATTGGCCGGGAAGGGTGGATCAAGGAGATGTCTAAGGTCTTCGTTGCCACTAATCGTCCCGAGGACCGTAAAGTCCCTATTGCTCAATATTTCCTCACCGGGACGCTACGGACCGGTGGGAGGCCGTTGGGCCCAAAGACCATCCGCTACGTGGGCTGAGTTTCAAGAGTCGATGGAGATCGAATATTGCCGTGGCCGCCGATGTGCTCGGGTACATGCTTTTTATGATGCTCAACCACGGGATATCCCCGTAGCTCAAGCTATTGCTGATTTTAACAAAGAGTTGGGTTATGTGAAGACCCAAGTTGTCGAGGAGAGTGACAAGATTTTCCATTTCTCCAGGCGGATGAAGTTGCCGATCCGGGACTATATGTCGGGGCTCGTATGCACTATATTGAAGGATTATCAGAGTAGGGCCCTTGCTTATGATATGTCGGTGACGGCGAGTGAGGCGGCCCGCGAGAGTAAGAAGCAGAAGTCCGCTGGGAACTTTTCGGGCCACAAGAGTGGGGGCCAGCAGAGATCCCACCGCTAACTTCCTCACGGGCGGTGGTCCAGCCTCGTTCACGGGGTCCTCGTGGAACTACCGGTGCTCCTTTTCGTGATGTGAAGTGTTTCAATTGTGGTCGACGGGCCACATCGGTCGTGTTTGTCCGAACCCTTTGCCGACGTGTAATCGGTGTGGCCGGTCGGGTCACAAGGCCGTCAGGCCGAGAGAGAAAAATTCTTGGTGCCCGGGCTTCCATTCCAGCCTGTGGGAACCAAGTGTGAATCGAGGATCGTTTGTTCCTCGGTCTCCGCCGAGTGCTAGTCGGGAAGAGGTCGGGGTCACCCTCTAAAGGGGGAGCTTCCAGTGTCGGCCCGCCCACCCGCGTGTCTATGAGATGCGGAGAGCCGATGATCCGGCGCTACCGTGGCGGCAGTACCGTTTATATTCTTTCTCATCCCGCGGTGTGCTTTTCGATTCCGGTGCTACGCATTCGTTCATATCTCTGGATTGTGTGCGCCGTTTGAGTCTCGACCGTTTGACACCTTGTGAGCCCTTCATCGTTAAGCTTCCTAGCGGTGATAGGATCGTTGGTGATCAGGAGGTTCGAGACTGTTCTGTGCTTATTTGTGAGAGGACTTGGCCCTCTAATCTTATTGTTGTGAGTATCGAGGGTGAGGATTTGATTCTTGGTGATGACTGTAGGTCACAAGTCGTCCAGGAACAAGTCTAGAGGGGGGGGGGGTGAATAGACTTGTTGAAACTCTTGAACTCTTTTTCCGAAGAGTGAGTTTCTTCAGCTGATAATCAAACAAATGACTTGGAGTCGTTTGTTCTTAAATAAGTGCGGAAGTCAGCTGATGACGAATATAAATTAATCTAATGAAACACTTTAACAATGTATGCGTAGCTTAGAGTATGATGCAAGAAACAAGAATAACACAAAGCGGTTATAGTGGTCTCAGAGGTGGGGTAATCCTCTACTAATCCACTTTTCTCCAAACCACTTGGAGATGAATTCACTATAATTGTCAACCAGTGATAAAGATTACGGTGATTCACAACACACTACAACAGCTTCCAACCGGTGGAATCCCGTGCCGTTGTACACACTTGATCGCCTTGCACCTCTTGATCCTCGATCCTCGGATGCCTTTACACTGCTACTTCAACCAGTTGAAGTACCCCGTACTCAAGATTTAAAGACAAGAGTGTTTGTCTTCTCCAACTAAAGAGCTTCCTTGAATATGAACTTTTTGGATCTGCTCTTTTTCACGATGCTATTTGATTGCTTGAGATTGCTTTGTTTGCTTTGATCGCTAGAGTATATGTTCGCACCGGTAGTTGCTCAGTTTCAAATCTCCGGGTATATATAGATCACGATCTCTGAGCTTCTTCCTTGTAGCCGTTGCAAATTTTTGAACAAATCCGTCCGTTGGAGAGAGACTTCATTGTTTAATCTTTTCTGAACGTTTGCAAGGCTGGATTCCCATTATTTAATTTTATCTTCCGACCGTTGTGAGGACTTCTGCATGTGAGCGCCGAATCTTTTGAATATAAAAGGATTAAAGTCTTCACGGTGGGTCAGGATGATTTAATTAAATCATATCTCTTGCGGGAATCACTCCAATTTGTCTCTTCACGTTGCATGTGAGCTTTCCGTAATATTTGACTTTTCAAAGCATCTTTGCGTGGACTTGGAGTACTAGGTGTAGTTGAGTAGGCGATGTGCGGCTTACTTCTCTGCGGGTAGGTCGTCTCACATTCCTTTGTTTGAGACTTGTCCGATCAGGTGACTTCCCGAGGTACCTTGGGCTGTGATCTGGTCAAACTTCTACGATAAATTTTAGTTGACTGGGGCTACTCGATTGGAGTCGTTTGTACTTCTACGATAGACTAGACGTACTTTAGTACTTAGCCGATTTTCACTTAACTAACTTTGGCCTACTGAAGACACTCATTTGGTTCTTCTTTACACTTTGCCAATTTTATACTTAACACATTTTGGCCTATGGAAGATACTCATTTGGTTCTTCCTTACATTTCGCCAATTAATAAACATTTGATTTTAAATTAATGACATCATCAAAATCTAACAAGTATTCCTAACAAATTCCCCCTATTTTGATGATGGCAAAACTAAGTAAGAAATCAAATGGCCAAGTCTGCACTTAAGTGCAAGACAAAACTGAAATCAGTCTAATATTTAGACAACTGGAAAATTGTCATTCAACAGACTGTTCATAAAAGTTTCTGACTTATCATTGAAATTATACAAGATTGTTTTAAGTACAGAAAAATAAAATTACAAGTAAGAAAATAATTTAAGGTCATCTGCCTCTTCCTCCGCCTCTTCGAATAGCCGCTGTGTCCGAATGGTTTGGCTCCGATAGGTCTTACCTTGACCGGAGCAAGGCCATACTTTCTCTTCACAACCAAGGCCGCGAAGTCCCGCTCCCGCCGAGATCCGAATTTGTTCTCAAGGCGTACACGCTTGATTTCCTCCCAAGTTGTAGCTCATCAAGTTCACCATCCATGCGGATTGGTGCTTCTTCAGCTCGAATTTAGGGATCATGGGAAATGCATTTTGCTCTTTTGCGTACTTCTTTAGAATGACCCAAAGCTTAGGATGAACCTCTTCCATCCAGCTTTATGAAAATCTCTGTGGGGAGAGTTTGTCATCTTGAAGTAGTTCCGACATAAAAGTCTCGATGAACTTCTTCCTAGCAGCCTCCCCACATTTCAAGAGCTTCAAGTGGGCGTAAATCTTCAACATACCATAGCTCCGCACCTTCCCATTCAAGAGTAGGTTCAAAGCCGCCTCTGGTCCTTCGCGCTTCCCTTCAGCCGGTCACCTTGTCTTCTTGATCTACAAGATCCTTCCTTTTAGGCTAGAGGGTCCTTCAACTGGGAACATCCCGCTTTTTCTTACTTGATTTCTCTCTCTTCCCCGAATCCTCTCTTCCCCTTTTGCCAAAGATCAATGAGTGTTGTCAACTGTTGCTCCATGCGGCTCATCCAATCAGACATGCCAAAAGGCATTCTGTTGTTTGTAGGAGGAGGAGGCTGAGGGATCTCTCTCTGAAGCAGGGTGTCAATCTTGGCATTAATGGTCTGAAGGTCAGGAGTGACCTGTGTTGATAGCAGCTCCCCAATGGTGTCTCTGACAATTTGCTTGATCAGCTCAGTCATGGTGGGTGATAACTGAGCTGATGGGGAGTGTTCTCCTGATCCTTCAGCAATGGAGCCACTAGACTTATAAAATGTATTTTTAAATGCTATTTCTTAAGCCAAAATAATATTATAAATATGACAGATAATAATTAAAAATTTAGAGATTAGTTTAGAGAACTTAGCTGGTCTGATTCGTTGACTGTTGACCGCTCTGCTACAGGTGAGTTTGACTTCTCGCCTGGTACTCTGTACAGCTAAGTTGCTTCGTCTGGCCTCCGTGCTCCACTCTAAATAGGGTCTTGTCCACTTTTCCTTTGCAAAATCCATTTTTCTCAAGAAACACAGACAGTGTTTCATACCATGCTCTCGGTGCTTGCTTGAGTCCATACAGAGCCTTCAACAGCTTATAGACTTTGTCTCCTTTGACAAAACCTGGGGGTTGCTCTACATAGACTTCTTCTTCTAGGATTCCATTCATAAACGCACTTTTTACATCCATTTGGTAGACTTCAAAATCCTTGAATGCAGCATATGCGAGGAATAGTCTGATGGCTTCTAATCTTACAACAGGTGCATAAGTTTCATCAAAATCTATTCCCTCACACTGTGCATAACCTTTTGCTACGAGTCTGGCTTTATTCCTAACAACAACTCCGTCTTCATCACTCTTGTTTTTATACACCCATTTGGTGCCAATAACTTTCTTGTGATTAGGTCTGTCTGTTAGTTCCCAAACTTTGTTTCTCTCCATCTGCTCCAATTCCTCTTGCATGGCATTAATCCATGAATAATCTTCCAAGGCTTGTTCTCATTGCCTTGGGTTCAATTTGTGACATGAAACATGAGAACATCGCCATTCCCGCCGGTAGAGTTGACTGTCTTGTCTTGACTCCATCACCAACTTTCCGATAATTTGAATTGGATGATCCTTGAGCCATTTGGGGATCTCGTCCTCTTCGGGTTTGTTCCCCTGTTGGATTGCTCGTGGTTGTCTGCATCTGCTGGATTCTCGTTCAGAATCGGATCGGCTACCGCCTTGTCATCTGCAGCTTGGTTCTCGAATCGCAGATGAGTCTTTATCGGCCTACTGGTCTTCTTCAAGCAAAGAATCGGATCGATAGGTTTGGTGATCCTGTCGATCCGCAGATTGGTCTTCATCACCGCAGTTGGGTCATCAGCCGATCTGCAGTGAGTCCACCATTCCAGTGTCATGTACAATGACTTCTTCAAGGGTTGCCGATTTGAGCTTGTTCTCAATTTGCTCAAGTTGTTTCTGTACTCACGGTAGATTCATCAAAAACAACATGGGGTGTTTCCTCCACAACTAAGGTTCTTTTGTTGAAAACTCTATATGCCTTGCTTCTTTGGGAATATCCCATAAATAGACCATCATCGCTTTAGCATCAAAGGCATTTAGCCGTGTTTTACCGTTGTTGTGGATGAAACACTTACAACCAAAAACATGAAAGTAAGCAACAGAGGAGTTCTATTATTCCAAACCTCATAGGAGTTTTGCCATGTCTCCCTACTATCATACTCCTGCTCGGGTGTGGCAGTGTGTTGACAGCCTTCAGCCTAACCTTTGGGTAGGTCCGCTTCGCAATCATGGACCTTGCCGCTTCCTTCAGTGGTTCTGTTTCCTTCTTTCAAGAACACCATTCTCACAAGGCCCCCTGGCCGCAGAGCTCATCTGGATCCCATTCTCGATCGAAATCCGCTTATCGCCTTGTTGAGAAACTCTCCTCCTCTCGTCCGATCCGATCTTGATTATGGAGAGGGATTTCTCATTCGGATCCTTCTCGGCACTCGTAACTTGGTCAAGGTTTCACTTTTCTTGTATAGAAAAATGATCCAAGTGTACCTTGAATAATCATCTACAATCACAAGAGCATGCTTTCGCCGCTCAAAGTCCTTGGCTTGATAGGACCAAATAGATCCATGTGAAGTAGATCTAAGATCCTTGTTGTGAGCGTTGTAGGTGCACCGGCTTGAACGATGCCTTGGTCCGCTTTCCCTTCGACATGCATCACAGAGTGCTTCCTTCTTGAATGCTTCATTTGGAAGTCCTCGACCAGCCTTCCGAGAGCTAATCTTGTTGATGGCTTTGAAGTTCGTGTGACATAGTCTTTTGTGCCACACCATCCATTCTCGCCATGATCTTGGATAGAAAACAGGAGTTAGGTGTTCCTGTGTTCCAATAAATCATGTATACATCTCTTCTTCGGAAACCTTGTAGCTTTATTTCTCCAGATAAGATGTCTATCACCATACACTTCAAGATGGTGAAGACTACTAGATTCTTCTCGTCGCAGAACTGGCTTATGCTCAGGAGGTTGTATTTGAGACCTTTGACATAATGGACTTTGGATATCACAATGTTTCCTCGGTGCAACTCTCCAAAGCCTTTTGTCTGTCCTCTAGAGCTATCTCCAAAGGTTACATCGGGACCTCTTTCCTTGATATATTTGGTCAGCATCTTCTTGTTCCCGGTCATGTGCCTTGAGCATCCAGAGTCTACAAACCACTCTTCACCTCCAAAATTTGAGCTTGAGGAGATGTGGTTGTAGTCCTTCCACCTCTTCTCTTCATCAGCCAAGTTTGCCATCAGGCAATCATATTCCTCGTCGTCATCAGAAAAGAAACCGCCGCTTGATTCGACATGCTCCTGGTCTTCTCCGATGAGAGCTTTTCTTCTGTCTTCCTTTCTGGCCACCTCCTTCTTGGTTTCATCCTTCTTGAGCTCGGGACAATCCATTTGGATGTGTCCTATTTTATGACAGTTGTAGCATTCAACTTTCCAGCTTCCAGCCTTCTGGTTCCTTCTTGGGTTCTCCTTGTAGTTTTTCTTATACTTGGAGTAGTTCTTTCTGAAGTTACTGAACCTTTGCATAATGAAAGCCATTTCCTCTTCAAAGTCTAGCGGATTTGGAGGTTTCACATCAGACATGCTCTTAGCAGGGACTCATTGCAAACGCGATTCCCTTCTCTGCGAGGCTCGATTGAGGATGAGCTTGGAAGCTCGAACTCATAAGCCTTTAGATCGAGAACAGCTCGAATCTTTATCTTATTCAGGTCTTTGGACTCTCTCATAGCTACACCTTCATGCTCCATTCGGATTTAGAGATCCGAGGACCTTAAGTGCCATTTCCTGTTGCCATAGGTTTTGCCCAGGGAGTTGATTTCATTGATAATTTCGGTGAACCTTGTGTCCACTTGGTCTATTGATTCTCCATTCTTCATTTTAAAGTTGTCAAACTTTTGGATAGCTATTGACAACTTGTTCTCCTTGATCAGCTCCGTTCCTTCACACATTAGAGCTAATGTGTCCCATATCTCTTTGGCATTCTTACAATTTTGATCTTGACCATTGTGGATTTGTCAAGAGTTTGGTATAGCACATCTCGGCCCCGTTGTCAAGATTGGCCGCCTTTCTCTCTTCGGGGTCAGCTCCGTTCTCTTCTTAGGAATCTTTTCGGGCCTCCCAGTGCGATTTCCTCGGGCGTGTTGTCCTTCTCGAAAATGAATGGACCGTCTTCAATGATGCACCACATGTCGTCATGGATTGAAGATAAATGTGCTCGCATTCTTATCTTCCAGAGATCATACTCCAACCGAAAAGACAGTAGTCTAGAGTGCATGTGTTCCATTATAACGTGAGAGATAAGATATATATATCTTAATATGGATCTCGGTTCGTGAAAAAATGAACCAACTCAGCTCGATACCACTTGTAGGTCACAAGTCGTCCAGAACAAGTCTAGAGGGGGTGAATAGACTTGTTGAAACTCTTGAACTCTTTTTCCGAAGAGTGAGTTTCTTCAGCTGATAATCAAACAAATGACTTGGAGTCGTTTGTTGTTAAATAAGTGCGGAAGTCAGCTGATGACGAATATAAATTAATCTAATGAAACACTTTAACAATGTATGCAGCAGTTAGAGTATGATGCAGTAAAACAGTAATAACACAGGCGGTTATAGTGGTCTCAGAGGTGGGGTAATCCTCTACTAATCCACTTTTCTCCAAACCAGTTGGAGATGAATTCACTATAATTGTCAACCAGTGATAAAGATTACAGTGATTCACAACACACTACAACAGCTTCCAACCAGTGGAATCCCGTGCCGTTGTACACACTTGACTGCCTTGCACCTCTTGATCCTCGATCCTCGGATGCCTTTACAGTCTGCTACTTCAACCAGTGAAGTACCCCGTACTCAAGATTTAAAGACAAGAGTGTTTGTCTTCTCCAACTAAAGAGCTTCCTTGAATATGAACTTTTTGGATCTGCTCTTTTTCACGATGCTATTTGATTGCTTGAGATTGCTTTGTTTGCTTTGATCGCTAGAGTATATGTTCGCACCGGTAGTTGCTCAGTTTCAAATCTCCGGGTATATATAGATCACGATCTCTGAGCTTCTTCCTTGTAGCCGTTGCAAATTTTTGAACAAATCCGTCCGTTGGAGAGAGACTTCATTGTTTAATCTTTTCTGAACGTTTGCAAGGCTGGATTCCCATTATTTAATTTTATCTTCCGACCGTTGTGAGGACTTCTGCATGTGAGCGCCGAATCTTTTGAATATAAAAGGATTAAAGTCTTCACGGTGGGTCAGGATGATTTAATTAAATCATATCTCTTGCGGGAATCACTCCAATTTGTCTCTTCACGTTGCATGTGAGCTTTCCGTAATATTTGACTTTTCAAAGCATGCTGACGTGGACTTGGAGTACTAGCCGTAGTTGAGTAGACGATGTGCGCCTTACTTCTCTGCAGGTAGGTCGTCCTACTGCTTCACTGTTTGAGACTTGTCCGATCGTGTGACTTCCCGAGGTACCTTGGTCAGCCTCTGGTCAAACTTCTCGATAAATTTTAGTTGACTGGGCTACTCCGATTGAGTCTACTGTACTTCTCTGATAGACTAGACTGTACTTTAGTACTTAGCCGATTTTCAGCCTAACTAACTTTGGCCTACAGAAGACACTCATTTGGTTCTTCTTTACACTTTGCCAATTTTATACTTAACACATTTTGGCCTATGGAAGATACTCATTTGGTTCTTCCTTACATTTCGCCAATTAATAAACATTTGATTTTAAATTAATGACATCATCAAAATCTAACAAGTATTCCTAACAATGACTGGCTCGAGCGGCATGGTGCGATCATGAACTACCGCACGAGAATCATCACTATGTTAGCCGAGGACGGCACCGAGCACTCTTTCGCGGGGCGAAAGATGGGAAACCAGAAATTCGTCATTAATGCCTTGAAGGCGATGAGTCTCATGCGAAAGGGATGTATTGGTTATTGGTGCTATGCCTTGAAGGCGGAGAGTGGTGGAGTCGAGCTTTCGTCGATTCCAATCGTTAATGAATTTCCTGATGTTTTTCCTGACGAGTTACCGGGATTGCCACCGGATCGAGAGGTCGAGTTCACTATAGAGTTAGAGCCGGGTGCGGCTCCTATTTCGAAGGCGCCCTATCGCATGGCACCTTCAGAGATGTCCGAGTTGAAGAAGCAATTGAGTGAGCTTCTTGAGTCGGGGTATGTTCGACCGAGCGCCTCGCCTTGGGGCGCACCGGTCCTGTTTGTGCGGAAGAAGGATGGTTCGCTACGTTTGTGTATCGACTATCGTGAACTAAACAAGGTGACCATCAAGAACAAGTATCCCTTGCCGAGAATTGATGACTTGTTCGATCAGTTGCAGGGAGCTGCGGTATTCTCGAAAATTGATTTGAAATCGGGGTACTATCAGCTCCGGGTGAGAGAGTCCGATGTGCCGAAACAAATTTTTCTGACGAGGTACGGACATTATGAGTTCGTAGTCATGCCTTTCGGGTTAACTAATGCGCGGCGGTGTTCATGCGATTGATGAACAAAGTCTTTATCGAGTATTTGGATAAGTGTGTCGTCGTCTTCATTGACGATATTCTTATCTATTCGAGGAATGAGGAAGAGCATGCCCATCATTTGCGGATAGTGTTAGACATTTTAAGGACCGAGCAACTCTATGCAAAGTTCTCGAAATGTGAGTTAAGGTGAAAGAAGTGATGTTTTTAGGTCACGTGATTTCACCGAGGGGTTCGTGTGGATCCGCAGAAGATTGAGGCCAGATTGGATTGGGCACCGCCCAAAATGTGAAGGAGGTCCGTAGTTTCTTGGGTTTGGTGGCTACTACCGTAGGTTCGCCGAGGGTTTCGAATCGGCTCGACCACTTACGCAGCTTGCTCCAAACCGAGAAGTTCGTCCCGGAATGACGAGAGGCGATCGAGTTTTGAGGAATCAAGAAGCGTTTGACTTCAGCAGCTTTGGCGTTGCCATGTGGCAACGAGGGTTTTGCCGTTTATAGCGATGCTTCGGTCGTGGTCTTGGGTGTGTATTAATGCGGCAGGCAAGACCATTCCCTATGCGTCGAGACAGCTTGAGGCCGTATGAGATGAACTACCCTACTCATGATTTGGAGTTAGCGGCTGCTTTTGCGCTCAAGATTTGGCGTCACTATCTTTTCGGCTCCACATGTCGATTTTACCGATCATAAAGTCTCAAATACATATTTACTCGGCGAGAGTTGAATATGAGGCAGAGGAGGTGGTTAGAGTTGATTAAGGATTATGACCTCGAAATCCTTTATCATCCGGCAAGGCGAACGTTGTGGCCGACGCCTTGAGTCGGAAACCGATTGCGTTGCGAACGCTTGAGATCCTTACATCTCGCCCGAGCTTCGGAGGGCTTTGATCGAGTTAGATGTTGAGGTCTTGTTGCCGGGAGCCGGGCAACTTTGTGCTTTAGAGATTTCGCTGTCTTTGATCGATGAAATTAAGTCAAGGCGATTAGAGGATCCGATGATTACTCAAATCCGAGAGAACGTTCTTAAAGGAAAGTCTCTGGATTTGTGATTCACGAGGATGGTGTTTTGAGATTCCGTAGTCGGCTTTGTGTGCCGAACGACTCGAGTTGAGGCAGAGTATTTTACGGGAGGCCCATGCTACACCTTATTCCGTTCATCCTGATACGAGTAAGATGTACAAGGACACGAGGAGAAATTTCGTGGAATGACATGAAGGATGAGGTCGCACGCTTGTAGCTAGATGTTTGACTTGTCAAGGTCAAAATCGAACATCGAGACCGGCCGAGTTATTGCGGTCACTTCGTTCGGAATGGAAATGGGAAGATATATCGATGGATTTCGTTACGAGTTTGCCGAGATCGAGGTCGGGCATGAATATGGTATGGGTGATTGTTGATCGCCTGACCAAGTCGGCACATTTTCTGGGCATCAAGGACACTTGGGGCCCGGAGAAGTTAGCTCGTGTGTTTATTGCGCAGATCGTGAGACTTCACGGTACTCCGAAGTCTATTATTTCGGATCGTGACGGCCGTTTTGTATCGCACTTCTGGCAGGCGGTGCATAAGGCGTTAGGTACCCGGTTGCGTTTGAGTACCTCTTTTCATCCCCAGACAGATGGACAGTCGGAACGCACTATCCAGACGTTCGAGGACTTATTGCGTGCCTGTGCTCTCGATTGGAGTAGTGACTGGGAGGAGCATTTGCCGCTGATCGAATTCACGTACAACAACAGTTGGCACGCGTCAATTCGGATGGCACCGTATGAGGCACTTTACGGGCGGCGATGTCGATCACCGATTTGTTGGAATGAGGCGTCCGATTTGGTCGGGACCGAGCCGGATGTCGTTTTAGAGACGAGGCGGAAGATAGAGTTAATTCGAGAACGGATGTTGATCGCCCAGAGTCGGCGAAGTCGTATGCCGACGTCCGTCGTCGACCTTTGGAATTTGAGGTGGGAGACCACGTTTTGCTAAAGGTGTCGCCGACGAAAGGAGTTTTTCGTTTCGGGAAGAAAGGGAAGTTGAGTCCGAGATTTATCGGCCCCTTCGAGATCCTCGAGCGAGTAGGTGGGTTGGCATACCGCTTTGGCGTTACCTCGGCCTTGAGTCATGTTCATAGTGTTTTCCATGTTTCCCGATTGAGGAGATATGTCCTGATCCTAGCCACATCATCGATTATGGTGAGATTGATGTCGCCAAAGATGTTACTTTCAAGAGCGCCTTTGAAGATTTTGGAACATCGTGAGAAACGATTGAGGCATAAGACCATACCTTTGGTCAAGGTGCAATGGTCGAGACACGGTGTCGAGGAGGCAACTTGGGAAACCGAGGATAGCATGCGTGCTAGGTACCCCGAGTTGTTTGTTCCTTAAGTTTCGGGACGAAACTTATTTTTAGAGGGGTAGAATGTAATATCCGCATTTTCTCTTTCCCTTGTAATTGTATTTCGGTGTAATTCTCGATTTTAGTGACCCTCGGTATCCTTCAAAGGTAACTTTTCCGTTATCTTTTGATCCGATTCTCGTAATTGTTGTGCGGAATGGCCGTTTCGGTTGCCGTGGATTCATTCTATGCTATGATGCGTTTCGAGGTGTTCCGTTTGACGTTTCGTTCATATTAGGTATTTTGGGGTCGTTTATATTCTATATCTAGCGCACGCTAAATTTCTGTATAGCGCACGCTAGAAATCCATTAGTAGCGCACGCTACGTTTAATTAAATAGCGCACGCTAACGATTTAGCCACGGGAGTGGCGGTTTAACTCCAGGCCTGCGGACTATCGGATTAGCGCACGCTATCTTGTCTAGCGCACGCTAATGTCGGGAGACTAGCGCACGTTAAGTTGTTCAAGAGCGCTAGTGTGACTGTCGATCGGGCGCTTTACTACCGAATTCAATCGATTCTAGTTAGCGCACGCTACGCTAGTATGGTAGCGCACGCTAACGGGTCGTGAGGTTTGGGCGGTTAGCTCTTGGACTCGGCTGATGTTCGGGTAGCGCACGCTATTGGTCGATAGCGCGCGCTACCGATAGGTTATTAGCGCACGCTACACATGCATGGTAGCGCACGCTAACGCAAAACCCCGGCTTCGACTCGGACGCTAACGAGGGTTGGTAACCTATCCGTTAGCGCACGCTAACCTTGAGGTCTTAGCGCAGTGCTAACACTCCCCGGTTATATAAACCAGGAGTTGACCGAGATAATCACAAAATCTCATTTCTTCCTCTTCCGCGGCCGACGACTCCAGAGACGATTTGAGGCGATTTTCTTCCTCCAATCACTTGAGATTCTTGTGCTTGAGTTCTTGGTGTAAGACTAACATCATCCACTTGTGTTTCTCATCCATAATCCAAGGTAATCTCTTAGAACCCTACTTTTGGATAATTTGGGGGTTTTGGGATTTTCTTCCGATCCGTTCCGTTTCGTTGATGGATTCATGATGAATATGATTATTCTTGTTGGTATTCTTAGTTTCCCTACGGATTCATGGTATATTTCGTGATTTTTACGGAATCGAGAGGGTTCGGTTGTGGTCCGCCCTCGTTGTTGTTTATATACGAATATACATGAATCGTAGGCGGGTTTCCGGGAGTATTCCATTTCCATAATCGTTTAGAAGTGGTTGTGATTGTGCTATTCAAATCGTTAGGTTCATTTCCGCCGGTTCCTTGCGGTCGTGTTCAACTCTTCCGTTCCGTTCGTGTCATCGTCTAATTAATCGAGGCAAGTACCCTTATGAACTTACAGTCTTGACATAGTAGTTTTGTATGAGAAACTGTGTGTGTGTGTGTATGCTCACTACGGGTTAGACTCGACGGGGTCTCGGTAGGGTTCCACGAAGCTGTGGACCGCGAGCTTGCTTTTAACCACTGTGGGTTAGATCCGACGGGGTCTCGGCAGGATCCACGGCCGTGGGTCCGCGGTTAATTGTGGTGCATTTTTACAAATGTGGTTTGATCATTGGCATTTCCGGAAATGAGCGTTTTGGAAACTATGATTTCTTGATGGCATGCATTACTATATGTGTAAGATGTAAAATGTTCATTTGGTTACTTGTACTAGCGTAATTGCTAACCCCTCTGGGGACCCGTTTTGGGGAAATTCGTTGTATGAATTTCAGGTCAGGTTCATCGAGACGAGCGGGCGCTGGACCAAGATTACGGATGATGGCCGTGCGTGATGATGGTGCACGAGTGATGTTTTAGTATCTTTACCTTTTTGTCTTTTGTGGTTTTGAACTAATAGTTGTACTCGAGTACTTAAGGGGTTCTTGTTCGTTTGAATTGTATTGTTGCTTATTATGTTGTGTTGGATGATGATGTTATATTGACCGGTTGAACCGGGTGGATTGTTCTGTTTTGCGTCTTTATGACGTGGTGTTATTTTATCGTTTCTGTGAGTCGTTGTGTATGATGCTGTTCAGCCTGGTGGGTCCCATATAGGGATTCACGGCGCTGTAATATACCTCGGATATCCTGGGGGTGTTACAGTGATGAACTCATGAATTCTATGGTGATAATACAAGTCATCCTCGAGCATATCATGCTAATAAGGTTTGTGGAAGTTCTTTGATTATGAGATACAAATATACGGATAATCATCTCAACATCATAATTCATCTACGATCTTCAAGAAATATTCTAAGTTCCATTCGTCCTACGTTCCAAAACGCATGATTCCAAAGTATAAAACGAATAACCTTGGGTAATATCCGTTTACTGATCATAAATCGATTTGAAAATGCTAAGGAGTCCAAATACTAAGATGGTTCAAAGGTTCAAACGATATATAGTGTTGATACGTCAAAAGTATCCTTCTAACATGTGATGACCGATTATAAACGAAATACTGGCTATCAAAACATGATCAACGTCAATACTAACATCGGTGAAGAATCACCTACCTCAAGGTAGTGAAGAACACGGAGGAAATCGAAGCAATCCAACACCGAAGGCTTGAACACCAATCTCCAACGATGTACGATCTTCAATCACGAGCTAGGATGTTGATATGGAGTGTTTAGGATGAAGGAAGTTATGTTCTAAGTGTAAGAATTCGGGTAATGAGAGAAGAAAGAACTGAAATCACGAATAGGATGCTGTCCTATTTATAAGAAATGGCTATTAGCGCGCGCTAGACCCAGCTCGTAGCGTGCGCTAACGGCTCACTGACTTAACTGTATTCAGCACTTAGCGTGCGCTACGCATATACCTGTAGCGTGCGCTAAGGCGTTGACTTGGCTTTTCCCGAAAGCCGTCCAGGTTCATCCCGACACGATCCGACAGGGGTCCCCCGACCATATCTCACCTACCGCACGTCTCAATCAAATTGACCACACATAGCGTGCGCTAATAATCCTATGTAGCGTGCGCTATTGAGTCTATGTTAGCGTACGCTACACATAGCCGATAGCGTGCGCTACATGCGCAGAATTACAATTTGTAAATCACATACATGAAATCATACGCTCGACAACATCGGATTATGAAATACGGAGAATAATACTCAGATCAAGTACAACGATTACAATATCACAAGTTCCAAATACAAGTCAGAAATCTCGGGTATTACACGGTTAACCGAAAATTTATACGGTCCAGATTTCGGTTCTTATTTTAGGACATTTATGGTTCCGGTTAACCGAAAAATTCGGTCTGATTAACCGGAACCGAACCGTTCGACAGCCCTATATGGTGGTAGTGGCAACGGGGTGACAGCGGAAATGGTGTTGGTGGTGGGACGGGACAGTGGCAATGGTGGTTTGGAGGCGGTTGTGGTGGAGACGGTTGCGTCAGTGGTGGTGGGTGGTGGTGACGAATAAAAATCCATCAAAATCTTAGGGGTGTAGGAAAGATTTTAAAAGATAAATTATGTTTGTACTTTGTGCTTAAAGATGAGTACCCAGATGATTCCATTAAAATCCTTAAAATCCAAAATAAATTTGAATACCTCAAAATTTTGTAAGATTTATAAAAGTTTTCATTTAATACCTCATGACTTTAATGGACTTTTAAGAACTCCATTAAATTCTATATTGAATACCACAAAAATTTAATTGACTTTTAAAAGTTTCAATTAAATACACCCAAACTTTTTTAAATCCATCAAATTCTATAAAAGTCTTAAAAACTCATTTGAAGTCTCAATTGAATACGACCCCTTAAATCTTGCCACATATAGTCTAAAATCATGTATCCGCTATTGTTGGTACTTTGTATTGCGTAAAGATATGGGCTTTGTTGTCAATAGAAAGAACCGAATGTAAGTCAATACCTTTCAAGTCCAAGTTAGCTCTTGTTGGGATACATTTATTTAAGACCCTCCAAGAAGAAATGTTAACCTTAATCGGGATGAGTTTATTCAATCAGTCGAGGTGGGTGTATTTAATTAAGATTTTAATGGAATTTGATAGATTTTAGAGTTTGATAGATTTGATAGATTTTAATGGAATTCAATAGACTTTCATAAATTCTCTTTGATTTCAATGGACTTCTATCTATTAGAATTCTATAGACTTTTATGGATTTTTATGGACTTTTACAAATTTCTAATGACTTTATTTTTCTCAAAAGATAGTAACCACATGAATTTCATTTATTAACGTTCTATCTTAATAGATAGTTGTTCTATATGTGATTTTCAATCAATTGCTATGTATAATAGATTTTTTAATTAAAAATAAATATCTATTACAAATAGAAATTTTACAACAAATTTATAATTTGACGAGAAAAACCAAAGAAGTATCTCATATTAAAAAGACAAACATATACAAGTTATTAAAGCAATGAGCAGATATAAAATGTTTAATTATAAGCTGAATTTTTTTTACAAGTTTCTGTAAATAATTATTTTTTTCCATAAAAAGTTGAAGAAGAGAAGATAAAAATATTATAAGAACTTCTTTACTGTTCCGGGATATGGTGGTAGAAATTTGTCTAAATGATTCTGGTTAGAACAGGAACCGCAGTTCGATTAATCGAGAACCGCAATTTCGGTTATCGGTCCGGTTTTCGATTCCATTGTGTATCATTTGTTCGGTTTTCGGTCTAACCGATAACCGTTCGGTTCTGAACCGAAAACCGGTTTTATAAAATATATTTATTAAATTTTATTTTTTATTTTATAACTATATTATATTATTTTAATTTTTGTAAATTAAAATTGGAAATTAGACTGTTTTTATGAAATTATATTTTGTAATTATATTATATAATTATAAAATAAAAATAATATTAAATAAATATATTTTATAAACCGAACCGGAAGCATATTTTATTTATGAAATTATATTTTTATATTTTATAATTATATTATATTATTTCAATTTTTTTAAATTGAAAATAAAAAAAATAGTTTTTGTGGTTAATCAACCTAACCGAAAATAATCGGTCGGTTCGGTTAACCGAAAATTTATACGGTCCAGATTTCGGTTCTTAGTTTAGGACATTTATGGTTAGGTTAGCAGAAAAATTCGGTCGATTAACCAAGGCCGATTCTCGACATCTATATGGTGGTAGTGGCAGCGGGTGTGTGGAAATGGTGTTGGTGGTGGGACGGGACAGTGGCAATGGTGGTTTGGAGGCGGTTGTGGTGGAAACGGTTGCGTCAGTGGTGGTGGGTGGTGGTTACGAATAAAAATCCATCAAAATCTTAGGGGTGTAGGAAAGATTTTAAAAGATAAATTATGTTTGTACTTTGTGCTTAAAGATGAGTACCCAGATGATTCCATTAAAATTCTTAAAATCCAAAATAAATTTGAATACCTCAAAATTTTGTAAGATTTATAAAAGTTTTCATTTAATACCTCATGACTTTAATGGACTTTTAAGAACTCCATTAAATTCTATATTGAATACCACAAAAATTTAATTGACTTTTAAAAGTTTCAATTAAATACACCCAAACTTTTTTAAATCCATCAAATTCTGTAAAAGTCTTTAAAACTCATTTGAAGTCTCAATTGAATACGACCCCTTAAATCTTGCCACATATAGTCTAAAATCATGTATCCGCTATTGTTGGTACTTTGTATTGCGTAAAGATATGGGCTTTGTTGTCAATAGAAAGAACCGAATGTAAGTCAATACCTTTCAAGTCCAAGTTAGCTCTTGTTGGGATACATTTATTTAAGACCCTCCAAGAAGAAATGTTAACCTTAATCGGGATGAGTTTATTCAATCAGTCGAGGTGGGTGAAGAATCCATGATACGATTTCACATGGAATTGACCGAGAACTCACGTGAGGGGCTTGGACAAAAAAACCCATTTACCCAGGATGTTGAAAGCTATAATTGAGTTATTAGATTATCAGTTATTTGAACTCGTCATAGGGCCGGATGGATCTTATCCAAATCCACTTACACTGGACTCCTGGAGGACATTCTGGGCCGAGAAGAAGAGGACGCAAACCTGGGCCGACATCAGAAGGTATAAATGAGGCTAATGGGACATGGGTTGTGAGGTGTAGGTCTAAGAGATTGATTAATCAATAGTTAAAACAGTAGCAGTAGATGAGGAATTTCCAACAGTTAAGAGTCGACCCTTAAATAACCATCTATCTAACCAAAATTTATTATTTTCTCCATTCCCAATCTTGTTAGAAAATATAGATTGCAAACTGATTCCAAAATTTTAAAAACACTTTATTCACAATTTTAAAACAACTTTCCTTACACGTACAATTACAGAGAACTAAGCCTTTTAGAAAGTTCGTCTTATAAGTTATAATCACAATTTTATGTGTGAAACATGCATGTAGGACACTCGGGTTATTATTCAGTTTTGGAAGTTTATATCATTACATGGCCCAAAGACGACTTCATGTTAACTTTCGTTTATATGAACAATAATTTGCTTTCATCGAGCCCACACGACCACACATACTGTCATCTCAATCCCAGACGACCACTTGCATTATTAAGTCAAATTTTATTTACGATATTTTAACGAAAAAGTCACACACATCACTTCTGTTTATGTTGTTGTCTAGAATAGTACTTAAAAAGTTAAAACTGTCAACTACAGATTCGTTGTTATCAATAATAACAATATGTTGAATGTTCATTGTATATTCCAATTACTTATTTGAATTTAAAAAAAAAAGGAATTGAAGCAACGACTAATTAAAATTGTATTGTTGTATTTGTAATAACACGTTATATATGTTAAAAGAGTGGACTGTAATTGTGTAACTAATAAGTTGTACTCGTATTTATGAAGAAATAATTGAGGATTTACTAAACTATCGAAGAAACTCAAGATCTACTACAAATGGACTGATAAACTAAGAACATGAACTTTACTAACTTACCAAGGTATATATAACATCAAGACATAGGAGTACAAACTTGATGTAATCCTCTTTTTCACTAGCTCTTGCTAGCAATGTGTGTTTCTAATCAAATTTCCTTGTATCAAAACATTGCCGTGTTGTTCCATTTGAACTGTATCATACTCCTTGATTAATAAACCAACCAATATGATTGATTGATCAGTTTTATTATTCGCTTACAAACTTTCTAACTCATTTCCAATAAACATACAAAAAATGGGCCAAATGTTGAAAGATCAACTCGTCACGCCAACCATCAACATGTGGTATAAATGCAACCAAGTCTTCTCGGTAATGTTCATATAAGATGTCTGCCATCGGCCACTTCAAATGTATCCTCAAATAATTCAAACTTCTCCAAATAAGAACCAAATCCGATCCACTCACATAAAAAAATAAAATAAAGAAATCATGCACTTACAAAGATTACTAGCACTAGCAGTACTATTGACATTTTTACTGCCATCAAGTGCTCAAAATAGTTCACTTTGTGAAAGTTCGTGTGGCAATGTGACTATTAGATACCCTTTTGGTTCAGGCAAGGGATGCTACTACAGTCCCGATTTCCTTGTAACGTGTAACCGTTCACTTGACGTGCCTACACCTTTTTATAAGACTGGCAATATTCCAATTACAAATATGTTGACGAACACAAGTGAGATGGAGGTTATGGTGTTTGTATCCCATGATTGCTATGACAACTTTGGTAATAGCATAAAGCAAGATTACTATCCTACTACTTCTTTAAGGCTGACCAATTTCCGAATCTCAACCAAGAATAAGTTTGTTGCCATTGGGTGTGACACCTTTGCGGATATTACAGGAAAGATAGGAAATGAGTCCGTAAGTACTGGATGCAGTTCTACATGTGGTGGAAACAGCCACATCACGAATGGATCTTGCTCGGGAGTTGGGTGTTGTCAAGTAGAAATCCCAGAAGGAATGAGCTCTTATAGTTTGTCAGCAAATAGCTACGATAACCATACCAATACAGCGGACTTCAACCCATGTAGCTATGCTTTTGTCATTAACGAAGAGAAGTTCAACTTTTCTTCCAACAATTTGTTTGATTTTAGAACTGTAGACTACACGCCGATGCTACTTGACTGGGCAATTGGAAACGAAACTTGTGACATAGCAAGTATGGATACTGACAAGTTCTTATGCAAGGGACACAGTGAATGTGATTATAATTATACTGGTCCTGGATATCGCTGTCGTAGCTCTGCAGGTTATGAAGGCAATCCGTATGTTGCATATAACTGCACGAGTAAGTGTTATTTCCTTACTTTTGGTTATAGATATTAATGATTGACAACATGTTATTCCATCTATAGATTTAAATTACTGACAATATGTTTTTTATATAGATATTAATGAATGCGAACGAGGAACCCATGATTGCGAACATGAGTGCCATGATACACCAGGAAACTATATGTGTTCCTGTCGAAAAGCTTATTCTGGAGATGGCACGAAAAAAGGATCAGGTTGCAGTGCAGATCAGTCACTCGTTATAAAGATCGTGATTTGTAAGTAAACTCAATATTTTTAAAATGTAGTTGTAATTTTGTTGCATACGAGTTATTGTAACATTTTTATCTCACATGTGCATAAATTATGATGGGGAAAATAGTTAAAATAATTATTGGGTTTTACATAAATTGATAAAATAATCTTTAAAAATCGCTATTCTGAAAAATAGCCACAAGTTTCACTTTTTATTTGCGAACCAAATGTGCGAACTTCGCATTCGTTTGTGAATCAGTAGCGAACTTCCGTTTTTGTTTGTGAATTAATAGCCAACTTCCGTGTTTGTTTGTGGATCAATAATAGTGAACTTTGCTTTTCTTAATTATGTGAACCAAAAGCTTAGTGATAATTAGAGAACTGCTACTAAATTACGAACTAGATTGTGAAATTTGCGTGCCCAATTTCCGTTATTACTTTAAAGGCGCGTTTAGATTAAAAGCAAAGTTTGAATTTTCTTGCTTCGTCACTCACAATAAGATGGTTTCATATAATTTAAGTCATTCGGTGACCTAATATCTAGTTGACCAAGTAAAATGTCGAGAATGATGCATTTTATTCTTGTGTTGTATGAGTTCACTTATTTCCTTTATGAATCATAACCTAATGACCAATATGAAACACAAACCATGTTTTAATGACTCATTTGGTACAAAACTCAGTTCAATGACTTGTACATCAGTGGGGGATCCACTGCAGGGCAAGAGGGGTCATATGACCCCTTGAAATTTTTTTTTTACATATTATATTATAATATATATACTATATAATACTTATCCCTCTTAATTTAATATGGAAGGGGGATTTAATTGTAACTTTTAATTATATAAATATATAAAGAGACTATTTTAATTGTAAATTTTAATATAAATAAACTAATTTAAATACAAAAGTTATGATAAACATCACAATGCAAATGCACCTTCTAATACACAATGTGATTAAAATGAACTTTTAAATGATAGTATAAATTACAAGATGGTTAAATTTTAGCTATGAAATCTTAGATACAATCGCACGGGTTGAATAAACCAAAAACAACCCCGGAGCAACATACGGGTTAGTAAAGCCTCATTTCATATAACTAATTACATAGACTAAAATAAAAGGACAATAACAATAAAAAAACATATAAACTTCTCTAAATTAAATTCTGCCATCTGCTCATTCAACCGTCTGTCCCAACATTACGTACAAAACACGTGCACCTTCTAATACACAAGGTGATTAAAATAAACTTTTAAATGATAGTATAAATTACAAGATGGTTAAATTTTAGCTAGGAAATCTTAGATACAATCGGTGCATCGCACGAGTTGAATAAACCAAAAAAACCCCCGGAACAACATAGGGGTTAGTAAAGTCTCATTTCATATAACTAATTACATAGACTAAAATAAAAGGACAATAACAATAAAAAAACATATAAACTTCTCTAAAAGGCATTTAAATTCTGCCATCTGCTCATTCAACCGTCTGCCCCAACATTACGTACAAAACACGTAGATATTTAACAAAGGCGCAGATCGCACGAGTTGGATAATGCCTCGTATATAAAAAACTAAAAGCCCAACCCCAAGCCCAATCAATAACCCATTAAGCCCAAATGTCCCAAACATAATTAATTGTGGAAGAAAAAAAACATGGGACTGCTCTGATTAGGACTGTGATTTAGTTATTTTGTTTATCTTGTGTTTGTTTTGTGGTTTGTTGAATTGTCAGCGACTAAGGGATATCATGCTCGATTTATGAAATTTTCTGCGCGTGACCGGGTGCTCTAAATCAATTTTGTGCAATTTTGAAGCAATTTGCATCAGCTTTTTATAAAAATAATAATGTTTATTTGAGTATTATCTCTTTTGTTGGAATTTTTTGATTTTTTTTATTCTGCCCTCTTGATCATGTAATCCCGGATCCGCCACTGTTTTAGATGATAATAGATTAAAAGTGAAAGTAGGTTATTTTTCTTTGTGGAATTTCCCCCTTTTAAAGTTATGCATGTGGTGAGCTACTATGACAAATCGAATCATTCTGTTAAAATCCTATAAGTTAATGCCTATCGTTGCAGGTGCCTCAATCGCCATCATACTTGTGCTCGTGCTTGTCACGTGGGTGTATTTAGGATTCAAGAAGCGCAAGGGTATAATGCTTAGAGAAAAATTGGTGGAATAATGTTGAAGCAACGTATTTCTGGAGAGGGAGGTTCTCATAGACGGGAGAAGGTACTCTTCACTACAGATGAGCTTAAGAAGGCTACAGATAACTACAACGCCAGCAGGATTATTGGAAAGGGTGGCTATGGCACAGTTTATAATAGAGGAGTTCTGCCTGACGATAGAGTAGTAGCCATGAAGAAGTCCAAACTAGCAGATCAAACCCAAACTGATCAGATCGAGCAATTTGTCAATGAAGTTGTCATCCTTTCCCACATAGAAATGTTGTGAAACTGATTGGATGTTGCCTGGAAACAGAAGTCCGTTTATGAATTCATTCCAAATGGCACACTCTCGGATGGGAAATCCGACTCAGAATAGCAGCAGAGACAGCTGGAGCACTTTCATATTTACACTCTGCAGCATCTGTTCCAATTATCCATCGAGATATATGTTAAGCCAATGAATATACTTCTTCTGGATGATAATTTAGTAGCAAAAGTTGCTGATTTTGGAGCATCTAGGCTAATTCCTATGGACCAGACTGAGCTGGCTACTATATATAGTGCAAGCAAGGAACACTGGGCTACTTAGACCCTGAGTATCTACAAAAGAATCAGCTGACAGATAAGAGTGACGTTTATAGTTTTGGGGTAGTACTAGCGGAATTGTTTACTGGAAGGAAGGCTCTTTGCTACGATAGGCCAGAGAAAGATATGAACCTACCTAGCCATATACTAGTTTTTATCTTCTCTGAAAGAGGGGAGACTGTTCCAAGTTCTTGATGAACACTTGCATTTAAAACGAGATCATCCAAGTTTCAAAACTTGCAGAAAGATGCTTATGCATTAGAGGAGATGAAAGGCCATCCAATTGAGCTGGAAGGAATATTGGCATCAATGATTCACAAGCATCCATGGGTCAAAAGCACTTCAAATGAAGACGAAGTTGTGCATCTTCTAAAACAGGCAACGGATGACGGGGACAACGGAAGTTCAAGAACCTTTGACAGCATGAACAAGCAACCCATATTACCTATTGCTAGAGGCAGGTCAACTGTCGTTGTCGCATTTGAGAAAGATCAGATCCAGCATGCACTACTCATATTTATGTAAACTTTATGGCTTTTTATTAATATGTTGTTTCTGTATAGGGTACTACTTTGTCTTTATGCGAACTTTAAATGAATAAATGGTGATAACCTATTTGAAATACCCTTCCATCTCATGACAAAGGAAAAAGAGTTCACCATTTCTTTTCACTTGCGGTTAATTAGATAACTCGAAGAACTCGCTATGATTATTTTGATGATTTTCCTTGGATTGTCGAAAAGTCGAAGTAGAGTACACATTTATCAACGATGTGAAGTGGGTATCAACTTATCATCCACGCTCACATTCCAATTTTCCAATAAGTTAATCATTAGCTTAATGTACACTAGCCTATCATTTAGGGCTCGTTTGGTTTGTAAGTGGGATTGGAAAAGGATTTGGATTTGGAAAAGGTTTGAAAGAAATTGGATTTAAGTATAGATTTGAATTAAATAAGGAAAGAGAAAAATAAAATATTAATATATTACTTTATAAATAAATATACTATTTTTAAACTTTAAAAAAAGTTAAAAAAATAAATAATTGATAACTCATGTGGCCGAGAGAATTTTATGAGTGAAAAAGTTAACAAAGGGACAAAGAATGTCAGAAATCCGGAAGAAAAGATGGGGGCCTTGTGACTTTTGTCAAACTCCATGACTAAATGTATGAGATACTGTTCCTTCACCCATCATTTCAAACCAAACGATTACTGTTTCTTTGAAACCATTCTTGATAGCTAAATACCCTATACCAAACGGGCCCTTAAACCCGCAATGCACATGGCCCCACGAAACCTCCCTATGGGAGGGTCCGTGTAAACTCCCCCTTCATCTAATCTTTAGGAACAAGTTAGAGTTTAGACTATTAGCTTATAAATACATTCTTCTTGTAACCTCTTGGTATTCATTATTATTCAATAACAATTATCTCTTCTCCCTACATCTCTTTATTTTTGTTCATTACTTTCACAACACGTTATCAGCACGATAGTTTTGAAAAAAAAGAAAGAAAAAAAAAGGAAAGAAAAAGAGAATAAGATAAAGATAATTGGTGTAGACGAATGAATTTATGGTTGAATTTCTTTTGTTACTATTGAAGTTCACTAATGACTAGCTCTAAACATGTAAGTATTGTCATATAATATTTGATTTAAGATCATTTGAGCACCAAACTTTTTTTACATACCAAGGAATTAATTTTCACCCTTCATTTTTATTAGATCTAATGGATGAGATTAATCCCAACAATTTAAAAAACCCATTTTCATCGTTTTTTCAAATATTAATATCCTTCAACTCGTTAATCGTTAAGCGAAAAAAATATACCGTTACGACGAGCATTTAATTATCTTTCTATAGATAGACACTTCGATATACTTTTGTAACACCCCCATTTTCACGGATCGCAGCGGATTTAGGGTTGGGGTATTACTTCATAGAATCACAGTCACAATTAATAGAAAACGACTTGAAAAGAGATGTTTTTATAAATATGTTATCATTCATTAAAATATCAGTTTTATTAAGATGAGGTCCCGTAGGTCTAAGTGTGAAATAGAGTTTGAATGATAACAAGGTTGAAAGTCCTCCGAGTTCAGTGCCGCTTCCTACCATAGCTCCGTAACGGCCATATACCTAGGATACATGCTTAAAGAGTCAACACTAGGTGTTGAGTGAGAGTCATAGGTTTAAGTAGTTATAGAGTGTGAATACAAGTTCCACAGAGTTCTGCAGAAACCCTATGTGTGGAAAAGTTTAGAGATAGCGGGTATATTGCACTAAGCTCATGAACCACACGTTAACAGTCCGGGTCATGGGGTCTGCAGACCAAACCATGAGGGGACGGGAAGGATAACTTGCCAAAGTTAATCCTTCAGAGAGGGTTCAAATATAGTACTTATTGGTACCCTCCAGAGAGAGGTAGTACCAACGGGAGTTGTCAAACTCCAATAAATCTATCAACTATATTCGCGTTCACTTGTGTAAAATATCACAAGCGATTAGATTCATGAATTTGGTTATGGTAGTGGTGGCAGATAGTTTACTCGTGCAACAACCAAAGAAAAAGACTTGTATTCGGTTTAAAGTGAAAAGTAAGCATGTATCCCCCTCACAGGGTTTATAAATCATTTAGAAAGTGTGAGGCTATGAAAACTCACCTGGGCTTAGGGAAATGTGATTGATGTCAAAAGTGACTCGGAGACTAGATTGCCTACTCACGTATCCTGGGGTTTGTTAGTGTGGGTGTATGTCAAGCTTTAGTTATCTTGTGTTAAGTTTTCTCAAGTAATCATTCTTAGGGTTTTTAGTGTTAGTTATAACATAACACCATACTGAACCATCACAATCTAGAATTATATACCCCTCACATGAAGCTCCCTAGTATTGCATTATGTTATCAAAATAATACCGTTCGGGCCATCATAATTCAGAAGTATATAACCCTCATATGAAGTTCACTAGTATTGTGTCACATTGTTAATTATTTTAGGTTATAACATAACACCGTTCGGGCCATCATAATTCAGAAGTATAAGACTCCTCACATGAAGCTCCCTAGTATTGCATTATGTTATCAACATAATACCGTTCGGGCCATCATAATTCAGAAGTTAATACTCCTCACATGAAGCTCCATACTATTGTGTCATGTTATTAAGTACTAGTCTTAAATATAATATATCACCGTTTGGGCCATCATAATCCAGAAGTCATATTGTAGTAAAACGTTTGAGGAGCCAGGGCACTTTAAATCGTAAACCCAGCAAACTCGTCAAAACGTATACACAAATGAATCCCCTCACATGAAGCTCCCTACTATTGTGATATATTACATAAAAAGATAGCACTTTTATTTATTAGGCAAATATTTCAATTTATACCCTTATAGTTTGTATATTTACAAAATCTACCCTAGATTTATAAACTTGTAACATTTAAGCATATAACTATCTAAACTATACACAATTAGCCCCTATACTTCTATATTTTAGGATAATGGCATAAATGACCCTTGGACTTATAAGTTTTTAAAATTTATCATTTATACCCTTAACTTTCTAACATTTGCAAAACTAGTCCTTATAAGTTTATAACTATTTTACTTTCTATCCTAAGGTTATAGAACTTTGCAAAAAGGGTCCTTATACTTATAACTTCTAAGAAATGTCAAAAACAGTCCCTCGACTTCATATTTTCAGAAAGTTGCCATATTTACCCTTATGCATGAAAACAATTGCAAAACTAGTCCTAAATTCATATAAACTATATTTTTATGAAACAACTAAGTTTCCTAGCTTATGTTTAACTAATATATGCTCAATTAAGCCATCTAATTCAGATTATAGCACACGATAAGCATATAAACACATAATTATCTAAAATTAGTGTTTTAAAATGAAAACTTCTAAATGAAAATGGTCAAGGCTTATCTAAAGGTTCTAAGGCATATCCTAGGAGTCCTATATCAGTACTAAGGCTCCTAGGATCAAAGTTGAGGCTTATCTAGGTCGTGGAAGGCTTAACGTGGGAAACTAGGGTTTTCTAGACTAAAACTAGGACTCGACAAGGACTAGGACTATACCACTCGACTTCTAAGGGCTCTATGGAATGTACAATGTTTGTTTTAACCTGTAAGTTATGGGCCCACTGGTTAAGGAGTTTTATCAAGAGATTAGCCATGTTGGTAACTCAGGTTTCCTAGTTCTACAGTCATTCTGTTAGCAACTAGTTAACGAATTGCACACCGAATCATGGCTAGGATGACGGGCATTGATGATTCTCATTCTTGCAACTCTTGCAAGGTGAGATAGCATAATATCATAGTTGAACATAATGAGGATTATAGTTCGACATAGATATTCTTACAAGATCTATCTAATAGAATCTTATGAAATAACGAGAAGTACAAGTTCTAACTCTTAGAACTTTGTAGAGAGATAGAGAAAGAGAGTAAGGATAGGGTAGGGTGGAGAATGACGAAGGAATGAAACGAAAGGATAGGAGAAAGTGGAAGGATGGATTTTGTAGGAAATAGTGAAGAGGAAGGTAGGAAGGCAAGGGATGAAATAGGAAAGTATAGAGGAGTAGGAAATAACGAAATAGTGGGATTTAAACGAAAGAGTAGTGTTGGCCACTTAGTATACTAGATACAGCTTGGGAAGTCGTTTAAACAACAAGCTGTACTGATTTTAAATCTGAATGCGTAGCGGAAGTCTTAGATACAGTAAGTTGCTGTGGATACAGCAACTTGATGTGCAGTGTATACTTAAATAATCACAGTAATTAAAACAAGTAAGGCAGAAGGTAAATAACACAATATTTAAAGTGGTTCGAGGTAAACCCCTCTACGTCCACTGGTCCTCCACATAGGAGTAAAAAGTTTATTATAATTACTACGTACACAACTACGTAATTATAACAACACACAATCAATATAGCATTCACACAAATTGATATAAAGATCTTAGCTTCAACCGTTCACATAGATTGGTTTGAGCTAATGCTTTGACTTACTTCTTCACACACAGTTCTGAAGCTTCGTCTTCTTCGATGTAATTCCTTTACACACAGTTCTGGAGTAGCAACGATTACTCAGTCCATACAGGGCTGATCTGGGTTTGTTCAAAGTATAGAACAGGGGATGAACAACAGCTTTGACTTTATGAGCTTCTAGCTGATGAAGTGTTGTTCAGGATGTTGAGCACTGTATATCTCTTAGATATGAGTTGCAGTAAGCTTTGGAGATATGTTTTGCTCTGATAATAACTTTGATAGCTTGATAATTTCAGTCAATTGGGTGAATTCGGTTACTGATTTTCAATGCCTTGATGAGATATATATAGTCTTCTGGAAAATATATCCGTTGGGATAAATCCGTTGAGCAAGATTCCGTTCCAACGGGATGAAAAGCACGATCCGTATTTAGTGGGATTTGAAGATCTGTTGACTGACAGTATTTAAATACTTTATCCTTGAGTATTTAAATACTTTTTATTCAACGGGGCTTGACTTCTGAAGATTCCTTCTTTGTCCTGTTGAGAGCTGTATGGAAGATCACTATATTGGTGATTCGAGACAATTTCCATACTTGGTCTTTATAAGACTTCTTCGCTGTACTGAAAGGTTCCACTATATGCTGGATTCGAGACAGGTCTTCGATACAGGTTGACACTTCAACTCTTCGATACAGTTTCCTTACTGTATTGAGGGTTGGCATATATGTCAAAATCTCTTATCAACACAATTCGATATAGGGATTGATTATCCCGGCTGTTTCGATACAGGGTTTATGTTTTCCCAACAATTTCCCCCTTTTTGACAATTTGCCAAGACTTTAAAAACTTTCAAGTCTTCTTGTTGATGCCAAAACCTTCTTCATAAAATAATCTTCTTTGATGACTTCTGGCAGATTTCTTGGTCTTCTGTCAAATGGTCTGTCTTTCAGCAACTTAGTCTAATTTATGAACTGCTCGCAGGCGAGTTCGATACAGCAAAGAATTTTTACAACTTAAGCTTATGATTGGCGCGCAGGCACAATCTTACAATGTATTCTAAGCATACAACTGAAATTATGAACTGTTCGTAGAAAAGTTCGTACAACTTAATTTTCAAACAAGTTTCTATACTTGTGATTGTTCTCTCAACAATTTAAGTTATGTAATCATACATCAACACAGTAGATTACGAGTTGTAATCTTTCAAGACAAGCAAACACTTTTATTGATATTTCAACAATTTGAGTACATGGTTTGCTGTTTCGAAAGGAAAATTACAAACAAAACTAATATACTAAGTATTTCAGCTCCTATAGTCCGCATGTATCCATGGATTTCTCCCTGGATCATTCTCGGTTCCACGCCACCAGTTCTGTAGGGAATCGTTGCCTCGATCTTGGTATATTGCTCTACCTTCATAGGATCTGTCAAAGGCAAGAATCCAGTCTTCTGTATGGGTGATCCGATCTTCTCTTTTATGCTTTGATTTCATATCTAGCTGGAGAGGGAGTTTTCCTTCTTCTAACATCTTCGTGAATTTGTCTGCCGCCTCCGCTAATGTCTTATAGCTTTTGAAGATGGAGGATTCCCTCATGAGTTTAACAAAGTATCTCATCAGTTCATTCTTCCTCTATTGCTTCACCTCTTCGGCAGTTGGATGGCGGTTGGTCGGCAGACGAATTTCAGAAGGTCTTTGGATTAAGTTTTGCCACGGGACATTTGGATCATGAAATTCAGGTCGGGAGCCTGAAATCTTAAAACTCTAAGAGAGAGGGGCTAGCTTGTTCAATTCAGCGGTAATGCTGTCTTGAGCAGCATTAAATTCCCTTTCGTGCTGTAACCTTATTCTCCTAGCAGCTTCTCTTGCTTCTTCCCCCTTTTTGGCGTCATCAAGACATTCTAGGATCTCCAGTGCGGCATCTTGTTTCGTCTCAATGTTAGTCATTCTTTCTACAAGGGTGGAAAGCACCTGCAACATGTCCTGGATACTTTTATCGTGGGCTCGAAGATGAGAAGTGGTTTCGATCATAGCAGCTGCGGTCTTGGCTTCAGCAATGCGCGTTTTAGATGTTTCTTCTCTCAGAAGTTGCTCTTGTTTTTCTTGCATGATCTTCAAGGCTTGCTTGAAGACTTCTGGCAATAAAGTCAAGGCTTCTACCACGCGAGAGACTTCATGCTGTAATGTAGTCATCTCTTCGACAACAGAGGTGTGCATCCAATTAAGAGCTTTCTCAACTGAGTACAGGGCATTAACTGCATCCTGTATGAAGACAGTTTGAAGACCAAGAGCACGCAGTCGCTCTTCCCTAGCAGCAGTGCTTGGAGAATCCGGTTGGGCAAAATCTTCGGATCCATTCAACCTCCTCAGATTCACGGTAGGACGTGAATTGAGTTGGACATCCTCAGGTACATTACCGTCCTCGGAATCCACGGTTGATGGGGCGGGAGCAGCATTTTCTGGTTCGGCGGCAGGGGGTGCTGTGTTCTCCTGTTGCGAAGGTTCGTTTGTGTTGTGTCGAGAATTATACGACTCGACAGGCGATCACCTCAGAGACCGGGCGACCGAGCCAGAGCCCAGCAGCCAAGGCAGAACTGCCGACCGAAGGTCCCAGGACGGGCCTCATTGCCGAGCGATCGACATCCAAGACGATCGTCTCTCGGTACTTGGTGGTCGACTCCTGGTGGCCGACTAGCTGATGACCGAAGGTCCCAGGACAAGTCCCGGTGCCGAGCGATCGACATCTGAGACGATCATCTCACGGTACTTGCCGATCGACCCCTGGTGATCGACCGATATCGACCTTAGGTGACCGACTGATGACGACCGCCTCATGCCACGCGAAGCCATAGATCGTCCAGTCGGCAAGGGCCGATGCGCGAAGCCAACGATCGTCCAGTCGGCAAGGGTCGAAGCTCTGACAGCTCAACCCATGTGCAGTTCCGAGACAAGATTCGCATTTCATGGATCATTGACCACAACCTGTCAGCATCTTTCCACCAACCGATAGACCCGCCGAAAGGTGTCAGTGGGACCGCCCGTGACTGCGACTCAGGATGCGTGCCGACTCCTCATTGGACCGCACAGCTGGCTGCCAGCAGTAGCCTTGGACTTTAGGCAGACAACCCATGTGACTTAAAGACGATCGCCCCATTATTATATTGGACGAAAGGCGATCGCCCGCCAGCAAACAGGGCATCTCAGCCCCTATAAATAGAAGGCTGCCTGCACTTGGAAAACTCTCCAACTCTCTCTGACACTCTCTCTGATTCAGCCGAGAACTTGGCATTCCTACTCTTGGCAATAGCCATCTCTCGGTTCCTTCTTCTCTCTCAGCATCTCCTACACGGAAGACGATCGGCAGAGAGCAAGAACACCAAAGCTTCGCTCAAGAGCTAGATATATAGGATCTTTTACACTCATTGTATTTAGATTCCTACATTAATACTTGTATCCACGAATATTTGTATTAATAACATCTTGCGAGAGCATTCAAGCCCGGGCCTAACAAACCCGACAAATCTTGTGTTATTCACACCCGCACAGAAAGTGCTCTCGCAATTTGCTGTTGTCCGGCCATTCCAGCAATATCTATCTTCGAATAATATTTCGGGCAACAACAGTCTGTAGACATGGATACAGGAGGGACTGATTCCTCCTATTGTCTCTCAGTGACAACTTCTTCTTCTTGAGCGGCAGCAGGCTCGGGTGCCTGTTCCAAAACTATTTCTTCTTCCTCGACTTGAGGGACTGATTCCTCGTTGTCAGGAATGTTCTCTTACTGTGGCGAAGGGGGCTCACTTCGACTCGATGGCCCTTCGTCATCCTTGGGTTGAGAGGCATCTCTGTCTTGAGCCTCTTCATGACTCATTCTCAGACCAGCTTGTAAAACATCGTCATCATCGTCCTCTTTTGGATTTTGGGGAGAGTCCTCGGACTTATCTTTTCCTTTTATCCTTGCGTCAGATTTTTGCAGTAAATGGCTTTCAATCAGTTCCTTGCAGTAGAGATTGTCCCATTGGATCAGGGCTGCAACCTCTGTTGAGTCCGTCACTTCCAATACAAATCTCTCTTCATGGATCCATTCGCTCCAATTATATAATGTGTCATACGGAGCTATCCTGTAGCTTTTCTATTTAAGGAATCTTTCATACGCATGATCAATCTGTACAGAGAGAAGAGTTTTGTTGATAATGGTGTCTGGGGAGGGACTGCGTGTAACGTCTGAATCCGCTGTAGCGAGGGATTCCTCTACAGGTGTGGGATCCTGTAGGGAAGTGGGATTCCTTACAGGGGATGGTGCCCTGAAGGAAGATTGATCCTGTACGGGTGTGGAATCCCGCATAGGAGAAGTAGTGTTTGGCTCCATAGGGGCAGCCGACTCACTAGAGCCTTCTTCGTTGGCAGATGTCCGATCATCTGTCTTAGCCGCCAAAGGCTCAGGATCTACTGTCGATACAGTAGCGGACACCTCATCCACATGGGTTGATCCCTGGTGTAGTTCTTCAGTGGGTTGCGCCACGGTGGAAACATCCTCGGAGGTTCTGGTGGTTTTAGCTTTAGAAAGCCTCCTTAGTTTCCTTTTTGACTTCTCACCAGTAATGGGTGTCTTGCTGTGAGATCTTTTCCTCTTCCTTGAAGACTCCACATCCTGGGACTTCAAAGACACATCCCTTGGGTCTTCAGAAACTGACATACTTTTGATTTTAGGGTGGTTGCAGACCACAGTGCTCTGGTTATACGATGTAGGCTTGACGCCTCCAAAGTATATCCGGGAGCTGTTTTTCTTTGCATCAGTGGATTGTGAGAGTCCGCATTTCGTCAAAATATGGTTTATAATTAAACCAAATGACTTCTTCTGGGTGGCAGGCTTGCATACTTCCTCCTGCAAGCGCTTCAAGAGTATATGGCACCAGTTGACCTTTTGACAGGTCAAAATTGCAACCATCATCCTAAATCTCAGATTAGTACACATTTCGAATGCACCAGTTCGATTCTCGATAATCCTGCAGCAAAAATCATGTAAATACACATATGGCAGGCAAAAATTCTTCTTGTGACATGTGGTTTGAACCATGTCAACAACAGTTGAGCCGGTGAACAGCCCATAATACTTCGTTATCAGCTCTTGAGACCCAAACGTCTCAAGTTGATCAATTGTCAGGCCATCAGCAGGTAGCCTGTAAATATTCTGGTGAAGATCTCGATCAATACAGATCTCCACTCCTTGAATGGTAGCAGTAATGTCAGCAACATGACCTCCCTGGGCCAGCGACAAAAAGCGAACGGCGGCGTTGAGGTAGAATTCCTCAACCAGGTGAACATCGTACTTTTCAGCGGTTTGACTCCCAAGGCGGTAGAGGCCTTGTTGACGGAGACGAGTGATTGTAATATCCGCAATTTTCGATTTCCGGTAATTTCTTTTTTTTTCAGCGGAAATCCATTTTGACGACTCGCTCATGACCGTTTCGTCATTCTGAGAAAGATTAATTCTACACTTTTTGACATCCGAGTTCGTTTCGGTGTCGTTTTGTTGAGTTCCGTGTTTTTTAGCGACTTTTCCGCACTTGAGTTCGATTCTTGCGAATCTCGTTCGAAACTCATTTGAGTTTCCCGTAAGTCCGTTTAACTTTGTTAGACGTGTTGTGAACTTCGGTTTAATTATTCGATCACGTATCGTGATTTCCGGGCGTTTTGGGCCATTTTGTAATTTCTTGAAAGTTACGGGTATCCGTATCTGTAATTATTGTCTCGACCCGTTTCTTGGTCGCGTATGATTAATTATGGTATTATGTTTTCATTTCGGGTCGTTGATGTTGTCCGCAAACTTTTCGTCGTGTTCGTTAAAATGCGTTTTTGGAAATCAGTCGTCGAGCCACAGTGGTCGGTCTTGGCGGACGGTTGCGGGACTGGCCGAACGATTGCGGGCACTGGCCGTACAGGTGCGGCAGGAACCGGCGTAGCGCACGCTACGGCCGGAAGGCTGCGCGCGCTAACCAGCAGGTGTAGCGCACGCTATCGGCTGGCCTAACGCGCTTATCGGAGTGCAGACGGTGGAGTCACAGGGGTTACAGGCCGTCGGGATCGGCGAGTAGCGCACGCTCTTTGTCGGGCCAGACGCTATGGCCGGCAGTAGCGCACGCTTCTGGCCGGAAAAGGCTGCGCACGCTACTGGCCGGCGATCTAGTCCAGAAGGCTCTTGGATCGCGGCACAGGCCGATAAGCGCCGCTAGCTCGCGACTAGCGCGCGCTAGTCCGGCCCAGTATAAATGTGACAGAGCAGTCACATTTCATCTCGTTTTTCATTTCCTTCCTTCTCCGTCCGCGACTGGCGATTCATGGGTGACGAATCCATGTTGTTTAACAACAAATCCACGAAGTTCTTGAGTTCATAACATCAATCAATCATCCGTTATCATCCTTTGATCCAGCGAATCAAGGTAATCTTACCTTAGAACCCTAATTTCGTGAATTTGGTTGCATTTTCTTCCGATTCGTTCCGTGTTGTTGATTAATTCATGATGGGTATGATTAATCTTGGTAGTATTCTTTTGTTTAACATCATTTAATCCATTGTTCTTCGTCGAATCGAAGTATATTTCTTGATTTCCTTCGAATTGACTTTTTGGGGGATTTGTCCTCGATCTTATTTTTCATCCGTTTTCGATGGATCGATTATGGTTAAATGATGTTGTTAAACATATTCTATGGATTGTATATCCATATTTCAACTTGGAATTCCGTTTTCGGGTTTTGACGGGACGAATCGTGTTCTTGGCCGTTTTGGGGGAAATCCTTGAACCTTCGTCATTTGTTCTTTGAATTCAGCGGCTTTGGGTCGTACTTTGGAATTCATTTTCGTTGTTATTGTTTTTGTTCGTAGTTCATGGTTGTGGATTATCGTTCGGTGGAGTCGGCGAGTTCGTAGTCGGTTTGTGCCAACCTACTTCGGCCGATTCTCCGCGTTGTGGATTATTCGAGGCAAGTATCTTGCCCATACATCTCATATTTCGTAGGCATAATTATTGATAAATGATTTGATGCGAAATCCAATGTTTAATGAACGTTAAAAAGGATTGGTATGTTCTCGATAAATATTGTCTTTCAACGATAATTCGTATACTTCGTGAATGGATATGTTCTCGGAATATGTGTGTTAGTTTCGTACGTTCAGAGACGTTATGATCGCATTGAGTGAATATAATAGACCATAATTGTTTGCCGAGGATTGTGCATTGAATTGTATATTTGTTCGGTGGGTATTCGACATGATGTGATGTTAGTCGTTACTCCTTTGAAATGAGGTTGTGATGCTTAGTGTTGCTTGTCTTGATAATCGATTATTGTTGTGTGCTTATTGTATGTGATGTGCCTCCGGGTAGGATTGTTGAATCTCCGGGATCCATACTTGCTAGTATGGGTCGGGCGAAACCGTAGGGTTATCCAATACGGGTATGTCTTGCGGGGACTCCGAGGTTCGGGGCTTGCTGGCCGATCTTGGGATAACTTGTGGGGTTATCATCGGGTATGTCTTGCGGGGACTCCGAGGTTCGTGGCTTGTTAGCGCGATGCCGGGATAACTTATGGTTGTGGTTTGAATGTGATATTCGTGTCGTGGAGACATGCGATTTGATATGTTTTTCCTATTGGGTTATTCACTCGGGTTTGTTCTTCAGGAGCATCTGAGGTTCGTGGCTTGTTAGCACGGGACACGAATAATCCTTAGGAACATGTGATTTGTGATTTGGGTCACGGACCCCGTGTTTTGTGAAATGGGTTGTGGACCCTGCGTATTGTTATCAGAACTTGAATTTTGGAAAATGACTTTTTGGGCTGTGTCCCTAAATGTTTTCGAAAGGTTTTAGAATTCCTAAATCCCAAATGTTTTCTAAACTCCCGAGATCGTCAAATGTTTTGTAATATGTACATTGGGTTATTTCCTACCTTTGACGTTTTGAATGGTTTGATCAAGTGAATTTTCTCGGGAAGTATATTCGCGATTATTCTGTTTTTGTGGAGTATGATATGTATGGCTTGTTTTCGTATTTATACTTGCACTAGCAAAACAGTGGAGTTTTGCTAACCCCCGAGTATTCGGGGGGTGGATGTCTATTTTTGCATTCAGGTTTTTGGAGCATAGCACAGGGTCGGCACGAAGGATGATGAAAGATGAACGATACTAATCACATGAGGATCCGTTGATGTCGTATTGGTCTAGTTGTATTTTCTTTTCCGCTGCAGTATCTTTTCCCCGTTATACGGGAGTTTATTGTATTTTGACCCCTGCGTGGGTATGTGTTTGGAATTGAGTTGTATGTTATTATTGAAAGACCAAATCGGTCTACTGAGTCATTTTAGCCTTAAAGGCGATGTTTAGATGTTTGATTTTAGTTATCAGCCTGGTAGATCCTCGAGGAGAGGGTCTACGGCGTGTAATATCCCTGAGCGGATTGGGGGTGTTACAGTGATAATGAACTCCATGGGTTCGACATGATTTGTTTCAGCGAAAATGCGTTCGATGACGACAGATCTTGAGAAGATCCGTCCATCGATGATGTTTGCGGTTTTCTTGGGTGCAGGCGAAGATGTCTGACCAGCCATTGATGATTGTTCAAGAAAATGTGAAAGAGAATACACGAAATTTGCAGTAAAATGCAGAAAACTTTGTAGGCTGTATTTGCTTGAGAACTCTTAATTTGCAGAAAGCATAAAGAGTCTCTAATGGCAGTATCAGTCCTTTTATAGTGGGCGGCGAAATAGGGTTTTGCAGAGTACGAATGGTCAGATTTTAAGGGATGGGAACCGGTTTTTGAAATCAACGGTCAAGATGGACTGAGTGTAACTGGTACACTTATCCATTAAAATGTTAAAATATGAGCGGGTCCCACTTCTGACATTTGTGTCACCCTAAATGCCTGAAACGGTGGTTTTAAAATATTAAACAATTTGAAACCATCGCGGTTTTTGAGATTTAGTTGTCGAGATGTCGTGTAAGGCATTTAATGTAAATGACGTTTGATATAAAAACAGGGCACGTGGACAAAAATCATTTTAAAAATGAAATTAATATAATATAATATTCACTGAATCGAAATCCTATAGTATGTCTTTGTATCATGACGATCTGACATTCCCTTAAAAGGTACATATAGGTTTTAAATTCCATACAACATCTTTTGGATTAATGCTGTATTCATGGGTCATACTGTATTCCGCCTTAATTATTGCACACGTCAGCTGTAGGATGATTCATATGTCTTTGTTCACTACAGTGCTGTATTAACGGTTCTGAGTGTACAGATAATTAACGTTGGATACTGTATTCTTGGGTCTTACGGCATTCCCCCTCAATGTTGAGTAAAAACAGTAAATTACTTACAGGGAGTCGGGCTGTAGCATTCCCAATTCTTGTCTAATTATGTTGAATCTGGCTGTGTCGAGCGGCTTGGTGAAGATGTCGGCCAACTGAATGTCTGTATGCACCTTTTCAAGGCGAACATCCTTGTTCTCGACATGATTCCTTATAAAATGATGCTTCATGTTGATATGCTTAGTGCGCGAGTGCAGGACAGGATTGTGCGTTATTGCAATTGCACTCATGCTATCACACATGATTGGAGTCTCTCTGGCTTCAATTCCATAATCTGACAACTGCTGCTGCATCCAAATGATCTGCATACAGCAACTACCAACAGCATAGTATTCTGATTCAGCCGTGGAAAGTGAGTTAGCCAATTGCTTCTTACTGAACCAAGAAACGAGTCTAGGTCTAAGAAAATGACAAGTTCCACTTGTACTCTTCCTATCTAGCTTGCAGCCTCCGAGATCCGAGTCGCTGTATCCAACTAAATCGAATCCGCCTTCTTTAGGATACCATAGTCCTACATCGACTGTTCCTTTAATGTACTTCAGGATTCGTTTAGCTGTATTGAAGTGTGATTCCTTAGGTGCTACTTGATACCTAGCACACACTCCAACAGCAAACTAGATATCGGGTCTGCTAGTCGTTAGGTACATGAGCGAACCAATGAGCTTCCTGTAGAGTGATTGGTCAAACGGCTTTTCGGCTTCATCAGCACTAATTTGCACGGAAGTGCTCATGGGGGTTGATGATGATTTGGAAGTGTTCATTCCAAATTTGTTGAGAAGCTCCTTGCTGTATTTTTCCTGGTTGATGAAAATTCCTGTAGGCAACTGCTTTACCTGCAAATCTAGGAAATAAATAAGTTCCCCCATCATACTCATTTCAAATTTACTTTGCATGAGATGAGAGAACCTTTGACACAAAGCAAGGTTAGTTGAACCAAAAATTATATCATCTACATAAATTTGCACCATTAGAAGGTCATCGCCTTCCTGTATTTTGAATAATGTCTTGTCCACAACACCTTTCTCAAATCCATTGTCGGTTAGATACTGGGACAGGGTCTCATACCAGGCTCTAGGGGCTTGTTTAAGTCCATACAGTGCTTTCCTTAGCCTGTATACTAGGTCGATACCGTCTGTGTTGGCAAACCCTGGTGGTTGTTCAACGTAAACTTCTTTGGCAAGGTCTCCATTTAGGAATGCACTCTTGACGTCCACTTGGTGTACAATAAAGCTCTTATGGGCGGCAATGACTAAGAATATCCTAATGGCTTCTAGTCTGGCTACAAAGGCAAAGGTTTCATCATAGTCTATGCCTTCTTCCTGACTATAGCCTTGTGCGACTATTCTGGATTTGTTCCTTATAATAAGTCCATTTTGATCCTTTTTGTTTCGAAACACCCATTTGGTTCATATAACCAATTGATGTGTAGGTCTTGGTACAAGATACCATACATTATTTCTTTCGAAACCGTTAAGCTCTTCTTCCATAGATGTTATCCAATGAGAATTATTAAGAGCGTCTATGGTCAAAATAGATTCGGACTGGGCTAAGAATACAGCGATAGTGCACATATTGAGTCTTCTAAGCTCGGATTGAGATTTCCATTCAGGGAACGATGATATATCAGAATCTATTTCTTCTTGTGCACAAAGTACATTTCCTTGTGTACTCTGTATTCTCCTACGAGTAGAAACACCAGCATTTATGTTTCCAATGATCAGCTCTTGTGGGTGATCTCTCAACCATCTTCGGTCGGGTTCTAATTCAGGGTCCCGTACTGTATCAAGAGTTTCTGTAGATACAGCTTCAACTTGTACAGTGTCGCTTCATCTACGTCAATTATTACAGCTGCGGGGTTGATTTCTAGATCAACAATAGGTTCTATGGGAGTTGGAGGATCCAAGATAGAGAGATGTTGGATGTTCTGAGTAATATCATCTACTCCTGTAGGGTCGTGGTGAGGTTCGTCGAACACTACATGAACTGATTCCTCGATCGTCAGCTTCCTTTTATTAAAGATCTTGTATGCTTTGCTGACAGAGGAGTATCCTACAAATATTCCTTCATCTGATTTCTAATCAAAGGTTCTAAGTTGATCCTTCCCATTATTCAACACATAACACCTGCATCCAAAGATGTAAAAATATGAAACTAACGGAGTTTTGTTGTTCCATACCTCATATGCTGTTTTGTTTTGGTGCTTGTTGACGATACAACGGTTTTGAGTGTAGCATTCTATATTGGTTGCTTCACCCCAGAAACGCTGTGGCAACGTGCTTGCGGCGATCATTGTCCTTGTTGCTTCTTTCAACGTCCTATTCTTTCGCTCGGCAACACCATTTTGTTGAGGTGTACGGGCAGCTGAGTATTCGTGTTGTATCCCATTTTCCGAACAATATTGCTCTATAAAGTGGTTAGTAAATTCTGTACCTCTGTCGGAACGAATGGACACGATACTCAATGCCTTTTCATTTTGCAACTTTCTCAGGAGCTCAGGCAGCTTTGATGTTGTTTCCTTCTTCTTGTTTAGGAAAATTGTCCAAGCATACCTGGAGTAATCATCAACAACAAGACAGTATTTCTTACCTCCCAAACTTACTGGGTCTACAGGACCGTAGAGATCCATATGTAGCATTTCCAACACTCTTTGGGTTGAAAGGTAGGATTTGCTCTTCAGGGTTGACTTGATTTGCTTGCCTTTCTGACACGGTCCGCAGACGCTGTCCTTTTTGAATGATACATTTGGCAATCCTCTAACCATTCCGTGTCTTGAGAGCTTGTTGATCGTCTTGAAGTTGACGTGAGACATCCTCTTGTGCCGTAACCAGCTAAGATCTGCAGTGCCTTTGGCAACAAAGCATGGAATTGAGGAGCTCATAGGCTTCTAGTCAGCAATATACATGTTACCTGATCTGCTTCCTGTAAGCACAACTTCCTTGGTTTGGATGTTCTTGACTCTACAGCGATCTATATAGAATTTCACTGAGAAATGTTTATCATAGAACTGGCTAATACTAAGTAGATTGTACTGCAAGCCTTCAACATATGCAACATCGGTGACTTTGAATTTTCCGACAATTAGGTTTCTTTTCCCTCTTGTTCTTCCTTTAGATTTATCACCGAAACGAACTTTTGGACCGCGACCTTCTACGAAATCTGATAGCTTGCTTCTATCTCCGGTCATATGCCGAGAGCATCCACTATCAAAGTACCAGGTATCCTCCTCTAGAATGTCCTGTAGCAAATAGATTAAGTAGATTTAGGTCCCATTTGATTTTTGGGTCCATAAATGTTAGTTCCTCTAGGTACCCAAATTTTCCTGGCAGCAATTGGTTTACTGTAGGTCATACTCGATACAGTGTTGCGATATCTACGAGGGGCATATCCGTAGTCACTATAACCATGATAATTATTATGCATGAAAAATTCAAGGTTATTATTATTAATCCAGTACGAGTGTCGTCTTGGAGGTGGAGCCATTTTATTTGGCCTAACAGCTTGCCTTTTGGGACTCCAGTTGGATTCCCAATGATGTTGTTGATACTGAGCGGACACCTGCTGTCTCGAGGAATAATGGGGCTCCTGTATCGAATACCTCGGCGTGCTATACTGATAGTACTGCCGTGCGGGTCTTTGGTATGTGGATACAATCTTCCTTCTGGACGGCTGTTGGCACTATTGATATGCTCGGGGAGCATGCTGTTGAGTGCGCCTTTCAGGTCTGAATGGCTGGTGATTCCGCTGTCTGGAATAGGATTGCGGGGGCGGAATAGCAGCCTTTGCTGTTCGCTGTGCAACAGGTTCCTTCACGGGACTCGAAGTTTCTTTCGAAACAGAAATGTGTTCCACACTCTTGACGAACACTGTACTAGTTTTCCCTTTGTTTGAACATGAGCTGTATCCTAAGCCACTTTTATCATGAGCATGTTGCCCAGTGCTCAGAATTTCTTCTATTATTTTGGACGATTTCTCGAACGATTTCAGAGTGGTCTCAAGTTCAATTTCTCATTTTTCGAGAGTTGTGACTTTGGCTTGAAGTAGAACCAAATCATTTGTCTTGCTCTCGTTGTGAGTTTTAACCTCACTTAGTTCATGAGCAAGTTGATGATTGCTCTCCATGAGTTTTTCAAAATCGACTTTGCTGGTTTCACAGTCAAGAGACATATGTTCATAATTTATCTTCAGCAAGTCATTTTCATCTTTCAGCTCTAGGTTAGACAGTTGGAGCTGTATATTCTCATTTTTCAATGTCTCATGGGCCTTTTGAATGTTTTTAAACTCATTCATCATGTTTTCAAACGTATGAGATGCATTTGATGGAATAGCGGAGGTTGAGCTTACTTCATCATCGCTATCTTCACCTTCCGGAATGTCTTTGTCCATAAGGCACATATATGCTTTATCATCGAACTCATCGTCAGATGAATCACTTTCAGTGACCACCTGAAGACATTCTTCTGATTTGGATAGTGTGAGAAAGGCTTCTGATTCTCCAATCAGGGCCTTGAGCTTGTTTTTCCAAGCACGTCTTCTTTCATCTCTCTCTTGTTGCTCGGCCTCCGGCAACCTTTGAACTTTGGGATGAGGACATTTATTTGCATAATGCCCTGGTTTCCTGCAATTATAGCACAGGTTAGCATCACCGGATGAAGTTTCGGTACTTACCTTGTGGACAGGTTTGGGCCTGCAGGGAGTCTTTCCAGACTGCTTGATGAACTTTTTGAATTTGTGCATGAGAAGCGCCATTTCATCTTGAGACAGGATGTCGTCACATCACAAGATTCTTGTGACCGTGCTTCGACGAGTGGGCATGCCGTGTCGATTCGACGATACGGTGGCTAGTCTCGTGACCTTTGAAGGAGATTCTTCAGCTTTCTCTCTTCTGTCAATATCATACTCAAAAGCTTTGATGTCAGAGAAGAGATCAAAAGTAGATATTTCATTAAGATTGCAAGATACACGCATAGCTGTGGTCTTAATGTCCCATCGGGTAGGGAGAGATCTGAAAATTTTTAAATTCTTCTCCTTTTGGGTATAAATTTTGCCCAAAGCTTTAAGTTCACCAACAATACCAGTGAATCTGAGGTCAAGTTCCTCAAGTGTCTCAGTTGGTTTCATTTCGAAAGATTCAAATTGCTGAGTCAGTTTTGAAATTTTATTTTCTTTTGAGAGCTCAGTTCCTTCATAAATCATCTTGAGTTTATCCCAGATTTCCTTAGCTGATTTACAGCTCTTTACCTTCGAGAACTTGTCTTTGTCAAGAGTGACAAATAACGCGTTCTTAGCCACATTGTCGAGGTTGGCTCGCTTTCTTTCATCTGTGGTCCATTGCTCGCGTTCCTTCTCGAGCATCTCAGCATGGGCTTGGCCTTCAATCCTTGCGGCCATGTTTACCTTCATGATCTTGATAGGGCCATCCTGTATCACAAAAATCATCTCTTCGTGCATTGCTGCAAGATGAGCCTCCATCCTAATTCTCCAATCATCAAATTCGTTAATAGAGAACATAGGCACTTTGTTGATTATTGATGTATCCATGTGAAAGTAAAGAAATGAAAGAGACTATTTTAAAGAGTAAGTGATTTTGGACCTGATTTGGTTAAAAATACAACTGATTATTTTTAGAATCAACCGCTCCGATACCACTTGTTGGCCACTTAGTATACTGGATACAACTTGGGAAGTCGTTTAAACAACAAGATGTACTGATTTTAAATCTGAGTGCGTAGCGGAAGTCTTAGATACAGTAAGTTGCTGTGGATATAGCAACTTGATGTGCAGTGTATACTTAAATAATCACAGTAATTAAAACAAGTAAGACAGAAGGTAAATAACACAATATTTAATGTAGTTCGAGATAAACCCCTCTACGTCCACTGGTCCTCCACACAGGAGTAAAAAGTTTATTATAATTACTACGTACACAACTACGTAATTATAACAACACACAATCAATATATCATTCACACAGATTGATATAAAGATCTTAGCTTCAACCGTTCACACAGATTGGTTTGAGCTGATGCTTTGACTTGCTTCTTCACACACAGTTCTGAAGCTTCGTCTTCTCCGATGCAATTCCTTCACACACAGTTCTGGAGTAGCAACGATTACTCAGTCCACACAATGCTGATCTGAGTTTGTTCAAAGTATAGAATAGGGGATGAACAACAGCTTTGACTTTATGAGCTTCTAGCTGATGAAGTGTTGTTCAGGATGTTGAGCACTGTATATCTCTTAGATCTGAGTTGCAGTAAGCTTTGGAGATATATTTTTCTCTGATAATAACTTTGATAGCTTGATAATTTTAGTCAATTGGGTGAATTCGGTTACTGATTTTCAATGCCTTGATGAGATAAATATAGTCTTCTGGAAAATATATCCGTTGGGATAAATCCGTTGAGCAAGATTCCGTTCCAACATGATGAAAAGCACGATCCGGATTTAGCGGGATTTGAAGATCTGTTGACTGACAGTATTTAAATACTTTATCCTTGAGTATTTAAATACTTTTTATTCAACAGGACTTGACTCTTGAAGATTCCTTCTTTGTCCTGTTGAGAGCTGTATGGAAGATTACTGTATTGGTGATTCGAGACAATTTCCATACTTGGTCTTTATAAGACTTCTTCGCTGTACTAAAAGGTTCCACTATATGCTGGATTCGAGACAGGTCTTTGATACAGGTTGACTTCAACTCTTCGATACAGTTTCCTTACTGTATTGAGGATTGGCATATATGTCAAAACCTCTTATCAACACAATTCGATACAGGGATTGATTATCCCGGCTGTTTCGATACAGAGTTTATGTTTTCCCAACAAGTAGGAGAAGATGGGGGGATAGGATTAAACGGTATAGTGGGGAAAGATAGAGGAGTAAGATACCTGGAAGGATGGTACCCTAGTGAGGATTAGATTTACTAGATTCCCTCAAAGTCTGTTTTCCCCCTAAGGTTCTTGGTATAATCCATAAGAAATTATCTAGTTTCCTAAAGATAGCCTTAAAATCTAAGGGTGATATTCTTGACCTAATTGGTGAAAGAGATCCTAAAAGAGTAGAAGGGATAGACGGGATGGATGATTCTATAGCTAGAGGTTTGTCACTATTTCTAGGTAAAGTCCCGTGTTTATTCTTTTGACCTAAGTTGTCTATCTTACGTCCTAGGTACTTAAAAGTTAAAACCAGGTAGGGTAATATCCATAGTGTCTTTCAAGGTAAATTCCTAATGTGCATTCCTAGGAAGTGTCAAATCTTAAGAAACTAGGTATAGTAAGACTAAAATCCTCAAATGTCTTATTCCTAGTTATAACTAATAACCTCGAATTCTAAGCCTGGGTCTATAAAACTTAGGGTAGGCTTGGGATATCCTAATGGTGTATTATTCCTAGAAATTTCTAAATCCTCATGCTATATCTTTGAGGATAGTATGTGGGAAAATCTTAATACGGGGTAGGTAACTTATGCGACTAGGTCTAGGCAAACTATAACCTCAAAATGGCTTATATGGTGGAAACTTAACTAGTCTTCCTATTCCGTAACTAGACTAGGTACTAAAAGCTTAAGGTTCTAATTCGGTTGTTTACTAGTCTAATTCTTTGTTATTCTTAAGTTTTCTAGATTGCATCTAAAAGACTTCTACTCTATGACTATTTCTAATGTCCTTGATATTAAGTAAAACTCCTAACTTAGGCTAATTCCTATCTTATTGAGATGTCTTTCTTATTTTCTACCTATTGGGGTATGGATTTTTCTCTAGCTCGGTTTCTAACTTATAAAAACCTCGAAGATTCCTAATATTACTTTCTATTTCCTCAATGATTTCTTAGAGATAGCCTAATTTGGTGTTTCAATGTATCCTATTTCTAATCTTAGGTTTACCTAAGGGCATCCTAAAATTATTTCTAACCTCAAATATGGGAATCCTAAAGTGTGTAATACGGGTTTTCTACTATGAGGAAAAATTACTTCGGGAATCATAGTGATCTAAGGGGAGTAGTAAGTAAAGAGGGAAGGATAGGGTTATGCATGTATATAACTATTATATACTCGCATATAGGAGTAGTTAGAGGAAGACTCTCTAACTAGGGGAAGCTGAGAAGTTTCGGAGGAATGAGGATTAGAGACGGATGAAGAGTAGTTTACTGAATTCAGAATGAATTCAGATCGTTATGATGTAGAACGAAGATTCTCATCATTAGGGGAAACGATTTAAGGGATTCAGGGGTTAAAGGGCGGAAGGAGTTGTATGACATACAATGTCATGAGATCATAACCACAATAGATCATAACTAACTTGTCATAACCAAAAGTTTAACAAGTATCGCTATTTATGCCATATGTGATTAGGAAGGATAGAGGTTTTGGGCAAGTTGCGGGTATGAAAAGGGAAAGGAGTTTTTGTGGGAAAGGGTGATTATAAGGAGTGGATTTATTTGTCGGAGCTCACTTTATCAGCACTTACTAACTACCTAAAGGGTAATGTCCTAAGTTTAACCTTATAATGCCTGAAGTTCAAGAACAATATTCCTAAGGAATATCCTTCTATCGTATGAGGTGTTGGGTTCTAAGGTGTCGAAACTACCTAACCTAAATTCTTAGGGGTTGTAAGTAATACATACCCAGTAGTATTACTCATATGGTATACTAAAACCTCGAGTAGATTATAACAAGTACCTAACTTGTTATATTTCTTAAAGATAGATAATTTCCTAAGGTTTAGGGTATTCTAAAGTATCCTAATAAGGGATGGTCGGGAAGTAGGGTTTCTATCCTCGAAAGTACTTAGGGGTTTATAACTAGGGCAAAGTATCATAACTTATCTTATATTATAGGCATCCTATCTTACATTATTTCACACCTAGCTAGTACCATTATTTATAGTACATATCCTAAGGTGAAATTTTATCCTAAAACTTATGGGGCAACTAAGGTGTACTAGCTAATAGTTTCTTTCTAGATTTTCTAAAACTTAGGGGTTAAAGTTGGATAGACTTCCTATATCTAATCGATGATGATTCTGATTATCATCGACTATCTTTTCTAAGGCAATAATCCTAAAGCGGGCAAAAGCTATCTTATTGTTATGTTTCATTTGTTCCTTCTGTATTTTAGAAATCTGAGTACGGGTTTGTCTAAGCATGTGACAAATGGTAATTTTCATAAATTAATTTAATAATAAATTTCTATTTATTATATTTATTTTGAGTATTATATGCATTTTTGCATGTTTCTGCATGTTTCTGTACATTTCTGAACATTTTCGGGAGCTGTCCTGCACACTGTAGCTTACAGTCACTACTGAAAAAATCTATTTTTGTCAGTAAATATTAATTAATCCATTTCGGATAGTTACTGATAAGTTTCGTGTTTTACTGAGAGCTTTCTCACATTTTTTCTGAAAAACAACGCCGCACGCGAACTGACACCACATTACCTATGTTAACAGTCAAGTAAATATATTTTTGGGTCAGTAATGACATTTTATTACATTTCTGACAAAAACGTGGCTAAAAACTTTATTTTACGTGTACGTGTCTAAAAACGTCAAACCGGGACGTTACAGTTACATTTAAGCTTAAACCGACACACTATACACCAACGGGAAGTAAAATTCTTATTTGACCCCCTCCTTTGGATCCTATAACCGGCCAAGACCCACCCTTCCCCACTAAGGAACAAACATGCACTCTAATATCCATAAAACACCCTATTATCCAAATCTAATATCTTATATACATTTACCATACTCATTTTACTTTACCAAGATCAAGTTTTCATCTTGTTTCTTCTTCCTTGCTCCTCAAAGCCGAAATACACATAAACTCAAGAATCACAAATAATTTTTGAAGTTCAAGTTAATTGGGTATTAAATTCAAGAGTTCTGGGTTAATCGGAACGTGATTTGGGTAAAATTTGAAGCAAATTGGGTTGTTCTTGTTCCTCCTAGCCACGTACAAACACAACCTTTGAAAGGATTCATCAAAACTTTTCTAATCTTGTTTATATCATGTTCTTGTGTTGCTAAATGAGGTTACCAAGTGCTAAATGTATATGTTTTGCTAAGATGAAAACTATATATGGTTTGTGTTTGCATGCATGTACTCGACTACATTTAATTAGGATGGTATACCGTACCGTACCAAAATTTTTTGTCGATACCGTATACCGTACCGAAAGTTTCGGTACAACAAAATTCATACCGATACCGTACCGAAAGTTTCAGATATCAAATTCAGATACAAATTTCGGTATGGCTTTCGGTCCATACCGATACCGTACCGAAATTTCGGTATACCGAATTTTATTTCGGTATCGATGTATACCGAATTTATCGAAATACCGAATTACCAAAATATCGAAAACATCTTGATATAACGATATATACCGAATAAAAAAATACCGAAAATATCGATATGTCGATATATAAATGAAATACCGAATTTTTTTTGGTATCTCGGTATATACCGAAATACCGAAAATTCGGTATACCGAAATTTTCGGCAATTTCGGTAATTTTTCGATACGATAAATTCGATATTTCGGCATTTCGGTATATTTTGCCACCCCTACATTGCCGTTATGGTCATTTTAGTATTTCTTACTTGTGTGGTAAATCTTGTTGCTCGTGGTACTAATTTGATGATACAAATGTAATTAGTGTTAATTATGCGAGTTTAAGACGAAATATACACTTTTGTGTGTATATGTAAATCGGCTTATATAATAATTATGAAATTATTGGGGTTTTGAAAAACATAAAATTTTGGCTCAAGTGGTGAAATGGTGGAAATTTTACTTGAAAGGTTATTATAGAGCATATGTCGAATTAACCATAACTAATTGTAATTAACTAGTAAAAATACAATTTTTGGTGAAATAAATCATTTTTGGCCGAAAATAATTATTTTGGGGCGAATGGAGTAAGATTTGACCAAATTTGACTTTTGAGATTAAGGACTCAATTAAAAGTGTTAAATGCGTTTAATTATAATTCGTTAAGTAATTATAAACACTAAAATAGATTTTGGGCCAAGGCTAATATTTTGGGCCCAATAGGTGTTCGGTGGCAGTTGGGCCGAGCCCAACTAACATTTTTCTAACTTTGACTCTTTGACCAAAATTTGTTATCGGACGTACAAAATTTATTTTGATATATAACGATATATATAACGTAACTTAAACAGGATTAAATGGTTTTGGGCTAATTTATGGGCTAACGGGCCCAATAGTGAAATTTCGGCACAATAAATATTCCGGGTGACGAAAATGAGTTTTGACATGTATTTGAACTTGCGATGATTATTTTTGTATCGTAGAACGAATTATATCGATAACTATATTAATAGTGAATAATAAATATATTACGTACTAATTTTGCAAATAAAGTTAACGAACGGTTTGGTTGAGGAATTTTGCAACATTTGAGAAAAATGGAAACGTTGAAAAAACGAACGGGTCATGCCTGCTTGGGAGAAAGAGTGCCGATCAGAATAGAAATAATCAATCAGATTCATCGATAGAGGCCTATAAATAAAAGATTACAACGAGTCTTCCATACATAGGATTCCTAGATAAGGTAAGACATCTAATAAGATCCTACTACCTCTAGAAGGATCTATAATCTTTCATCTATGTATCTACAACCAGTATTAGGTAAGACACATCACGGGAATAATAATTTCCGGAACACTCCCTCTGTGTCGAGCACTAATACAACAATGGTGCAGAAGGTGTTGCCTTCGTAAAACCTATTCCAAGCCAAAATAGAACCCCATGGGAAAAATAAAGGCTTGATGAGGAAAAGATTGCAACGCACCAATATAACATGTCATGTGTACTCCCCCTGATGTATACATAATAACTCACCCTGATGAGTACCTCAAATCATAGGATTCAGATGCCAAGTTGCCCTCACAACTATACAAAGAAAAAATCTAGTGGGAAAATACCTCTTGGTCTAAGTTGAACAGAAGTACAACGCATCATTGTATGGATGTTCTCATAGGTCGCCTCGTTAAAAATCTTACCAAGTGAAAACCCAATGGGAAAAAACAAACTTTGTTCTAAGGACAAAAAGAGCGCGACACATCCAAAGTGCAGAGTCGCTAAAGACTTATCAAGTTTTCTAAAGTCATGACCTCCATGCACTAAATCAGTCATAACTTCTTCGATTCAATAGGTATCAACGAAACTGTAAGAACTTATCAAAACTAGACACCCATAGCTTTTCATTCACATACAGAACGTAACCTAGATCGACCTGAGCAGATCACAAAGCTCTATCGAAGTTGACTCAGCAAATTACCGGACATATCCTGTCCTACTTTGCAACAATAGTCATATGTCACTCAACATGATGGATATGATCAAATGGTTGGTTTCCTTGGAAAGTAGACACAAACCTTTCCAATGGTACCAATTTCACCATTTTCTAGCAAGTGAGCTTCCCTGTAGGTCATATTGGAGATAAACCAACACATTCTGGGCAGATTCGGGTATCAGTTTTCAAGTGTCCTTTTTATCGAGATAGAGCGAGCTTCAAGCTTCTTGTCAATCACAGACATTGCGTGAGCGCATCCTAGGCCATCGTCACATTGGCTTTACCGGATTATTACGAATGAGTACATCGAGTCAAACATGAGTACATAATACTGTACTTTTCTTAAGATTGCATCATCACTTAAGTGAGCAAAGTCTTATTATGACTTCGACTAGTCATTGGGGATCATATAGGCATTACTTTATCGTCTCTTAGGGAAACCGTCCCTTAGATTGCCTTAAACCGATTGATGAATACGCATCATCAAGTGTCCCCAAGATCCTCTCATTCTTAACTTTGGATTTAGCGGAATCTCTTAGTCTCACAAGAGTACATCACTATAAACCCTTAGTTTTACACGCAAAAGCTTCATATCTCTTCCAAATCAAGTATATACTTAGTATGCATTCCGGACAATCACTTGTCGACGCGCTCCGTGGTCAGGAGCCACTTGATTTGAGTCTAATCCACCACGAGATCCTTTTTTTCACTTAACTTAGTTCCCCACTAAGATAAGATTTAACCACAAGCTGCACGTCAGTTTTTGGGAAACTATCTAACTGAAAAGATAGTGGATGCTATAACATCCATTACGATAGCACGACTAAGTTTCGTGTCATCGTAGTCGATTCCAGTGCGTTCATGAGAAACCTCGCGCCATGAGGTGAGTTTAACTCCTTCTCTCACTCGCTTTAACAAAGTATACGGATAGATCTTATCTTTGGAGTGTCGGTACCACTTCAACAAAGAGCTATCACTTTGTTTATACTGGAGTCGCATGTGTTTCCATTTTAGGCCAAGGCTACAATGTTGTAGATTTTCAACGAAGTATGGTTCGATTAAACTCACATTCCATGTCCTCATGAACCGGCTTTATTCATAGAGTACTCTTTATGGATTGGCATTCATTGAGGCGTCCCCCAATGATGACTATAATCCAGAATCACATGAGACAGATGAGTTCATTTGATCATATGATCAAGTTTCATGTACCAAGCTCGCATACATTCTTAGCGAGAGTATTTATCGAACCAAGTGGCATCCCAATACTCTATGAGATCCACGGCCTAGTAACACCATCTACCACAATTTGTGGTGTTACCATATCACAATTTATAGATGACGAACGTCCATGACCGGACACAATCCTTGCAGACATATTTGCAGCATGTATTTAATCTCGTCACTATAAAGAACTTGGTGAGACACAATAGGGACAAACTACGACAATTTCAAGTCGTTCTACTCGAACATGATTGTTCGCATCTCCCCCTAACGACGGGAAGACTGACTCATCAAAGTGACTTACGAGATCGTCTGCCAAGGTATATTTTAAGCGGACTATGAGTGAAAGCGCATGTCATATTCATCATTTATAACCCGTCATAATGTGTTGTGGTGACGCACTTTGGCACATGAACATGTGGACGATAAAGGTTTTCAGTGTTAACACAATCCAGTTAACAAAATGCATACTGTTACACTCATAACTAAACATTTGAATGATGATAGGTATAGGTGAATATGACATGTTGACCGATGCTACATGACCGTAGCTACTGGTCTAGAGAATCCAACAAAACTGCCACCATGCACCACCGGGATCGAACATAAAGAAACGATTGAACCGATGATAGGCCGTTGGTTTTATCGAATCTCTAGTGCTTTCTTGAAGAGTTCACTCCCTTCACCAGCCCCAAACCCCTCAAAATTTCGTGAGCATGTATAAACGGGTGTTTAGGATTCCAAAACCATCAACCTTGTGGTCAAAAACCGATCGAAATGACATCCAACTGGTTGTTGGGATGGGTCGTGGTATGTGAAAACTTCATTTAAGTGGTTCACCTCCTTCCAAGTCTCCAAATGTCACCAAAATTTGTGAGAAGGTAGCCTTGGATGTTAGGAAGTATTCGTTAAAATTTCACTTTAAGACTTGGTCTAAAAGTGGGTGAACCGACCTTTACAATGACTGGTCCGCAAGTTGGACAACCATAAAACTCAGGTTTTATCAACTTATCAATCATTGTCAAAGGAACCACATAACATATCAATGTTATCACTTGAGTACGACTATTTGTGAACACCATCATAACATCATAAGCCACCCAGGCTAATACTTATGATCATGTATGTATAAGGACTCGGTGAAAAGGGAGGACTCAACAACATGCTTATGCGAGTCGCTACATTATTCTCTTTAGCATAGGAGGGTGACATCTCCTATTCATGCCAAAGAATAGGCTTAAATCAATGAACATGGCGAAGAAGGATCATTGGGGGGGGTCTTTGGCGTCACACATGTTTATGAAAACAAGACGCGGATGACATAAATATCATCATCGGTCATGAGCCCTGCTCATGACTCCACCAACGTACTTTGGTGTATTTGACCCAACTAGTTTCTTTGTTCAAAGAAAATAATATCCATGACAATACCGTGGTATATGGATCATCAAATTGTCCAAACTCCGGACTATTAAAGCCTAAATGTGTCAATGTCCCAATACATCTTCTGGTTACACAAACCGATGCAAGCCAGACCATATTGACTCATGAATATTTTTCCTTTCACATATTCAATACAAGTGATGCATAATTTTTTATTTCTCACAAATCACAATGAGATGCTATGAGTGATACACTTTGGCATATATGTCATCGAGTCATAACATGGTTCAATTGTTACGGAACATATGTGACTAGAAAACGCCATTCGACATTCAACAACTTGAGCATTATTCCACTCATTGATTGTGATGACCTAGTCATCATAGTCACAATGGATTTATAAACCGAAATCCAAAAATATCGTGTTCCTTGAAAATAGCTTAATACGCACTCAATCTCGCTTGCAAAATTTTACAAATATGAGCATAGCGAACACTCTAACAATATAGAGATTTTATACCAGATACGATCAAAATGATCTATCATATTGAGTGCATAACATGGCAAGGTTATATGCCTAAGGGGCAAAATTACGACACAAGCATGGTGTAACACTACCATGCACACGCTTGACCTTCTTATAAGGGTGCGTATTTTGGGCTTCCCCAAGGAAACTGTTTTTCAAAATTTGAAAGATGATAGTTTAGCGTACAACGCATACCAAAAACTGCATCATCTATGGCAAATTCGGCCAAAAAGAGGTTGAAAAATATGTGTCATAAGACCACTTGCAAATTTAAGATGGGAACCAAGTTGGTTGGGACAAAAGTTAGCACAATCGCTGGAAATAAAATTCCGTGCAGCTTGACCTTTGTTCACTAAAACAGCGATAACTCCCTTGTTAGGAAGTCTATGGACGAACGGTCAGATGTTATGAAGACTAGACTTTCGTATCTTTCTATACATATATTGTGAACCACATGGATCATTAAATTCAGATCATAGTGCATGTTTTAATTGGCTGCTTTAGTATTTTCCAAGTTTAGTGAGAAAACAAGGTTGAGACCATATCCAATGGCATAAGTGTTGATGCAAAAACATGGCAATGACAGCCATAGGTGCGTTTAAACGCAGCAGGGTGTTCGATTTCTTATCTCGACTGATGATCCTTTCGGTAACTACAACTTGGTAGACTTGCAGAGAAAGTAGGAATGTCGGTACAACTAAGGCTGTTTAAAAACCACTGATTCCGTTTGAACTTTCAAAGCATAAACAAATACCAAGGAGGCCTCAAAGGCCTGGTTGTGCAAATACCAAGGAGGCCTCAAAGGCCTGGTTGTTGCAACATCCCCAACATCCTTTGATCACCATCAAAGGCCTGGTTGTGCAAATTATTGTACGATCAGTGGCGCCATCTGTGGGACCCGCTACAATTGGTCTCGTTATTCCCAAGCAAATAACCAGTCAAACACACTCACTAGTTTTCTGGCATGAATCAAGATGGAGAGATTACACCCCCACCGGGTTTCTCGACTTTGACCCCAATACCAGCGAATGAAACTAACAACCTCCCCCCAATCACGGAAACTGACCCTAACAGTCTTCCGCCAATTACGGCATCCACGTTTACAACACGATCTCATCCCGAAACTGTTAGGAATATGCCCTCGAATGCCACTCAGAGGATGAGAGAGTGAGAGCAATTGTATTGTAATTATGAATATTATATTTAATAAGGCAATTATTATTTCTATATTATTGTATATCACTGGCATTGTGATTTGGTATATAGAATAGTAGTCCTTGCATTTGAGAGTGAACATTCTACTCCTTATAGAGATAAGGAGATAGGCACTAGAAGTGTTTAGAGCTCGAATGCTTAACTAGTTCGCAAGTCGATAAAACTTAACAGGACATTAAGTTTTAATAAGACTTGTATAACTGATGCTAGGATGTGTGCACGTCTTGATAGCATAGTTATAAGTATATTGGTGGTACCAGTATACTCGAACACGACTCATACTCGATTCAGTCACACGGATTCACTCTCGGAGAGTCGATGACGAATCGAAAGGTTGTGATAGTATACGTAGACCTTTGACTTGAGGGTTCAGTAGAACATATGTCTGCGACGTTTAGTTTGTCATTAGAGTAGTTAGACTCATTTGCTTAATTGCTGAGTCGACCTCGAAGTGCGGACTATACGGGCAGGTAGCAGTCTTTGTTGTACGCCAAGAAAGGATTCTATCTCCTGTTAGTGAGCAGGCGAATGTCCTATACGGTTAATGGCAAATAAGATCATAAGTCTTTGGCCAAAGCATTCTGATATAGTCGTATTAGATACACTATTAATTAGTCGGTCTTGATTTGCATTAACACATGTATAGAGTTTAGTCAACAGTAGGGTTTGACTTTACCGTGACCCGAAGACTTGACCGGGACATCTGATGAAGGGTCTATACGTATATAGTATTCACGACATAATGGTTCTGGAATGATTCGTTCATTCGTTCTCAGTCGGGGTTAACAGTGCGGCCAGCTAGGCTGGCTAAGTGCTGCCCGCACTCATTGGTTCCTCCCAATGCCGGTTGAGACGAACCTACGGAGTCGCGCAATAGGATCATTGATGGATAAATGTGAATTAATAATCTCTCTTATAATATTAGATATTAGATATCTAATTTTGATTTATCGGATAAATCAAATAGCGGTCTTATGAATTGTAAGTAGGTTACTAGGTGATTACTTAATTCATAAATTATATTTCTTAGAGAAATATATATTTGTGTTTGATATAATTAATTAATTGGATTAATTAATTAGTCCAAACACATTGGAAATAAAACGAATTCGTTTGACGAACATCCGGTACACGAGGGATTCGTTTTTTAACATCGATACGAGCCGAGTAAATTCGACCCGTCTTCTTGGAAATTTCCCTTAAGGCCGCCCCCCCTCCATCTCTTGTCTCTTATATACTTATTTTATGTCACTAGGTGACATATTTGAGGTGTATTTGATACCCTCAATCATGTCTTAAAGGTAGACTTTCATTTTTTTTATAAATAAAAGTCTTTAAAAAGGAGTGAGGACAACTTCTTCTTGCTTTAACTCATAATCACGAATTTGAGAGAGAGAGTAAGGTTGAAAACTTCATCTTGATCTTAGAGACAATATATATGAAGAATACATTGAGAGAGAAAATTCCTACAAGCTTCCCTAGCCGCATTCTTGAAGAAAGGAAGCTTGTCGATTTTTCCATCAAGTTCCGGCGTGTGAAGTAGAGGCATCTTGCTTTAGGTGCTTGGAACGAAGGGCTCTTCATCATCATCATCATCATACGAAGGTTTTTCAGAGACATCATAGGTATGGGACTTTGATTCCTTGATCTTCGTATTTTTCTTTTCGTATATACGTTACTTGATCGATCCTCTTAGGGATTCCGTTTATTCTTCCGTTGCGTTTATTTTCTGTGGAATCCCAACAGTGGTATCGGAGCGAGGTCAAATATATCGTATATACGATCATCTTTGCATTTGGAATGTTATTTGATGATGTTTATGATTTAGAATCATAATAGATATAATCGAAGAAATTTAATCGTTCGTAGTAAGTCAAGTTTCGACTATTTTATGTGAATTATAAATCTGAAAAATTTGTTTTTTGTTGATTTATAAGTTCTTCATGAAGTTAAGGAACTTTTTTGTTTTGGAAGCGAGTCGAAAAAATGAGAAAAACGGGGGTTAAACACGAATACCGCACGAAGACGCAATCGCCGGCAGCAGCTTCATCGGATCGTCGGCCGGCCGAGAGTGACTCGGTAGGCTATCAGTAGCTGCTCGGACAGCCTGCCGGGCGGGCCGAGAGTGACTCGTCCGGGCGGTTTCGGGTTTTCGCCCGATTTTGAATCGGGCCGTGGTGGGCCTCGATACCGGATTTTCCGACTCCATTTTTGTGTTTATATTTCGTTGTAATAATTTCCAAATTTAAATTGGATTTAATTAGATTTAAGAAAATATTTGGAATATTTTTTAAGGGAAATTATTAGACGAGAATATTGTTTTGGCGGATTACTTTGAACGGATTAAAATGACGATTATAAATATTAATTTGATTAATATTGTAGAAATTAAATAAATTAATTTTTATATTAATTGGATTAATATAGTAATTGATTATTTAATTTAATTTACCGTTACATGTTGTATGGAATGCCTTATGTGATGGTGATATAGCTCGTGGACTTAGTTGTTGATTTGTTCGATTCGATATGGTTGTAAAGGCCATTTTGAGCCTATTTATTTTTACTAGAAAATATGTATAAAAGGACGTATTGTTCAATGATGTAATTATTCATATGGCTATGACGAAGACCGAAGACGACCGACTGGAAGACGAAGAATCAATACTGTATTTTTCTTTTCGTTATTTGGCTTGGCCCAATACTTAGGAAAAAGTCCATGAGCTATATGTTGGTAGTAACTAGGTTGCTATTTATTGTTTTTCATTTTGAATGATTGACAAACCACAAACCGCGCTTATAAACGGATTAATGTGCAAAGTGTAACATATAATCGCGTTAATACTCCCACTTACAAACACTAAGTTATAAAGGTTACGAGGTTTCCTACCCTCCGTCAAACTCATGGAAAATTGAAATCTAAACCGTAATATTATTCTTCCGACTATGTCGGGGTAATATTTTTGGGGAAAGTTGATAAATTCCTAGAGTGCATTAGATGCCTTTGGTTGTGACAAATCAAACCCCTATAAACCGTATGGGTTGCCGGGTAAGATTCAATTGTCAGACTAATAGGAGTTGACGGTTTAAACTTAGATAGTTCAGCGAGCCATAGAAACCGAATGGGTTGAGGGCAAGTGAACTAGGGGTAAAAGAAGATCGAATCATCCATTAGATGGGTTGGTATTAGACACCACTTTATAAAGAATAATAGAATATAAACCGTATGGGTTGCCCTCTATTAAACTTTGTAAAGAAATCGATCACCACTATGAAGTCACCCAAGACTTAGGATTTAACATGGGAGTGTGTAAATGCCGATAAAATAGTGGGAGCCGAGTTATGAATAAAGAAAGTCCTTAAATTCTTTACTCGGATCATAATTAAACAATCACTAACGAATCTCAAATTATTCTCTGCAGTTAACAAAACTCTCAATATGACAATGAACCCACTCGCTATACTACTTGAAAAGAACGTCCCGATAGTCCGAACTATGGATGGCTTCGGAACTTGAGGATTGTCCTAACTATGGAAATGCTGGGATACGTCTTGGAGGCGGACATCCCAGCGGCTCCTGCAAGAACCCGAGCTAATCAGGAAGATGTCGATGCCCATGAGAAATGGGTAAAAGACGACATAAGAGTGCGAGGGTACATGTTAGGCTCAATGACCAATGAGCTACAACGTGCCCATGAAAAGATGACGTCTTCACGAGCCATCTTAGCGCACCTGGCTGAGCTCTATGGAGAGCATAGACGAACTGCTAGATATGAGATATCAAAGCAATTATTCGGCGCCAGGATGAAGGAAGGAGAGAAGGTTGGGGACCATGTCCTCAAGATGATCTCAATGATTGAGAGATTGGAAGCTCTTGATTTTCAGATGCATGCATCTCTCCAAACTGACCTTATCCTGCAGTCACTTCCTGACTCCTTTTCCCAATTTGTCATGAACTTCAACTGCAATGAGATTGCATGTAACTTAGCTGGGCTAATGAACAACCGACGATCGCCTGATCTCAGATGAAGACAAAGGGAAAGGAAGCTGCACTTGTGATTTCTTCTAAGACTTGGAAGTCCAAGAATAAGAAGAAAAAGAACAAGAAGCAGTTAGGTCCGATAGCCAATATCGACAAGGGAAGGGGTAAGGCCCCAATGGTTCAAAAGAGAAAAGGGGCCAAGAAAACGGATGTATGCCTCAACTGCGGTGATCTAGGCCACTGGAAGAGGTATTGTCCAAAGCTTGACCGTAATGCGCCTTCAGGTACGGAACTATTGGTTTTAGAAACAAATTGTTCTGTAACTGTATATTCTACTTCTTGGATACTTGATTCCGGTGCGAGTTCTCACATTTGTACAATGAATCAGATCTGAACGGCGAAGTAGGAAGTCGGATTCGGGGAGGTGATGGTCACCGTCGGAAGTGGGCATAGTGTCGAGGCTTCTGATATCGGATCCCTTATGTTGGATTTAGAATCTGGTTTTATTCTCACTTTAGATGATGTACTTGTTTTGCCCAAGGGGCACAAGAATATTGTATCAATTCCGGTCATGGACCGAAAGGGATTTCACTTCTTTATTGGAGATGGGTCTGTCGTATTTATTTCGAAATAAATTGGTTTGTCTTGCTACATTATTAAATGGTTTATACCATTTAAATTTAAAGAATAAGACAACCGTGAACACTATAACTAGGAAGCGTGGTAGGGATGAAACGAACCAAGCACTTAAGTGGCATCTTAGACTTGGTCATATCGGTCGACCAAGGTTCATAAAATGGAGAAAGATGGGCTTACGGGTCCATTGGGATCGAGATCCCTATCCAACTTGTGAATCTTGCCTTCAAGGCAAAATGACTAAGTTACCCTTCGCAGGACTTTTGAAAGATCTGTGAAAAACTTGGATTGATCCATACCGACGCCTCGTGGCCCTTTTGAAGTGGCACGAGGCGGCTTTCAGATTTCATTACATTCACCGATGACCATACGGTATGGATTCGTGTACTTAATGAAACATAAGTCTGAAGCTTTTGATAAATTCAAGGAATTTAAAGCCCTAGTTGAAAATCAAACAGTAACCGTGTTAAGACTCTTCTACGACCGGGTGGTGAGTATATGAGTACCGAATTTGATGAGTTCTTAAAAGAACTAGGAATAGTGTCACAATTCACTCCTCCGGCTACTCCACAATTAAATGGTGTATCGAAAGAAGGAACCGAACCTTGTTGGACATGGTTCGCTCCATGCTTAACTATACCGATCTACCGATTTATCCGGGGTTACGCGCTCCTTATCACTGTGCATATCTTGAGCAGATGTCCTTCCAAATCCGTTCATAAGACTCCCCATGAGATGTGGAGAGGTAGGAAACCAAGTCTTAATCACATTAGGATTTGGGGATGCCACGCTTATGTCAAGAAGACTAAAGTAGAGAAATTGGAAACTAGGTGCGTGAAAGGTCGTTTCATAGGATATCCAGGATTCCATGGGATATCTATTCTACATGCACGAAGATCATAGGATCATCGTTGCTATATAAGCACACTTCCTGGAAGATCAGTTTATTCAGGAAGGAGGGGCAGGTAGAAATATTTCTTTGGAAGAAATAAAAGAAACACCAAATGAGGCACCTATGCAAGATACAAGAACCGAACCTTCTGAAATACAAATACAACCTCGCAAGTCTAGTAGAATTTCTCAATTACCTGAGAGGTATGGCTATCTGCATCAAGAGGAACTGGGTGTCCATGAGATGACAGAAAGTAGTCAAGAGAATGATCCTTCTACATACGACCAAGCGATGGTAGACGTTGACTCCACCAAGTGGCAAGAAGCTATGGAAGCTGAGATAGACTCAATGCATGCTAATCAGGTCTGGACTTTAGTAGATCGTCCTAAAGGCATAGTGCCTATTGGAAACAAATGGATCTATAAGAGAAAGACTGATGGAGATGGCAAGGTTGATACCTATAAGGCCAGGCTTGTGGCAAAGGGTTATTCCCAAAGAGAAGGAATCGATTACTTCAAGACCTTCTCGCCTGTAGCTATGATTAAGTCTATTCGCATGATGCTTACTATAGCAGCCCACTTAGATTATGAAATATGGCAAATGGATGTGAAAACGACATTCCTAAATGGATTCCTCGAGGAGGAGATTTATATGGAACAGCCTAAGGGATTCATATCTCAAACCAATATTCATAAAGTATGCAAACTTCAGCGTGCCATTTATGGACTGAAGCAAGCTTCACTGAGTTGGAATCTTCGTTTTAACGAGACAGTCAAAGAGTTTGATTTTGTTCAAAACGAAGAAGAGCCCTGTATTTACAAGAAGGTTAGTGGGAGCAAAATTGCGTTCTTAATACTATATGTAGATGACATTCTACTTATAGGAAACGACGTAGGAATGCTCGCTGCGTGAAAGCTTGGCTTTCTAAAGAGTTCTCAATGAAAGACTTGGGAGAAGCTACCTATATTCAGGTATTCGTCTCTACCGGGATAGAGCGAAAAGAATGTTAGGTCTTTCCCAAGCCCTCTACATAGAAAAGATCCTGAAGCGATTTAGGATGGAAGATTCTAAAAGAGGGTTTCTACCTATGCAACATGGTGCAAAACTTTCCTTAGAGATGTGTCCTCAAAGTGAGGAAGATAGAAAGGAAATGAGCAAGGTACCTTATGCTTAGGCAGTAGGTAGACTTATGTATGCAATGATTTGCACTAGACCGGACATTGCCTATGCTGTGAGCGTAGTAAGTCGGTTTCAGTCAAATCCAGGGCAGGAACATTGAACTGCTGTAAAGAACATTCTTAAGTACCTAAGGAGGACTAAAGACTTGGTTCTTACATACGGCGGTGGAGAACTAAGAGTGATGGGTTATACAGACTCAGATTTTTCGGGGGACATGGATGCTCAGATGTCCACATCAGGGTATATCTTTACTCTGAATGGTGGGGCTGTTTCTTAGAGAAGTGCCAAGCATTGTTCGTCTTCTATCTCCACATGTCAAGCCGAATATCAGTGACCACGGAGGCTGCTAAAGAAGCTTTTGGATAAAGAAGTTCACCGAGGAACTTCAAGTGGTTCCTAACGCAGAGAAGCTCGTGACCTCTGTTTGTGACAACGACGGAGCTGTTGCACGTGCTAAGGAGCCTAGGGCTCACCACAACACCAAACATATTGAGAAAATATCATTTTGTTAGAGAAATGGTTCGGGATGGGAATGTTACCTCTGCAGAGAGTAGACACGGCAAATAACGTTCGATCCGCTTACTAAGCCACTATCTCAGAAGGTCTTAGAGAGACATCTGGAGAGTATGGGTATTAGATACCATAGTTTGTGGCATTGAGTGCAAGTGGGAGATTGTTAGGAATATACCCTCGAATGCCACTCAGAGGATGAGAGAGTGAGAGCAATTGTATTGTAATTATGAATATTATATTTAATAAGGCAATTATTATTTCTATATTATTGTATATCACTGGCATTGTGATTTGGTATATAGAATAGTAGTCCTTGCATTTGAGAGTGAACATTCTACTCCTTATAGAGATAAGGAGATAGGCACTAGAAGTGTTTAGAGCTCGAATGCTTAACTAGTTCGCAAGTCGATAAAACTTAACAGGACATTAAGTTTTAATAAGACTTGTATAACTGATGCTAGGACGTGTGCACGTCTTGATAGCATAGTTATAAGTATATTGGTGGGACCAGTATACTCGAACACGACTCATACTCGATTCAGTCACACGGTATTCACTCTCGGAGAGTCGATGACGAATCGAAAGGTTGTGATAGTATACGTAGACCTTTGACTTGAGGGTTCAGTAGAAGATGTGTCTGTGACGTTTAGTTTGTCATTAGAGTAGTTAGACTCATTTGCTTAATTGCTGAGTCGACCTCGAAGTGCGGACTATACGGGCAGTAGCGATCTTTTTGTACGCCATGAAATGATTCTATCTCCTGTTAGTGAGCAGGCGAATGTCCTATATGGTTAATGGCAAATAAGATCATAAGTCTTTGGCCAAAGCATTCTGATATTGTCGTATTAGATACACTATTAATTAGTTGGTCTTGATTTGCATTGAAACATGTATAGAGTCTAGTCAACAGTAGGGTTTGACTTTACCGTGACCTGAAGACTTGACCGGGACATCTGATGAAGAGTCTATACGTATATGGTATTTACGACATAATGGTTCTGGAATGATTCGTTCATTCGTTCTCGATCGGGGTTAACGGTGCGGCCCGCTAAATTTGGCTAAGTCTTGCCCGCACTCATTAGTTCCTCCTAATGCCACCGAGACGAACCTACGGAGTCGCGCAATAGGATCATTGATGGATAAATGTGAATTAATAATCTCTCTTATAATATTAGATATTAGATATCTAATTTTGATTTATCGGATAAATCAAATAGCGGTCTTATGAATTGTAAGTAGGTTACTGGGTGATTACTTAATTCATAAATTATATTTCTTAGAGAAATATATATTTGTGTTTGATATAATTAATTAATTGGATTAATTAATTAGTCCAAACACATTGGAAATAAAACGAATTCGTTTGACGAACATCCGGTACACGAGGGATTCGTTTTGACGAACATCCAGTACACGAGCCGAGTAAATTCGACCCGTCTTCTTGGAAATTTCCCTTAAGGCCGCCCCCCTCCATCTCTTGTCTCTTATATACTTATTTTATGTTACTAGGTGACATATGTGAGGTGTATTTGATACCCTCAATCATGTGTTAAAGGTAGACTTTTATTTTTTTTATAAATAAAAGTCTTTAAAAAGGAGTGAGGACAACTTCTTCTTGCTTTAACTCATAATCACGAATTTGAGAGAGAGAGTAAGGTTGAAAACTTCATCTTGATCTTAGAGACAAGATATATGAAGAATACATTGAGAGAGAAAATTCCTACAAGCTTCCCTAGCCGCATTCTTGAAGAAAGGAAGCTTGTCGATTTTTCCATCAAGTTCCGGCGTGTGAAGTAGAGGCATCTTGCTTTAGGTGCTTGGAACAAAGGGCTCTTCATCATCATCATCATCATCATACGAAGGTTTTTCAGTGACATCATAGGTATGGGACTTTGATTCCTTGATCTTCGTATTTTTCTTTTCGTATATACGTTACTTGATCGATCCTCTTAGGGATTCCGTTTATTCTTCCGTTGCGTTTATTTTCTGTGGAATCCCAACAGAAACAACACCCAATCACCATGCTTCAACATCAGCAAATCCATAGCTGGTCATTAGCCCTGCTTTCGTGGAGGCTAATTATGAAGCATTGGAATCTTTACTAAGGGTTCGAAGGAGACAGGTTCGCAATACGGAAATGCGAAGGGAGTTGGAATATTCCAGTGATGAGTATGATGAAGAGATAGAAATGGATCCAAGGCCTTCGGCGCCGGGGACTACCCATTCTGCCCTGCGCATTGGGTCCCTCGTTGGTCGAAGGGCAGAAGGAAGATCTGTCTGTTTCGAAGGAGTCCCTGAAAGGACTCCCACAAGAAGGGAAAGGGCTATAGCTGAAGGTTCCAATGTAAGGAGCCTACGAAGAGAAAACCCAGAGGTTAACCTACCTTCATTGCTAGTTGCTCATCTGGGGAGAACGGAAGCAGGGGTTCCACTACAGCCTTCTCACGCATCCGGCATAAGAGGCAATACGCCTCCATTCAACATGGGAGGAATCCCTCCTCCTAATGGTATGTATTCCCAATTCCAAACTCAGAGTTATCCTCAAAACCCTTATCTCCCCATCAATGGGCAACCCAATAATCACCATCTCTCACAAACTGCTGCACCCTGCGGCCAACCCATAGTATACCCTACGTACACCATGTTTAACAACTACCCTCTCAACATGAGCACACCTTATCCTCCTTATCCTAACCCAACCCCCTCGGGAATGCCGCCTCCTCATAATCCATATAATAGTGTACCCATGAACATGCCACCTTACAATTGTCTGTACCCAGAGCCTTTGGGCCCTTTGACACCTTTTGTAAGATGGATTGAGGACTATCCTTTACCCTATGGTTTAAAGATGCCTTCGCATATAGGCACCTATGATGGGAAAGGGGATCCGGATAATTTCATACACTTGTTTGAAGGAGCAATAAGGATGCAAAAGTGGGTCATGCCCGCAGCCTGCCACATGTTCACATATACCCTTCGAGATTCCACCCATATCTGGTGGAATGGGCAGAAACCAGGCAGTATTATCAACCTTGATGACCTAAAGGCTAAGTTCCGTTCGCACTTTTGCCAGCAGAAAAAGTTCACAAGGACTCATCTCACAGTACACAATATTAAGCAGAGGGAGAATGAAAGCACACGGAGCTTCGTTACAAGGTATACAGACGAAACCTTGCAGATCCTAGGCTTACATGAAGAGTAATGCATTTCTGGCTTCGTGCATGGTCTACGAAATAGAACTCTTGTGGAATTCTTATCCACAAACCTTCCTGCAACATATAAGGGCCTTATGGAGAAAACGTACACCTGGATAGAAGCTAAGGAGGTGTCCACCAATGGGGCTCCTATTGATGGTAGGGAGCAAATCCACAAGCCCCCAAAGCACTCTTCGTGGGAAGGATCAAGGAACAGAAACAAAAACCAGCACAGGTTCACTCCTTACAACAAGGGTCCTGATCACGGCTTACTAGAAAGCCTAACGAAGTCTCCAAAGGAAATCCTGGTCACGGAGAAGGTGGCAAAGACTTTCGAACCACCTCCACGTATGACCAGTAAGGGCCGGAGCCAAGATACGACCAAGTATTGCTATTTCTACAAAGATTTTGGTCACGAGACCAATAGTTGCAGAGAATTAAGGAGACAGATAGAGGAAGCTATAAAGTCGGGACAATTGGCGCACCTCGTGAAAGGCATAAAGAAAGGCAAAGAGAAAAATTTCCGATGAAAGAAACACCCCTACTACTTAAGCCCCAATCCTCATTGTTCGCTGGGGAAGGGCAAGTCAGAATAGGAAAGAAACAGAGGAAGAGGCAAACACCGTAGGGGAAATAACGTTTCCCCCTATGATTAACCAACCTGCCTCTAATGACCCCGTAGTCATCAAAGTTCTAATTTCCAACCGGGAAGTAAACAGAGCCTACATGGACTGTGGAAGCTCTTGAGAAATCATATACGAGCACTGTTTCCTAAAGCTCAGGCCTTCGATTATATCAAAAAGGGTAGACTCAAAGATACCTTTGGTAGGGTTTTCAGGAGAACACTCGTGGCCTCTGGGAGAAGTCCCCCTGGAAATAACGATAGGTGAAGGAAGGCTCACAAGAACCGAAACTCTTACATTTACAATCGTGAGATCTGCTTCTCCCTATAATCTATTGATAGGAAGAACAGCCATGCAGACAATGGGCATTATGGTGTCCACGATACACGCAGTAATTAAGTTTCAGACAGCCTATGGTATTGGAACTGTACTTTCCAGCCACAACAAAAGGAAGACCCAGGATGATGGGAAAAAGATAAAGGAGAGTCCTCAAGATACTACGAAAGCCATCTTGAGCTGTGGAGACGCTGAAGAACGAATTGTGATAAACAATCTTCATCCAGAACAAACAGTGATAATTGGGAAACAACTCCCTGCCACCTTCAAAGCAAGTCTGGAAAAACTACTAAGGGACAACAAGGATGTCTTTACATGGACGTACTCAGACATGACAGGGGTCCCGAGAAAGCTCATAATCAACGATAAGCCCTTCGGCACAGAACACAAGCTTAACGAGTTCAAACATATTGAGCCCATAAAGCAGAAACGTCGAAGCTTGGCACCCGAAAGGAACGCAGCAGCTTGCAAGGAGGTAGATGAACTCGTGCAAGTAGGGATACTCCGGGAAGTTAAATACTAAACGTGGGTCGCCAATCCAGTTATGGTAAGGAAAAGTGACGGAGGATGGCGCATGTGTGTCGACTTCACCGACATAAACAAAGCATGCCCAAAAGATTGCTACCCCTTGCCTGAGATAGATTGGAAAGTAGAATCCTTGTCAGGATTTCGCTTGAAATGCTTCCTAGACGCTTACAAGGGGTATCATTAGATACAAATGGCAGTAGAGGATGAAGAAAAGACAGCCTTCTACACCGGGAAGGGAGTCTATTGTTACAAAAAGATGCCCTTTGGTTTAAAGAATGCAGGGGCAACATATCAGCGGTTGGTAGATAAGGCTTTCAATAAGCAGATAGGCAGGAATCTGGAAGCGTACGTTGATGATATGGTCATAAAAAGCAGAACAGAGGAAGACTTACTCTCCGACATCCAAGAAACATTCGACCAGTTAAGAGAAATCAATATGAAGCTCAACCCCAAGAAATACTCCTTCGGTGTCGAAGAAGGACAGTTTCTAGGGCATTTAATCACAAAACAAGGGATCAAGGCTAATCCTTCAAAGGTGAAAGCCATCACAGACTTGCAGGCCCCAAAAACATTAAAGGAAGTACAAAGCCTTAATGGGAAGCTAGCAGCTCTAAGTAGGTTCCTTTCGAAGGGCGCAGACCGATCACTACCATTCTTCAAAACTCTTAAAGGGTGTATGAACAAGAAAACTTTCCAGTGGAGTATAGAAGTTGAAGCCGCTTTCCAAAAGTTGAAAGAGTTCATGGAAATTCTACCAACGCTCACAGCCCCAGTCAAATGGGAAGTATTATACATGTACATCGCGACATCCTACAAGAGTATCAACGCAATACTCCTGGCAGAAAGGGAAAAGAAATAAATCCCGATCTGCTTCGTTAGCCGAGTCTTGCAAGGGGCCGAATTTGTAATATCTGTGTATTTTAGTATTCTTGTGTGTGTTGTTTCGGACGTATTTAGTTGAGAATTTATTCGTAATTTCCATGTTGAATTATGGTTATTTGGAACCGTGTGTTTTGACGATCGGAATTGGAATGTTTATGGTTGGTAATTATCGAGTTTTGTGATTTCCAGAGTATGTTTGTTTTGGATATGGTCGATCGTGTCGATCTTTCATTGTCTGTGTGTCTTTGTTCACTTCGGTGAGTCTTTTGATGCTTATTGGATATGTGATTCTTTGAGTTTCGTTGTCATGTTGCATCGTGACATATCTGGAGTCATATCTGCGTTCTGATTGGTTATTGTGTAGGATTTTTAGCTGGGCACACTATGGTTATGTGTTGATATTTCCACATTGAACCATGCACACGAGACGTAGTTCGTGAGGCTAATTAGGTACATGTCCCACGTATATCCTGGATTCCATATACGGGGTGGACATGTGCACAGACACGTTTTCGGATCGGGCGTACTATGACTTCTATCTTTGAGCCATATTGTTTGGTCATTCATCCTCCATTTATGGTTGGGTATGTTCGACGGTTTGCGGCAGGCTGTTCATACGCCCGAGGGGTACGTTCAACAACTGGTGTCATTTCTTTGAGATCCTTTATTGTTGATCATTTGGAGTTTACCTTGTTGATGGTATTATCGGTTATTGTTTATCCTTGTTGATCGTGTTGGAGTTTACCACGTTGATGGTATTCTCGGTTATTGTTGATCTTTGTTGATCATTTGGAGATTACCTTGTCGATGGTATTCTCGGTTATTGTTTGGTCCTTTGTTGATCATTTAGAGTTTACCTTGTTTATGGTATTCTCGGTTATTGGAGTTATCATGTCGATGATATTCTCGGTTGATGTATTGGTTGATCATTGTTATTGATCGTATGAGCATTCAGACTGTACGTCGATGTTTCGGGATTTATATTCATTGTTTTGTGGCAGTTGATCTACAGATATGTTGTATGTTATTGGTTTACCCAAATTGAGATTTGATTGTGTAATCCGACGGATAGGATTTGGCACGAATGCATTATTCTACACTTGTAAGTTATGATGATGTTTTGAGAATTCATGGTATTGTTTGAATACAGTGCAGACGGTAGTATTTGAGTTCATTCGTCAATTGAGAGTGTAAGATGTGGATTGTGAGGAGGATTGAATTGTTGTGGCTTCCATGAGTTGGTAATATTATGATGGTACTCGGAGATGGAGCTAGTTGTAGTCGTGAAGAGGTGAGCTTTCCAGGTAATACTAGTTATGACATTTAATGGGGAATCGAGTATTGTTACTGAATGATTATTTTCCACTGCAAATGTATTTCTAACTGTTTCTTATAACCATTGCATGAGTATTTGTAAATAGCCCTTTTGATATTTTGCAACTCAAGTTATTTCAGAAAATCGTTTTCTAAACGTATGTCAATACGTATGACGGTGGTTTAACATATACTCATGAATTTGTTGGGTTCTGGCATTTTGGTTTTGTACTTTCAAATGATATTTTACGGTAGTTTTTCATAAATATCGATTTTTTGGGCATTCTAGCACCTTCCCTTCATGCTCCACCTAGAATCCCTCATCTTAAACTCCAAAATCAAGCTATAAACATGTTCCAAACACTATATAATCAAGATATCAAGTTCATTATTGAAGAATTATCCATCTCTTGGTTGAATTAAGGTATGTGGTTGAAGTTCTTCAAGTTATTTGAAAGAATTTTGGGGTTTGTTGGGAATTCTTGATTCAAGTTCGTTTTGGCTTTGGATTATGTTAGATTATGATATTGTAATCATATTCCTTTGTTTTCCCTCAAAGTTTATGGATTAAATTCCAAGTTTTTAATCCGTTCTTGGGTTCGACCTTTGTCGCCTCTGTAGTGTTCGATTAAATGTCTCTAAGGGTAGAACTTAGGGTGAATCCTTTTCTTTCCATGGTGTTGTGTTTTGATTCGGTATCTCGATGTGTTAGGGTTGAATTGTTGAAGGAAGGTCGAACCGTACGTCCATTCATTCGTTGTTTCCCATGTTGTTCGAATTGAGGCAAGTACTTTGATTGTGTTTAATGTACTTCGTGTGAATATGTAAAAATGTGATTTGTGCCAATTGTTGATCGAGTGTGTGTGAGCCGAGTAAAACCAGTGAGGGTCCCTTGGGGTCCGGTAGGCTGCATTTCCCTACGGATCACTCGGTTGGGCTATACAACCAGAGAGAGCTTGACGAGGTCTCTTGGGGTGCATATCTTGCGAGATGCGGGGCCAGTATAGCTCGGGAGGTTGTTTTGTGATGATGATTGTGATGTGGTATTCCGGAATATCTGTGATGGCAGTGTGATTTCTGTGTTTTTTTGTTGATTATTCACTTGTTGTACATATTCTAGAATCATTGTACTTGCACCGGCTTCTTGCTGACCCCTTCTGGGGTGGATATACTTTTGTGTATTCAGGTACAGGTCCAGTGGGAGGACTAGCACAGGGCGGACACGAGCTTGGTGGGCAGCAGTGATATCGTGTGCTAATTTGAGTTGGTGGTTGTTTGGTCATGGTCAAAGTCATGTTTTGGTTTTGTACTCGTGCGGGTACTATCTATGTTGTATGTTGTGTCAGATTTAATGGTTAATGATGTTGTTGTACTCCCGTTGGGAGTGGTTGTGTTTTATGATCCTACGGGACAATTTATTATTTGGTATTGTGGTGTACAACTTATCGAGTTGAATTTGGTTTCTTTTAACGGATGAATGTCCTAGTTTTGTTATCGTTTAATGTATTTTATGTTGGTCTTAGTCTGGTAGATTCTCTAAAAAGAATCTACGGCGCTGTAATATCTCTGTATATCACGGGGTGTTACAGAATTGAACTACCCAGAGCTGGAAAAGCTAATTCTAGCTTTGATTCACGCCGCAAGACGTCTTCGAAGGTATTTCCTGTAATACCCGAGATCCTTGTTCCAGATTCGTTGAGTTTTTGGGGTTTTATCGGATTGTTATTGTCCTCATCGTTGGAATTTGGTGTCATGTTTATGTGTGCCTTGTTGGGACGTGTGTTTGGAGGTATTTCAGATCACTATGTGAGTTTCTGGGTTTTTGTGGTGTAGCGCACGCTAATGCTTGTGGCATAGCGCACGCTACGGCGTTGGGGTTAGCGCACGCTACCAGATATGTAGCGCACGCTAACTGGCAGTCCAGGAGCTACTGGACTGGGACTGTGGCTTTGTTAGCGCACGCTAAGGTCGATAACTAGCGCACGCTATCGACTGCTTAGCGCACGCTCTTCCTTCTTTCTAGCGCGCGCTGCTCGGTAAGTACAGATCTGTCCAGGCCACCGGATGGACCGTGACTCGTTAGCGCACGCTACACTCATGGGGCTAGCGACGCTAAGTGTTATATGCGGAATGTTCAGGTGTTGACCTCGTTAGCGCGCTAATGCGGTCTAGTTAGCGCACGCTAATAAGCTGTCGATATAAATCTTTGGGCGAGCTTCACTTCGTCATTTCTCTCCCTTCTTCATCCTTTCCGACGGGAGTGAGCTCCAGAGGTGATTTTCAGCGATCTTCTTCGTCAAGCTTCATTTTGGAACGGATTTGTAGGTGTTTAACAACACCAAATCATCTTCTTGATCCAAATCAAGGTAATCTCTTCTTAGAACCCTAGTTCTTGAATTTTGGGGGTTTCTCCTTAGTTCTTCGATTTAATCCGAGGATGATGAATCGATGGTGAAATTCTTGTTGTCTTGGCCGTGATCTTCGGATTTTTGAACTCATTCATGATTTTATATCACTCGGAACATAGTTCTTGATTTCTTGGAGACACACTTAGATCCTTGTTGTTTTTAGGATCGCTTCGGATTCCGTTTAGTGTTATTGATTCGTGTTAGTGTTATTTTCGTAGTTCTCGTGGAGTTGTCGAGTTCTTGGTTGGTTTTGGAAGTTCGAGGGCTGCCCAACCTCATCCGTTCGTTGTCCGGTGTTTCGTGGTATCGAGGCCTTGTGATTCGTCGTATTTGTTCGCTCGCGGATTTAAGGCAAGTATCTTGCCCATACGTTTCGTACTTCGTAAGCACAATTGTTGATAAATGATTTTATGTGAAATACGAATGTTTAATGAATGTTAAAAAGGATCGGTATGTTCTCGATAAAGGTTTCCTTCTAAATCTACTTGTGTATTTGTGAACGAATGTGTTGTTTTGAAAATGTGTGTTAGTCTTGTTCATGGAAATATCTTCCTTGCGTGTGGTACTGTTGTGCGTGATTGTGTCAAAAGTGGACTTAAGGTTATGTCTTCTTAAAGAAGAATATATGTGTGTGGATGTGCGGGTCTATTTATGAGCATATGTTGTTGTGTAGTTTTGGTTGTGAGTATGTGTCGGATATATCGGCCATTTCTAACAAGTACCTTGAATTACGTTTGATGTACTTCGGGAGAATGCGATTTTGATGATTGTGATTTGTGCCATGTGGTTTTTTGAGATTGTGTGAGCCGAGTAAAACCAGTGAGGGTCCCCTGGGGTCTGGTAGGCTGCGTATCCCTACGGATCACTCGGTTGGGCTATACACCAGGGAGGGCCTGACGAGGTGTCTCTGGGGTATGTATCTTGTTGAGAGGTACAGGGCCAGTATAGCTCGGGAGGTTGTTTTGTGATGATTTTGGCACGTTGTTGTTTCGATAATTATGATTTGTCCGGAATATCATAACGCTTCCATTCTCGGTGTGAGTCATGTCTTACGTAAGGTCTTGGTACTTGGCTAGAATGGCATCATTATAAGTGTCGTATATGATTTGTTTCTTGATGATGGAGTTTTTGGCATAAGGATGCGGGCCCTGGTGATTGTCTCCGTACATTGTGATTTGGTTATTTATCGGGTGTGACCTTTTGGACTTTCACTCGAGTATGTGATGAGGATGATAGGGTCGTGGACCCCGTGTTTTGTGATCGGATTGGTATTTTGAACTTAAACAAGTCCTTGGCCCGTATCCCTATGTGGTTCTGTTAAGTTGAGGATTCGTATATTCCAAATGTTTTCAAAACTCCCGAGATCTTTGATATCTTGTAAAATGCATATTGGGTTTATTCCCACCTGTCATGATTCGAGCAGTTTTGATTAAATGATTTATCTCGGGGAGTATGTTTTCAATTATCGGATATTGGAGTATGATACGTATGACTTGTATTCATAATTTTTATACTTGCACTAGCAAAACAGTGGAGTTTTGCTAACCCCCGATTATTCGGGGGTGGATGTCCCAGATTGCGTCCGTGTACTCGCAGTTCTTTGGGAGCAAATCATAGGATCGATACGAAGGATGATGGAAGACGACGATACTAATCACATGAAGACCAGTTGTTGAGTATTTTGTTAGAGTCTCAGTGTTTGGCTCTCCATTGTGTAATTTTCCCGTTTTATGGGAACGTTGATGTAATTCAACCCCTGTATGGGTATGAGTTTTGTATGTTTATTGTGTTGTTAGTGGTAAAAGACCAAATCGGTCTAATGGTTCATTATTTAGCCATATCGGCATTAAATGTGATGTATTGTTTTCATATTTAGCCTGGTAGATCCTCATGGAGAGGGTCTGCGGCGCTGTAATATTCCCAAGTGGTTTAGGGGTGTTACAGAATATGGTATCGGAGCTTAGGTTTGCAAAAACCTAGGCTTTCGGGTCGAGTTGTGTGTTGTCGGGTCCTGTCTTGTCTTGTCTTGTCAGATTTTGTCTGACTAAGTCGTGTCGCGACGCGTCGTCTGGAGGTCGGTCGTGATTAGTATCAAGGTGCAACCATCATCTTCGTGCGATCTGTGGATGTAAGTCTCCCCACTATAATGTTGTGTCTCGTATTAAACGAGCTTGTGTGATATTTGTGTTTTGTTGAGGAGTTAAATGTGAATCATGAATATGTCCTCCATGTTTGTTTGATTTTTGTAATGTGCCGGTGTATGTGTGTATATATATATATATTTATATATATATATATATCCTTGTATAAATTGTTTTACAAGAAGTAATGTTTTGGTGTGGTTACACTAGGTAAGTTCATCAATGTGGTATTTTAAATGTTCTAAATGTTCTTGGGGAGTCACGTAAAATTTATTTTAAAACATCCTTCAAGAAAGGAAAAGCTTGATTTTCGTGTTATGACCTCGAGGCCAAACATTTTGAGAATTCAAACTACTTACATTTTATTCTCATTGTTATATTGCAAGTTTTCAAAAATTTAATTTTAAACTCATTTGAGGTCTACCAAAAACTTACTTGAAACGTGACTCTCGCTTTTAAACTTTTTGGTTTCATGTATTTCGTTAAAAAGGTACGTGATGAAGATGTTGTTGTTACTCAGCTGTAATGCTCCGAGTTGTGATTAGAGTGGTGGTGTGAACGCTAAGTCGTTCGGTATGCACTCATCGAGATAGATCTCTTGACCGAGAGGTGAAGACTCGGTTTGGCACGTTGTTTAACTTCTGACGGTTAATTGTGTGATGTTATAATTATGTGAACCGTTGGCATTTGGAACTGTACGCTGTTGTTTGTTTGTCACCTCCGGTCTAGCACCGTTGGTAGGTGAGTATGGTTGTGTTGCCAAACTTGCACAGTCAGCACACACCATCTACTGTTTTGGAACGCGCTTTTTGACTGGGCAAAGTTTTAGACTGTATTTTGCCGTTACGTCTAACCTTTGCAGTCGATCATTTGTGAGTGATTTCCGGGTGTGCATTATATTGTTGTGTGATTATGTGACTTTCGTTGCGTTAAATTTTCTTGATTACTATGCCGAGGGGCGGAGATCTTGGTCACAACCATGGTACGGATGACCAATGGGATCAGGCACGGGATCGAGAGAATATTGTTGGGAACGATATTGGTATGGATGTTGCTACTGTATTGCGGCAAGTAGCAGCACAGATGACTCAGTTGACCAAGGTGATTCAACGCAACGCTGATGTGATTCAGAAGGTCGGGACAAATCAATGGTTCCGAGAGGAAATTCGTATGAATCCCCCTCGATTCGTTGGTGCGACAGATGCACTGGGCTGGGATGGTTGGCTTCTTCAGTTGCAAAAGATATCCGAGGCCATTGATTGCCCTGAAGATCGGAAGGTCCCTATTGCTCAGTATCTTCTTAGCGATGATGTTGTTCATTTGTGGGAAGCCGTTAAATCTCGGGATCATGTCGTCATGTGGGCGGAGTTCCGAGAACTTCTGGAAGCTGGGTTTTATCTGGATCTGAGTGGGAAGTAGAGGAAGCTGGATGATATTGTGGTTAGTACTGGAGTTGGTGTTTCTAGATTGCAACGTAGTAGTCTTTCCGCTGTGAAACTCCATCGCCCGATGCTTGGGACTGAGAATTTCAAATTGTCGGTATTGCCTCCTGGTAAGCCGAAGAGGTGTTTCAGCTGCAATGTGTCAGGGCATGTTCGTGCGCATTGTCCTTCTCCTGTGACGTGTTACAAGTACGGACTCGTGGAACACCGGGTTCAGTTCTGCGAGTTAGTCACCGAGTCTTCCAAGGCCCGAACTTGAGCACTGATATCAGGGCTGACTCTGAGGAGTCCCTGAGAGCATAGTCTACCAGTTGTATGTTGTGTTATCTCCTTGCCTGGTTGTTTCGAATTTCGGGGATAGATTTCCTTTATTAGAAGTGGATCGGATTTTTGAACTTTTGTGTTTTCAACTCTATCGACTCATTTGTGTTCTTTGATTTTTCCTGAACTTGCCCTATCCTTTGTTTTGTTGATCGAACGGGTTGTGGTGATTTTCCGAAATAATCCGCTTGCCGTTGTGACTTTTTGTTCGATTACGATTCCATCCCTGTGGATTTTTGTGGATGCATATCTTGCCGCTTTACCACATCACCTATTGTCTCGAGCCGAGGTGTGAACTTCGGAGTTGTTATTTGATTCTTGTTGGTCGTCGTGATCCGAACTTGACTGTTCGACTGTTATTGTCTCGATCGTTGTGGTTCGATCATTTGTTGTCTGATTTTGTTACTTCTGTATCGTGATTTTTGAACATTCAAACCACGTCGTAATTTCCTTCACTTCGGGAAATTAGCTTCATTGTTGGTCTTCCGACCCTCAAATCGTGGAATTTTGTATTTGTGTAGCTTTGAGCTCGCGTCTTGATTATTATACTATTCGGGCTGGCCAACCATATTGATCTTGTTCGTTACGTTTCGTTATCATTCTAGCATACTGATATGGATGTTATCAGCCACGTGCTGCATGTGATTCGTTGCAGGTCATCACCAACAATTAGCATGTGTTTTGCGTTTTGGTATCGTTCTGATTTTTATTGTCGGATATTGTTTTGCGCCGATCGTTTTGTGTTTTAAGTTTCAGGGACGAAACTTCTTTTAAGGGGGGTAGAATGTAATACCCGAGATCCTTGTTCCAGATTCGTTGAGTTTTTGGGGTTTTATCGGATTGTTATTGTCCTCATCGTTGGAATTTGGTGTCATGTTTATGTGTGCCTTGTTGGGACGTGTGTTTGGAGGCATTTCAGATCACTATGTGAGTTTCTGGGTTTTTGTGGTGTAGCGCACGCTAATGCTTGTGGCATAGCGCACGCTACGGCGTTGGGGTTAGCGCACGCTACCAGATGTGTAGCGCACGCTAACTGGCAGTCCAGAGGCAGTCCAGGAGCTACTGGACTGGGACTGTGGCTTTGTTAGCGCACGCTAAGGTCGATAACTAGCGCACGCTATCGACTGCTTAGCGCACGCTCTTCCTTCTTTCTAGCGCGCGCTGCTCGGTAAGTACAGATCTGTCCAGGGGCCACTGGACTGGACCCGTGACTCGTTAGCGCACGCTACACTCATGGGGCTAGCGCACGCTAACAGTGTTATATGCGGAATGTTCTGGGCGTTGACCTCGTTAGCGCGCGCTAATGCGGTCTAGTTAGCGCACGCTAATAACTGTCCAGTATAAATACTGGACAGCAGGCTTCACTTCGTCATTTCTCTCCCTTCTTCATCCTTTCCGACGGGAGTGAGCTCCAGAGGTGATTTTCAGCGATCTTCTTCGTCAAGATTCATTTTGGAACGGATTTTTAGGTGTTTAACAACACCAAATCATCTTCTTGATCCAAATCAAGGTAATCTCTTCTTAGAACCCTAGTTCTTGAATTTTGGGGGTTTCTCCTTAGTTCTTCGATTTAATCCGAGGATGATGAATCGATGGTGAAATTCTTGTTGTCTTGGCCGTGATCTTCGGATTTTTGAACTCATTCATGATTTTATATCACTCGGAACATAGTTCTTGATTTCTTGGAGACACACTTAGATCCTTGTTGTTTTTAGGATCGATTCGGATTCCGTTTAGTGTTATTGATTCGTGTTAGTGTTATTTTCGTAGTTCTCGTGGAGTTGTCGAGTTCTTGGTCGGTTTTGGAAGTTCGAGGGCTGCCCAACCTCATCCGTTCGTTGTCCGGTGTTTCGTGGTATCGAGGCCTTGTGATTCGTCGTATTTGTTCGCTCGCGGATTTAAGGCAAGTATCTTGCCCATACGTTTCGTACTTCGTAAGCACAATTGTTGATAAATGATTTTATGTGAAATACGAATGTTTAATGAATGTTAAAAAGGATCGGTATGTTCTCGATAAATGTTTCCTTCTAAATCTACTTGTGTATTTGTGAACGAATGTGTTGTTTTGAAAATGTGTGTTAGTCTTGTTCATGGAAATATCTTCCTTGCGTGTGGTACTGTTGTGCGTGATTGTGTCAAAAGTGGACTTAAGGTTATGTCTTCTTAAAGAAGAATATATGTGTGTGGATGTGCGGGTCTATTGATGAGCATATGTTGTTGTGTAGTTTTGGTTGTGAGTATGTGTCGGATATATCGGCCATTTCTAACAAGTACCTTGAATTACGTTTGATGTACTTCGGGAGAATGCGGTTTTGATGATTGTGATTTGTGCCATGTGGTTTTTTGAGATTGTGTGAGCCGAGTAAAACCAGTGAGGGTCCCCTGGGGTCTGGTAGGCTGCGTATCCCTACGGATCACTCGGTTGGGCTATACACCAGGGAGGGCCTGACGAGGTGTCTCTGGGGTGTGTATCTTGCTGAGAGGTACAGGGCCAGTATAGCTCGGGAGGTTGTTTTGTGATGATTTTGGCACGTTGTTGTTTCGATAATTATGATATGTCCGGAATATCATAACGCTTCCATTCTCGGTGTGAGTCATGTCTTACGTAAGGTCTTGGTACTTGGCTAGAATGGCATCATTATAAGTGTCGTATATGATTTGTTTCTTGATGATAGAGTTTTTGGCATAAGGATGCGGGCCCTGGTGATTGTCTCCGTACATTGTGATTTGGTTATTTATCGGGTGTGACCTTTTGGACTTTCACTCGAGTATGTGATGAGGATGATAGGGTCGTGGACCCCGTGTTTTGTGATCGGATTGGTATTTTGAACTTAAACAAGTCCTTGGCCCGTATCCCTATGTGGTTCTGTTAAGTTGAGGATTCGTATATTCCAAATGTTTTCAAAACTCCCGAGATCTTTGATATCTTGTAAAATGCATATTGAGTTTATTCCCACCTGTCATGATTCGAGCAGTTTTGATTAAATGATTTATCTCGGGGAGTATGTTTTCAATTATCGGATATTGGAGTATGATACGTATGACTTGTATTCATAATTTTTATACTTGCACTAGCAAAACAGTGGAGTTTTGCTAACCCCCGATTATTCGGGGGGTGGATGTCTGTATTGCGTCCAGGTACTCGCAGGTTGCTGGGGAGCAAATCATAGGATCGATACGAAGGATGATGGAAGACGACGATACTAATCACATGAAGACCAGTTGTTGAGTATTTTGTTAGAGTCTCAGTGTTTGGCTCTCCATTGTGTAATTTTCCCGTTTTATGGGAACGTTGATGTAATTCAACCCCTGTATGGGTATGAGTTTTGTATGTTTATTGTGTTGTTAGTGGTAAAAGACCAAATCGGTCTAATGGTTCATTATTTAGCCATATCGGCATTAAATGTGATGTATTGTTTTCGTATTTAGCCTGGTAGATCCTCATGAAGAGGGTCTGCGGCGCTGTAATATTCCCAAGTGGTTTAGGGGTGTTACATTTCCAAGCTCACCCCATCACGATACTGACTGACAAGCCCATCAAACAGATATTATCTAAACCTGAGAAGTCGGGTAGGATAGCAAAATGGGCCATCGAATTGGGGGAACACGAAGTAGAGTACAAAGGAAGAAACTCTATAAAGGGTCAGATACTCGCAGACTTCTTGGCTGAAACCCCATCAGAACCTAGCAAAGTGATGGTGGTTAGGGCTGTTCTCGGTCCGGTTCGGTCCGGGTATTGTCTTTCCGGGTGTGGACCGTTAAGGTATCGAGTATTACCGGTTTCGGTCCTTACCGGTTTCGGGTCCCAACTTCGATACTTGTATCCAGACCGCTAACGTTTCGGGTGAGTATCGGTCCTGGATATTTCGGGAGGGTTCTCGGGTATCTTGCATCATTAAAAGCCCTAATCACCAAAACCTCGTAATCGAAACAAGAATGGAGGGTTTTTCTCAAATGTATGCTAAGGAAATTAAGAGATAAGGTCTTTTAAACTTATTTTTTATATATGTACTAGTACCTTATATAATATTTTGTACAATGTATGTTTACGAAAAAATACCGGGTTTTTTACCGGGTTAACGGTTTCGGTCCTTATCGGTTTCGGTTCTAACTTCCATACCAGTATCCGAAACGCTAACGTTTCGGGTGAGTACCGGTCCCGGATATTATCGGACGGTTCTCGGGCGGTTCTCGAGTATACTTGGACCGCTAACAGCCCTAATGGTGGCACCCAAAGAAGAGACCCCGAAAGAGAAAGAGGCATGGAAGCTGTACACGGACGGAGCAGCTAGTTCCGATGGTTCTGGAGCAGGATTAATGCTAGTGAATCCAGAAGGGAAAGAATACACCTATGCGATGCGGTTTGAGTTCGAAGCGACAAACAATGAGGCTGAATACGAGGCTCTACTAGCAGGCGTTCGCTTAGCTAGGGACATGGAGGTGCGCCATGTTTTGGTTTTTGTTGACTCGCAACTAGTCGCAAACCAAATTAAAGGCTCCTACGAATCAAGGTAGCCTACTATCAAACAATACCTAGACAAGGCCAAGGAAATCCTAAACGGATTCGCATCTTACACGATCGAGCATGTTCGAAGGAACCAAAACAAAAAGGCAGATGCATTGAGCAAGCTAGCTTCAATGGCTTTTGCTCACCTAACTAAAGAAGTGTTGGTCGAAGTATTAGCAGAAAGATCCATTTAAAGGAAGGAAGTATCGGACGTCATATTTAAAGAAGGACCTAACTGGATGACTCCAATTAGGGAATACCTGATGTTGGTCCCCAAGAATGATGAAGATTGTCCTCACTGTACTAACATGAGTCTTTTCTAGCGCGCTTTGTCCTCACTCACACGCACCTGAGAAACTTCCCAGGGGGTCACCCATCCCATAACTACTCCAGGCCAACCACGCTTAACTTTGGAGTTTCTATGAGATGGCTATCAGAAAAGAAGATGCATCTTGTTGGTATGAGTAGTCCAAATCAATTCATTTAACCACTTTCTAGTGCAGATCTCACAGGTCGAATCGCAAGCTGCGCCTCGCGCATTTTTAAGCTCATGCAGGCAGGATGCTGGACCAAAGCCCAACACCTGATAAGTGGCATCCTGCCAGAAGATCTGGAGTTGGCGAGAAAGGTCAGAATTAAGGCTCCACAATATAGGCTGATAGGGGACAACTTATACAGGAGATCTTTCCTTTCCCCTTGGCTTCGTTGTGTAGGGCCGAAACAAGCTTCGAATATAATAGATGAGGTCCATGAAGGGTCTTGTAGCCTACACGCAGGACCTCGATCCGTTGTCTCTAAGATCATGAAGCTAGGATATTATTGGCCATCAATGCACAGGGATGCAACAGACATCATCCACAAATGTGAAGCATGCCAAATTCACTCTAATGTTCCAAGATGAAGAGATAAATTTACCACTAGAAGGGGGGTTGAATAGTGGTAATGCGGAATAATGAAATTTCTTGCGAGTAAATGAAAAATAGTGCGGAATTTAAAGACTCAAAGATTTATAGAGGTTCGGCAACTTGCCTACGTCCTCTCTCCGACTTTCTTTTTCTATTGGCTCAAGAACAACCACAATCTTGACTCGTCTTTGATCGGTCCGAGTACACAACCGTTACAATCGCTTGTCTTCTATCGGTCCAAGCTCAACCTCTCTCTCAATATAAACTTTTGTTTATCTAGTGTTCTATAGGAACTAGATAATCCTCACTATACGAATATGGGAGTATAATCCTAACAATGCCGGATCAAAGATCCTAATAACACCAGATTAGTGACTCTTGATTCGTTTCTTTTACGCTCAAGTGTAAGTGATGCAACACTTACAATCAAATGAAAGAATACAAAGAATAATAGATATTACAATGAAAATCACTCTCGTATCTTTCTTTTCTCACAACTTGAAATGCAATAAAAGATATAAAACTGAGCTCAAGTATGCTTTGATTGCTTGTATGCTTGTATGCTTGTATGCTTGAAGTTGTGTGTTTGATACCCAAGTCCTTTGGGTATTTATAGGTGAGAGCCATCCTTCAAATGCTGAAAAACGAATTATTAGCGTGCGCTAATAATGTCCTCTAGCGTGCACTATCGATCTTTGACTTGGCTTCTCTGAACGGTCACAAAGACTGTTGCAACGGTAAAATAGTATGGCTAGCGTGCACTAGTCATGTATCGGTAGCGTGCGTTAACGGCTAGTCAACAAGTCTTCAATCTTGACTTTGAAAAGGTTGGTTTGTCTCCCCAACGTCTCTTTATCCAACGGCTAGATTTGAGATTAGCGTGCGCTAGCAAGTATGCATAGCGTGCGCTAGCATTAATTAATTCCAACTTTTCCAGATTTTCCGGATCTTCATTGACTCTTGGCTTCCAACGGTAGAAAATCAAACGGTAATATGCTGACTCCTTTTAGCGTGCGCTAATGCCTAAACCTTAGCATGCGCTAAATATTTCTTTCAGTAACGTACGTTACCCTGTGTAGCGTACGTAAAGTCCTTGACATATTGAGTCCAGTAGCTACTGGACTACTGACCGTGATATCGATAGCGTGCGCAAGAGCTGAGCAATAACGTGCGCTATATCCTTGTTTTAGCGTACGTAAGTTGATATGTGTAACCGGCGCAAACTCCATTTCCGATTTCCTTCCAAACCTCACTGTCCTCTGGAATAATGCGATAGCGTGCGTTAATATTGATTGTATAGCGTGCGCTAACTGTAGTTACTTAGCGTGCGCTAATATTGAATGACTTGCGTGCGCTATCCATCAGGTGACTTCACTTGGCTGCAGCTGACTGACTGGGCTGAACATTCATTTCTCGATAGCGTGCGCTACTATGAGATGAGTAGCGTGCGCTAACATTATTTAGCTCCTTCAAAATACTATCGATCTGAGATTGATCTAATTAAATGTTTTGAATGTAATAATCATCAAAATACATTTTGAGTCAACAATCTCCCCCTTTTTGATGATGTCAAAACATTTAATTTATACCTGCAAAAACATTTTAAATGATTCGAATCAAGGTAACTTGTTCGATATATTAGTATATTTCGGTTTTTGGAGTATTAATCTCCCCCTTTTTGATGATGTCAAAACATTTAATTTATACCTGCAAAAACATTTGAAATGATTCGAATCAAGGTAACTTGTTCGATATATTAGTATATTTCGGTTTTTGGAGTATTCTCCCCCTTTTGACATAAACAAAAAGGAACTCCCCCTGAATTGTTGCATTTTAACAAATACCAACGAAAATGCCATTATCCAAAGCGAAATTACGTAAATAACAATACTCGTAAACAACAAATACCAAATGAAGTGAAATGCGAATATCATTAAGATAGAGTTCAAGCAATACATAAAGTTTTCATGACATGAGACATAAAGATTATTCGAATAATAAGATTCTACAACCAAGCATCAAAATCCTAAAATCTAAGGTGCAGGGTCGGAAGAGGACGAGGGTAAAGGAAATGAAGGGTGTGTGAAACAGATGAAATCGGAGATCAACCCACGAACTTCCCCGATTTCCATGCGTAGAGACCGAACATCCTCTCGAATTTCTTGCTGAGAGGTCTCGATGCTCCGCATCCGAGCACAAAGGTCGCTTTCCTCTTCCTCCGTGACAACATCTTTCATCGGGCGCTTCCCTTTCGTCTTCGGATGACGAACAAATGACTTGGATTGCAGCTCCCTAAGCGTATGGGGTCCTCGGTGCGTTACACGCTCGACCGGTGTAGGCATCCGTGTCCCCTTCGGCACTTGATCATCATCTCGGAGATACGGAAACAATACCCAACCTCGATTGAATGTCTCAACATAATGCATGGCCTTGAGGGTTAGGTCACTTATTTCGCGAGACACCGGAACGTGTGCCTCATTAGCCAAATCGACGCGGAAATGCCGAAAAATCACCGTAAGAATTGAACCAAAAGGAAGTCCAGATTTCCTAGTTCTCGACATGTAATTTTTCGACCGAAAAGACTCCCCTTTCGTTTTCATCCAACTTAGCACAATACCAGTGAAATCCACTCTATCATCCTTCAGCACCCGATACACGACATTCTTATCAACGCCGACTAACTTATGTTAGGTGTTGACTTTTGGCATTAAACACTTTGTTAGAGCGGCCAACAACAAGCGAATGTGGATACCGAAATCATTATTCTCGAAGACGTCATCCATGACTTCGATGACCATTTTCGAATATAAAAAATCACCAATATCTCTCTCGGACACCGTAGACTCTTCGGCAATGGTTTTCCCACAACAATCATACCCGTCTTTCGATAAGCCAAATAACTCGTGAAGAATTTCTGAAGAAATCTTCACCACAGTTCCATTCACTAGGCTATCGAGCACTAAACCTCCATTATCACCACTATCACCAAGGTGCAGATTCGCATAAAATTCACGGACATACGCAGGGTAAACAATCTCTTTGCACTCAACAAATCGTGCAATTCCTAATGCCTCAAAGAAATCGCGAATACTGACCTTAACCCGTTCAAGGCTGCTAAAATTGAAGAAGTAGCAATCGGTCAGACTCTCCTGTGGAAGGATATCGAAGAAAACCTTCGATGCAACGTAGGAGACGAAACGGGTCGCGTCATAATCGTTATTGTGAGGGCGTTTGTAGTTTTTCTCCATGGCTTTTCTTCCCTTGCTAGACATTTTGAAGAGAATCAAAGTTTTGAGGGAGAAAATTGCAGTATTTGGTTCGGATTTGCGGCTAGGGTTTTTTGCTGGAAGGGAATTTTCTGGCGATTGCATACGTTAGGAAGGGTGAATGTGTTTCTGGGTCGTACAGAATATATATAGTCAGCGAAGTTTTAATTAGCGTACGCTAGGATCATAGAATTAGCGTACGTTAGGTAAAAATGAAAAGCTTACTGGACTGTCCTGTAGCTAAAATGGAATTCGAAAAGTTTTTAATTAGCGTACGCAAGGCAGTGAGGTTAGCGTACGTTATCGAAAGCAGTTTTAGCGCGCGTTAAGAAAGTGAAGCTAGCGCGCGCTAGCGAATGAGATGAGTCAAGGATGTTGATTTCTCATCACTATTATTTAGATAATATATCGTACTTGCAACCACTATGTTCATTTTTTAGAAAATAAGTTATCTCCAATTTATAGTGACACTATAAATACTAGCCTCCAGCACTAGGGGCTCATCGTCTCCTTCTCCTCAATTTCTATTCTACTATGCTTCTCTCTGTTTTATCAAATCTGTGATGAGAATAATACTGCAACAATATGAATGGAGATAACGTTATCTCCAATTTCCATGTTTACTTGTATTTAAGTCTCTGATGATTAAACATAAAAAAAAAAAAAGTTAACTAATGGTCCTGCTACAATTTGTTTTTAACAAACTTGTGTGATGTTTGTATGGTGCAATTTATTGACTTTATTATCATTATACAGGAGACATATGACAAAATTATAGAAGAAAAATATCCTGATCCAGAATCACGTCCGAATTTTGATGTCAATGCTTGGAATGATGCATCGGGTGGAGCTAAAAGGAGAAGACTATATGGATTTGGACACGCTCGACAGACCCTTGGTGATGAACGTGATGGGTTGGCAGATGTGGACGGAAGTGGTTTAGACCAAGGAGCCTTGGAAGATATAGTTAAAGTGAAGATTGATGAGTGCACAAAGGAGGTGGTTGGAAATTTGAAGATCATTTTGCCGGATATGGTGTGCGAGGTACTGGAACGTCTCCGACAAAATGATTTGGAAGATGAAGAAAATAGAAATCATTACGACTCTTACGATAGTTCTGAAGAGGATTTCGAGATAAATATGGATAATTCAAGAAGGCATCGCATTTACGCAACGAAGTATGGCAAAAATCATGCATATGGAAAAATAAGTAATGGTGATCAGCATGAGAGGTCTAAAAAGCATAAGAAGTATCGTAAGCAATAGTAGTTGGTGTCGTTGGTGATGGATGATCTTGGTCATAGTTATTATTTGAATAAGTGATGTCTTTTGGATTAGTATTGAATTTGTTTACGTTTTTTTGGTTTCATTTGAACAGTGGGTTTGTTTGCATTTTATGGTTATTTTTGTTATGAATGAGATAATTTCTCAATGCTAACTGTGTTAAAATTTTCCATCTTGCTAGTTTGAAGCTAAATTACTGAATTTCAAACACAAGTAAATAGTGACAAAATATTTGTAATAAATTGGGTTTAAGTATCAACAAATTTTACAACGTTATTATGCATTGGTATCTGTCTAATTTTTTTACAACAAAATAGCGACAACATTGTTGTTGCAAATTTGGCTAAATCTATAACAGATTTGCGACGTTGAAGTGCGTAGCTAACTTTCCAACACTTAATCTTGTTGCTAAGTTTGTTGTCATAACCCCATACACTTGTAACAAGATACCAACAAAAAATTTTGTAGCTCACTTTCCAACTGAATAGTCGATGCTAATTTGTTGGTAAAAAAACAATATTTCGTAGTTGACCTTCCAACAAAAAAGTTGTTGCTAAAATTTGTTGATAAAATTGCAACGAATTTTCCGACATACAATTTTGTTGTAGAAAGTGAAATTGCTTCGTTGATTTTTTTCATCATCACCAACAAAATACCAACATTTCAACAACACAAAAGTGTTGTTGCTATAGTTTCCAACAAAAACATTTTTCGTAGCAGTTGTTCAACCACGCCACTTTCAAGAACAAATCTGCCACGACAAAATTTGTTGGTGATAGTCATCTCCATCAAAATAGCAACAAAAATCACCGTCATTGAAGGGCTTTTTTATTGTAGTGGTTTTGCAAAGTATTACAATCGGTTTGACGATCAAATTATGAGATCGTAGAATATATTAAACTGTAACAATAATCTAATTATAAGATCTTTCTTTGTTGTATTAATACATGAAAATTCATTCGTTGCAACAGACGAAATCAGTAAATTAGTATACTTAAAATGCTTAAAATGTTTGAAATGAGAAGTAAAATGTTTAGGTGAAAGAAGTAAAATGTTTAAAATGTTTAGGTGAAAGAAGTAAAATGTTTATAATGCATGTTTTTAACCATTTTATAAGAAATGAAAAGTAAATCGTTATTAGTTATTATAGTATTTTGATTTGCATTTTTTTTCTTCTTCTAGGTTGGAGAAAAATATCAATAAAAACCGTCAAATAAATTCCATACAATAATACTAGTAGTTTGGTACAGTGTTACTCATACATGACAGCCACCAGTTGTGCCATATAATTTATTTACAATTAAACAAAAATAATGAGTTTATCTCCACAAGTACACATGAACTACTAATGACAAAAACATCCGACCAATATTCCTTCGTATAAAAAAAAGGGTAAAATACAAAAATGGTCCCTAAACTATCACGAAATAGCAAATATGGGACCGAGACAAAAAGTCACGCAAAAAAGCCACTAACGTTACGCAAATTTGCAAAAAAAACCACCGAGAGGCATTTTCGTTAGTTTTCTCGTTAAGTGCCACATCACCGAGGGCATTATCGTCATTTCATTACTTTAAAGATTAATATGTCCACGTGTCGATTCAGGGACTAAATTTGCAATTTGAGTTTGATCTTTTATTTTACTTCACCACCACCACCATTTACCAACACCACCACCCACCACCGCCACCACCACCCTATCCCACCACCACCACCCTCTACCGCCACCACCACCCTCTACCACCACACAACCAACACCACCAAACAGATCACTTAAGATCTGAAAGAACGAAACGCGAAGGTGGTGATTTTCAGACACAGAGTCGGCTCAGTCCTCCGCTCTCATGTACCCGCGTCCAGGGCTCCAAAATCCGGCGTCCAGCAGTCCGATTCGTGCCACAATTCCAGGCGGTTTCAATGAATCACTTAGACTTAGCACCCAGAAACCCCAAAAGCCCATAACTCCTTCCCCAAAACCCTCGGCCGAGAAAGATTCACTCAGAAATCAGGTATTTCACAAAGAATGATTTTTGCCTCAAGAACACTCAATTTCTTAGTCGTTTTTCAGTGTGTTTCTCCTCAAAAATGATCCCAAAATATATAGGGGTGAAAGACGCAACCCAAGTATCGGTCGCCCGCATATGTAGCAACCGATCTTATCATTGTATTGATAAGGTTTGCTTACAAATCGGAAACCGATCGAAAATATCAAGGGAGAAGAGAAACAGAAGCGAGAGGAATGGGAGAAGAAGGTGAGCGGCGCCGACAGGAAAGAGGGTAAATGGGTTAGGGTTTGGGGTAGGGAGTGTTTATATCAGCAAATGGACGGGTGGGATACATCCCACAAAAGGGACGGTCCAGATTTGGTCAAAGGATTTAATATGAAATCCGGCCTGGGCTTGGGTAATCGGACTGGGCTGCCTAATTTTTTTTTTTTTTTGGGCCCAGTCAAAAAACTTATTTCATTTGGGCCTTTAACCAACAGAGTTGAAAATTGCTAAATTGTTCACATGTTTTATTATCTTAATTTTACATAACAATTATTCAAGAGAGTGTAAAACACTGCGTCCCGATACCCTTGTGTAGGCTTGTAAAAATTGGTGAGACATGAGATGGTATGTTTGATATATTTACTTTTTTTCATCGTATTATACCGAGCATGGCAAAAGAAAAGATATTTGAACAATAGTGAAGACTTTTATGAATTTCTCAAGATAGTAAATACCAAATTTCACATTTTGTACCACCAGATTGTATAGGAACTTTCATATTACCTGTCACACACACATGAGCTACATAAAAGGTTAATATGTAAATACTGTCTTAAAAATATTCAAGTACCTATGTTCCCTATGTATTGTAAAAATCTTGTGAAATATTAGTTTCAACATGATCCACCATCATTGAAGTACTATCCATCTTTTTTGCGGTGATTCACATAAATTTTCGCTCTCTCATTTCGATAATAAAACACACGGCCACCTATAAAATTAATACATAAACCCACTTGGGCCGTGCTTTTGCACGGCCAAAAGAATTTCCTAGTTCTTATCACAAATTTCAACGACATTACACTCAATAATCTAAACTAACGAGAAGGACACAAAAGCAGTAGAACATTAAACTAGCACAGCATTATGTGACAATATCGTTGTGTACTCCACGTGCTTAGTTATGACTGAGCAAGATTTCTTGCATCACTACACAACTCAACAGTCGGTAAGCAAACTTTTTTGAGTATTTTAGGGTCAAAAATTGTCATACACTAGTCAAGCCATGCCTAACTTACATAGTAAGAATGAGCTGAGTTCGAGCTTCGAACTCGGCTCATTTACTATATATATAATGTTTGAACTAAGACTCGAGTTTGTTTTGAGCCTTATATTTTTAGTTTGAGCACGATCTATGAGAAATTTTAAAAGCTCATGCTCGACTCATATTTATGATAAGCTTAAACGATATATAGCTTGACTCAAGCTCTGCTTGTTAAACACAAAAGACTCGATTCATTTATATATAGTTATACTTATACGATGTATATGTACATACATATTTCTAAGGCCCGTTTAGCCTCGAAGGTCATATCAAGCTTTGGGTATAAAGTTCTGGAAATGAGCGCCAAACCAGGCTTGAACTTAGGCTCAGGTTCTTTAAAACTCGACTTGTTTTGAGTTTTTACCGAACCGATCTCAAGTCACGTTTAAAAAAAGAGATAAAAAGAAACTAACATAGGGAGGGATGCTTTTTTTTTTTAATTTATTTATTTATTTATTTTTTAATTCCAATTATGTTTATTTCCGTTTTCTAAATAAAAAGTATGTTTATTTCTTGAAAAATGCTTGATTTATAGCAACAAAACTTAGTTCAACGTTAATTGTCGTTATGATTTCTTGAAGTGAAAACTTCCATATTCGATTACCTTAAGATGTCATTAACAATTTTGTATTCTCATGGACAATAACTACGTGTAATTCAAATATGTGTGACATTCGTAACACACAAGCTTTCACATACACTTGATCAAACAAAAATAGATCATATCTCTTAATTCTTTAATCCAAATATTTGACTAAACTTGAGGACAAAGATTTGACTACATGAACTTATGGGCTCACAACCATTCACATGCCTTTCTCCTTTATGTAGTGGAGAATATGTGTTGCACATGTTCATATAATTCCATCAAGGAGTCTTAACCAAATCCTAATCATTCCATTATGCTTGGCCTATCAACCTACCAATTTATTTTGTATTGTTTATGTGTTTGGTAACACTTATGGCCAGTTGTTTTATTATTAGTAATTTGTATCTTTATTATATACGTGAAATATCAATTGTTGTTTCTAACTTTCTATCATAACGTACATTTACGCATGAGCTAGGTTCATAATTAAGAGAAGGTTTGCTTTCTAATTAAGAGAAGGTTTGCCAAGTTTTGCAAAGTATTACAATCGGTTTGACGATCAAATTATGAGATAGTAGAATATATTAAACTGTAACAATAATCTATTATAAGATCTTTCTTTGTTGTATTAATACATGAAAATTCATTCGTTGCAACAGACGAAATCAGTAAATTAGTATACTTAAAATGCTTAAAATGTTTGAAATGAGAAGTAAAATGTTTAGGTGAAAGAAGTAAAATGTTTAAAATGTTTAGGTGAAAGAAGTAAAATGTTTATAATGCATGTTTTTAACCATTTTATAAGAAATGAAAAGTAAATCGTTATTAGTTATTATAGTATTTTGATTTGCATTTTTTTTCTTCTTCTAGGTTGGAGAAAAATATCAATAAAAACCGTCAAATAAATTCCATACAATAATACTAGTAGTTTGAGACGGTGTTATTTATATACGATAAACACTAAGGTGCCATATAATTTATTTACAATTAAAGAAAAATAATGAGTTTATCTCCACAAGTACACATGAACTACTAATGACAAAAACATCCGACCAATATTCCTTCGTATAAAAAAAAGGGTAAAATGCAAAAATGGTCCCTAAACTATCACGAAATAGCAAATATGGGACCGAGACAAAAAGTCGCGCAAAAAAGCCACTAACATTACGCAAATTTGCAAAAAAAACCACCGAGAGGCATTTTCGTTAGTTTTCTCGTTAAGTGCCACATCACCGAGGGCATTATCGTCATTTCATTGCTTTAAAGATTAATATGTCCACGTGTCGATTCAGGGACTAAATTTGCAATTTGAGTTTGATCTTTTATTTTACTTCACCACCACCACCACCACCCTTTACCAACACCACCACCCTCTACTGCCACCACCACCACCACCACCCTATACCACCACACAACCACCACCACCACCCTCTACCGCCACCACCACCACCACCACCCTCTACCACCACACAACCAACACCACCACCCTCTACAAAAAACAATGCAATAGCAGCGACGAACTTAAATGAAATGCCACAATGGATAAACTAAAGGGATAAGGATTCTAGAGTCAATTAAAAAGCTTGTGCAATGTATGTTCTTAACTGCCGCAACCAAGGAAAATCATGACAAATGTGAAAGAAAGATAATAAATTAGCACGAGAAGACAGTTCACCTAATCACATCTGACACAATAGCATATCTATATAGTTTACTGTTAACGAAAACGAAGATGGTGGTTGGTCATGGTGGTTCTGGGGTTTGTCCGTCTCTTCGTTAAGAGTATCGTCTCTTCGTTAAGAGTAGCATCTCCTCATTATTGAACTACCGCCGTTAACGGTAGCATCTCTTCGTTTGACATGATAATCACCAAATTGTCATTGAATGTCGTTAACAGTAGCATCTCTTCGTTTGACATGATAAACAGAAAAATCACAAGATCAGGCCATAGGCGGATCCAGGACCGAAAAACCACTGGTGCACCGACCGTCCCACGAAAACAATGTCGAACGATAAAATATATATTAAAATTACATTAAAGATAACAAATAATACATAAAGAAAGTCAGTAATAACAAAATGTGACAATGAGCGAATACGCTACGCTGAAAAACTTACCTCTAGATCGGGGTGAGGTCGAGCCTTTTGGGGGTACTCAGGACAGGGGACGATCCCCCTCATGTGCGTGTGTGGGAAAAAAAAAAAACAAAGGATCCGTACATTTACAAAGAAAATCACTTATATTTACTGTCCATTTCCTGAAAATGTGTTAAAATAACATCATTACTAATAGTTTTGTTACAAGACGATTATTTAACCATTGATCACCCATCTTACTACATAACTCACTTTTTACATACTTCATAAATGGTAAGACTGCTCAACACTGCATTGCTACTTTAAAATCAACATTTCTTTCAAAATTAATTTCTAATATTTGATTAACTGAAACTCTTCAGCTAGTTTTGTATTAAGGGTGCATCTTAATTTTTTCAAAAGAAACAAGTGTTTGCGAAATACTTCAAGGTTGAATAAACAATTTTAAACACTTTAATTAATATCGTCTTGATCAAAACAGATTACGTCAAATCAAAAAATATATTTAATAGGTATATATGACTTTACCTATTAAACTTCGAGAGTAAAAAATAATTAAACTCCTCGATAATTCAACTATTACCAAAATAAAATAACGGAAAAGATAATACTAGATATTATCGAGAAAGGGGGTCTTATTTTGAAAAAATCTAGTGGTGCACGTGCACCACTGGCTTATGGCTAGGTCCGCCCCTAGATCAGGCCCAACACCATTCTCTGTCATTTTCTTGGAACAGAGCAGAGCAGAGGAGAGGAATACAACTTCAAAAGTTGATTATATGGTCACATCGATAGGTGTTGGCTGTATTTCCGCATCTAACACAACACCTGAAAAACAGCACCTCCTTAAAGAAGAGGAGAACATACACAACAAAGGCTAAGTTACAAAACGTCTACATAGCAGTTATACATTCTGAGAGTCTTAAAGTGCCATCCAAAATGCACCTTGGTATTACTAACTGCAACCTCTTTCTGTAAAAGAAAAAACTGTTTATAGGATATACAGTCTTGTGTTCGAGGTCTACTCACCATATTAAACAAAAATTTATCACAACAGGTTTAATCCCGAGGTGTATACAGTCTTGTAGTCTTCCAGGCCTACCAACGTAGTCTACTACTATAATATTCTCTCATTTTAGCTCACTTTGCTTCACAATATTAAAATTTAGATATACTAATAATTCAGATATACTACTACAATAATTATCTAAATATTCAAATTAATTAATCAATTTTGGGCTATTTTCTATTACATTTACCATCTGACAGTCACCAACCACTAATCAGGTAATATAATAATTTACCCATGATATACTCTGTATATGCTTACATTAGTTAGGTGGTGGTGGTGGTGGCGGCGGTAAAGGGTGGTGGTGTTGGTTGTGTGGTGGTAGAGGGTGGTGGTGGTGGCGGCGGCGGTAGAGGGTGGTGGTGGTGGTTGTGTGGTGGTAGGGTGGTGGTGGTGGCGGCGGTAGAGGGTGGTGGTGTTGGTAAAGGGTGGTGGTGGCGGTGAAGTAAAATAAAAGATCAAACTCAAATTGCAAATTTAGTCTCTGAATCGACCCGTGGACATATTAATCTTTAAAGCAATGAAATGACGATAATGCCCTCGGTGATGTGGCACTTAACGAGAAAACTATCGGAAAATGCCTCTCGGTGGTTTTTTTGCAAATTTGCGTAACGTTAGTGGCTTTTTTGCGTGACTTTTTGTCTCGGTCCCATATTTGCTATTTCGTGATAGTTTAGGGACCATTTTTGCATTTTACCCTAAAAAAAAAAGAGATATTTAGTTTAACAGTGTTCCTTTGTATATATTTAGGCTCTATTTTTCTATACATGGTCGTCAAAAGGAAATAAAATGAATGATTTGGTTTAACAAAGTTAGAATTTTTATAGATTTTAATTGAGTTTTCGTGATCAGAGATATAAGTAAATTTCATGAAAACTGTTACAAGGCTTACAAGCTTTATTGATAACCGGAAATGACATTTTTTTTTTGAGTTTGAGCTAAATGATATCGAAGTTACGGGTACGTTTTTTTAATGTTTAGTCCCAAACTTGTACTTTCTAATCAGGAGCGGCTCAACTTTCACGGATGCTTAAAGCGAAGCTTTAAAACATGTTTCTTTCTTTCCAAAGGGCCTCTGGTCTAGCGGTATGGAGGTTTTACCCTCCTAGGCAAAGGTCTCAAGTTCGAGTCTTGTCTAGGGCGATAGGGTTTCCTCCCGCGTGCGTAAAGGGAAGGGTGTCATTGCCTTCTGGGCTGGACCCAACCTGGTTGTGTGGGCTCGCTACACCTTCTGGGTTAGGGGCCATGTAGCCACAATTGCCGTTCAAAAAAAAAAAAAAAAAAAACAGGTTTCTTTTTTATTCTTTTTTTTTTTATGTTTTTTTACCGAAAACCGGCTATTAAATTTACTATTAAATATACATGAAGAGATGAGAGAAAGCCAAAGAGAGTGAAAGTTTCATTGTCGACAACTAAAGTCGATCTATTAATGCAAATGGTTGAATGTCATTCATAAGAGTCTAACCACATTTTAAATGTGCTTATTAATTTAATCAATTTTTTATATAAAAAATGAATGTTTTATATACTTAACTAATATATTTTGCTTTAACTTTTGTGTCTTGTAGGCTTAAAAAATAGGAAAAAAAGAGGCTCAACATTTCGATTATTTAACATTTATCGAAAATTGGGCCTTGCATAATCGGATTTCTTAAGATGACGGCCAAAAAACATAAGATTATATTAAGGTCATGGGAAATCGGTGGTCTTCAAAAATTGAAGGTCTAAAGTCCTAGTTTTACTTGATTTATCCTTAAGTCACCCCTATTTCCAATGAAAATGAAAAACCAAAGTGCTTTGATCAACTTGCATTTAAAGTAGAATCACGAGAATCCTCAACAGTTTGGCATGCCATTATGGTGTCGTTGGGCAAAAAAAGAAAAAAGAAAAAATCAGATAGCGAGATGTGAATTGGGTGGGAGTGATGAATGACATCACAAGGGCAATGCAGTTTGGCATGCCATTATGGTATTGTTGGGCAAAACAATCCCAATAACACGCTATTTAACCGTGACACCAGGATCTTTAAGGTGCCAGCATCTTCGATTTTTACAAGTTATTTGGTGGTTGTATTGTAGTGGAATAAGCAAAACAAATTTTACTCAAAATTTAAAATATTGCGGACAATAGGACAATTAGGGGTGGGCATGGGACGGGATGGGTCGGGATTGGGCGAATCCCGTCCCGTCCCGAAAATAAATTACCGGGACGGGATTGCGTATTTTGAAATTCATCTCGCACGTCCCGATCCCGTTCGGGTTCGGGTCGGGACCGGGACGGGACGGGATATCCCGCACATTTATTGACCTTGACAGAAACTGTGAAAAAACGAATGAGACAACTATAAATTTTAGAATTATCAAATGAATGAGGTAGAAATTAAAAAAAATCCAAACTAGTCATTCCAAAAAAAAGTGACTCTCAATATCCATTAGAAATTTAAAAAATACACAACAAAATAGATAGTAACGTAAACACGCACAAAGGATAATAGATTAATAATCCAAATGCATAGTGCATATTACATCAAAATCAACACGTGAAGATAAAATTCAATTTGAAAGTGCAGAAAACATCAACTTAAAATTGAAAATTTAAAACTGAAACTTTGATGTTTCATACATCATACATCAATTTAGGGTTTACATGTTTAAAAAATATATAAAAAATTGATTATATTAAATATTACGGGACGGAACGGGATTGATCGGGACGGTCCCGATCCCATCCCGTCCCATTTGAATAATGAGCGAGGCGGGGCGGGATGGGATTGCCATTTTAATAAACTATCCCGTCCCGTCCCGCTAGTTTTCGGGACGGGATCGGGACGGGATCGGGATTTCGGGTTCAAGTGCCCAGCCCTAAGGACAATGCTCTTCTTTAAATGTCCGACAAAGCATATTTTCATGTGGTAATCTCAAGTCATAATGTTCACGGACACTTTTACAATTTAGCTTGCATTAATAGGACAATGCTGAAATGTCATAAACTGAATTATCTCTAGATTATTTTCAGATAACTAACAACCAAACAAAATCCATATATGGTTTTAAGAAAAGAAATTGGCAAGGTTTTCAACTTACTTTTATTTTGTAGCAAAACAATTGTACATGTAACTATGTATAAATATAAGAGGGCTCGGTACGGGGCGTTATAGCTCCTTGCGCCAACCTATAATGCGAACTTAACAGCCGAAAGCCATACCCACATTTGCGCCATAGTCTCTGGCGCCAAACTTAACAGTCGATGTTATTCCTTTTTTGTGTGTGTTGTATTTTATCGGCTATATGTCGGTCAAAGGTGTCCTGTAACTTGAGTGATGGAGGGAAAGTGTTATTCGTTTAAGTTATAGGACTTGAGTTAGAAGGAAAAAATGCTGAGATAACAACGTTTTGCTATAACGCGAGACGGGTAACTCTATTGCACCAGGTGCTCTAAAAATTTATAGTTTATTGCACGGTTTCAACTTTCAACCATGCATCGAATTTGTTACATTGATGCAAAATAAGAACTACTACTTCATCAACAAGAAATTACGAAGAAAACATTGTTAGATTATCATCATTTATTCGACGCGAAATAACAAGTACAATGGTTTCGATAGAAATGGAAAACACAAAATGTCCCGCAAATTCCATTTGAAGAATGGGCAGTCAGTTAAATCCAAAAGAATCTTTCTTTCTCATCTTATTAACATCAACTCATACCATTTGAGCTGTAACAAGACCCCTTTTCACATGCACATCACTACAAATTTTAATCACATTTAATTTCCTAATGGAACCCCACTAAAAAAACTCATTAATAATTCTTTCATTAATTCATGACACATAATAAACAAGCAAAAATTACATAATTAAAACCATGAAGCTGAAATACTAAAAGAAACCACAACTTCAAGATCATTTAGTAGTATGCACCCAATCACCCACTACTTACACAAAAAAAGAAACCCTAATACAAAATCATCTAAACTTGGTTAATTTTAATCTTAATCTTAATCTCACCTCCATAATTTATGGTTTCATGTGTGAGTCTTCAAAGGATTTGTTGAGATCAGATTGAACCAATGAATCAATGTCATTCCATGTCCAATAATTTGCTTCCAAGAAATTGCTTGTAGTCGGAGCTGGAGCTGGAGCTTGCATCCATGGTTGCGAAACATTTATAGAATTCGGCATCATCATTCTTGTTGTTGTGACAGTTGAATTATCTTTAAAACCGGCTAATAATGGCGAATAAGAAGAAGTTGGAATAGTAGGAATAGGGTTTGTATCCATGGAGGACAAGCTAGAATGTATTGAAAACCCTAAATTTTGATGAGACATTTGTTGCATAGTGGTAGAAGTACCCGAGAAACCGCCATTGAAGCTCCAAGAAACTTGATCTAACTTGCTATCATTTGGTTTAAAGAACATACCTTTATCATCTTGGAACAGGTATTTTTGATCACTTAACAACCCTAAATTATGATCCATGGTGGTATTAGTGGATGTGTTAGTGGTATTAGGGCATTTAATACGCTTGTTTTTCCGTCCTCCACCAACGGGGACATTGCGAAGAGTGCCACCTTTCACTACAACAAAAATAGGATATTGGGACACTTTTTATGGGACATTTAATTTTATGTGTCCCTAATAAATTTTCTAGGGACACTTAATAATTTGTATACAATATTTCAATTTATGAGACACTTAATTTTGTTCTATAAAAAATTACTGAAAAAAATATTTTATTTTTTTAAAGTATATTTTGTTGGGACACATAAAATGGTGAGTACAATATCTTAATTTTATGAGACACTTATTTTTGTTCCAAAAAATTTAGTAAAAAATTTTCAGTATTTTCCCCGGGAGAAAATTTTGGTAAAGCGCCTTTTTTTCCTAACACCAACAAACCCTTCCTTTTACTTTCTATTCCTTTACATTTTGTCTCTGCCGCCTCAGTTTCAACCCATTCTTCCTCTTCCTCTACCGTGAAATGCCCTATCTCAATTTCTTCTCAATTCCCTCTGCCGTTAAATTCCTCTCCCACTACTAGAAAAAACACCTTTTAAATCGGTTCTCGAACCGTTATAGATCCAGCCGATGTAGAAAATCGATGCATTTAACATCGGTTATTTAGCCGATGTAGAAAATACTTTTAACATCGGTTATTTAACCGATTTAGTAAGTTGATATAACCGATTTCGAATATCACATTCCAGATCGGATATCCGGAAAACCGATTTAGAATGTTTAGTTTCTAAATCGGTTACTGCTTTAACCGATTTAGAATGTGTAATATTCTAAATCGGTTACTGCTTTAACCGATTTAGAATATGTAATATTCTAAATCGATTCGATTTAACCGATTTAGAATGTGTAATATTCTAAATAGGTTACTGCTTTAACTGATTTAGAAAAATTGATATTCTGGTTCAAAAAATGGCAGATTTAGAAAAGCCCTGTTCACAAAAGTGGCAATTTTTAGATCACGAAGAATCCCTCCTATAAAACATAACATGAACAATAAAATAACCAACAAGACGCCAGATATTCTACACAAATTATCAAGTTTACACTGTTCTATTACAAAACCATGTTTACATCTTGCAAAAAATGTACAACAGTTATTACAAGAGATTTATAAATCTTGCAAAAAAACATACAATCACAAAATGATGAATGATCCCTACGCAGCAAATCCCTACGTACCCGGTTCCCATATTCCTCTCTTACTACTTCGATAAAGATGTAAAGTCTAGAAAATATTGAGTCCAACATCTTCGTCCGTCATCAATATCATCCTTCGAATAAGGCTCTTCCATATCAAATGTCTGCAAATTAACAAGAGGCCACCAATTGATCAAATATCCATAAACATTTTAATGTCTTTGATTTTAAACAACTGATATTTTGCCATTTCTCCTTCTTTTATTGTCGACAACCATTTTTATGGTAAAAACACAGAAAAGAAGCGGGATGGGGGTTCTATTTTTTAAATATTTATGTCAAACTAAAGTAAATAATACATCAAAATAAAACAGTGGGTTGTACACAGTAAATGCCCAAACCAGCTAATTTTGTTTACTAGTAAACAAGAAACCAGTGGCCATGCCCTCTTTATAGCCTCACTTCTACGTGACGAAAACAAAGTACCTTTTCGAATGAGTCGACGAATGAGGCAGTGAGCCTCCTAAGGATATACGTGATGTTTGTGTAGGGAATGCGATTCGCAATTGACATCCTCAATGATTAGAAGAAATCCCAACTTATGATGAAATTAGAATTAAAGAAATGAGATGTTCATAACACCGGAAAATGTACTAAAGAGAAACCTCGTATCCGTGATAAAGAACAGGTCCATCACTCTTCCATCGGGCGCTGTATAAACTTTCACCCTTTTAATTGTTAGCTCAAGCTCATAAAGAACCACAGTGGCATCTGTGCCGACGTCAGAAAAATAGACGCTCAGAAAAAAAAATTAAAACAAAAGAATAGATGAAGAGCTTTAAAAACTAAAAACTTGGGATATTTTTTAGAAAAACTTAATTGCCCGATCAGTGTTTTTAAAAGCGCAAGTTAGCGTGATTTTTGTAGCGCGCTATCGCACACTACGGGCCTCCTGCACGACGCAGCGCAGGGCTGATAGCACTTTATTAATATGACGATGCAATAAAAATATGGTGAGAAGGAAATCTCTTCCTTATAACCTTTCCACAGAAACAACTTAAAATATACCTTCAAGTGCGAAGCACTTGAGAAAAATTAGCTCACGGTATCAAGCATACAGATTGGTCGAAAAGCTTGGACCGATGGTTGACTGGAAAGAGGCATATATAGTCGGGATACTAGAACAAAAATATATTTTCACATAAAACATAATGTTTAACGACTGGAAAACACATTGGACAAAGATGCCTATTGTGGCGCTTGAACCTTCCTTCTTTGTCCATAAATCATTTCCCTTGTTCATTTCCCTAGTCGATACCTTCAAAACAAAGATTGAAAACTTCAAGTTCTCAAAATATCCCAAACTAAGTAACAATCAATATATTAGCAGAGAACCAGAAATCAAGAGAAGAAAAAGTTAAAGGGGATCTAATCACCGTGATTCTATCCATTGATTGGTGACTAAGACAAAAGGATCCACTAGAGAACTCCCGAATGCCATTCTTGCCTCCAGAAATGCTTTTAAGTGGCTTAGGTCTTGAAATATCTGTACCCCATAAAGCATGCCAGATGCAAGAAAAAGGCACAAATACTAACATCATCATCAATCATCATCAAGTGCACCTTAATCTCAACTATGTTGAGATCGGTGGCATGAAGTGCGAAAACACATAATGATATGCACAAATTCACATAAAAATCAAGTATTAATATGTTATCCGTGAGTAGATGTGACTGGATGAGATTTAATAATTCATGTGACATGCCAACACACTACAAGAATAGAAACATGCCTCCAAAGGTCATTGGGTATCATGAAGTTTGCGAACTACAAACTTAAAGAAGATATCCAATATAAATATCATTGTAGCACGTTATCCGTACATGCTATTTGAAAACCCACTTTTGAGCAACTTACAACTAGGATTTTCATATGATGTCTCATGCTTGCAATGTGTTTGAATCATTAGATAATAACGAACCTAAAAGTTACAAAGATGCTTTAAAATCTGAAAATGCTTCTGATTGGTTAAATGCTATGAATGATGAAATGAACTCCCTGCATGTTAACCAAACCTGGACTCTTGTTCCAAAACCTGATCGTTGTTCTCTTGTGGACTGTAAGTGGTTATTCAAGGTTAAGAATGAAGTAGAGAATATCAGATTTAAAGCTAGGTTGGTTGCTAAAGGTTTCACTCAAAAGGAAGGAATTGATTATACTGAGATATTTGCTCCTGTTGTGAAATTCACTACCGTGCATGTCATGCTTGCTTTAGTTGCTCAATTGGGAATTAAAACAAATGGATGTTGGTATTAAGTTTTCTAAATATGGTGATGGTGTTAAACTTGTTGGATATGTAGATTCTAACTTTGCTAATGATCGTGACAATCGAAAATCCACGACCTCTTATGTGTTTACCCTTTGTGGCTCTTGCATTAGTTGGAAATCTCAGTTACAGAATGTTGTTGCCTTATCTACGACTGAATCTGAATATTTGCTGCAACTGAGGCGTTTAAAGAAGCCATATGGCTAAAGGGTCTTTTATCTGAAATCGGTTTTCTAAAAGAAAAAGTCGTGGTATTTTCGGATAGTCAATCTGGAATTCAGTTATGCAAAAATCCTGTCTTTCACGACCGCACTAAACATATTGATGTCAAGTTTCATTTTATTCGTGATATTGTTGAAAAAGGTAAACTTGAGCTTGGAAAAATTCCTTCAAAATTCAACCCTGCAGATATGGGCACCAAATGCTTGCCTTTGGAGAAGTTCGTGTCTTGCACCTGTAATACCCAGTTGTAATTCAGTAATTATCATTCAGTATTTATCATTCAGTAATTGATACTCAGTAATTTCATTCATTATTGATCATTTGTCACTCATATTCAGTCATGGTATTCATCATTCAGAGTAATTGTATCGTGTATCAATCGTCATTCATCACTAATCTGATTGGAGTTTCGTGCTGTGTTTATCATCATTGTCATTTTCGTTGCAAGCTGTGCTTGAGGAGTAGCGCACGCTACATACTCCTTTTAGCGTGCGCTAATTGGGTATAGGTAGCGCACGCTACCGCTCGGCTTTAGCGCACGCTAAGGCTACCTTGGCTGTGATCCGGAAGGTCTTGGGTGCAGGTGAGAATAATTGTAGCGCACGCTACGAGTGGTAAGTAGCGCGCGCTAGCGGGTCGTAGTAGCGCACGCTACATGTGTGGAGTAGCGCGCGCTAGGGGCGGATCAGGTTGAGTCCAGTGGCTACTGGACTGCACCGGGTTTGTTCATAGCGTACGCTATGCATTGTTGTTAGCGTACGCAACCGATATATTAGCGCACGCTAAATAATGGTTGTAGCGCACGCTATCGAGGTTAGATCAGAGGGCAGATGGTTTTCTGGACTCCAGTACTGGGCATCAAGTATTTCGCTAGCGCACGCTAACAATGGATATTAGCGCACGCTAGTAGTATGGCCGTAGCGCACGCTACAAAGAGGTACGTAGCGCGCGCTACCGTGCTCGGACAGTGGGTACTGGACTACCCAAATTACTCGTTAGCGCACGCTATGCACAAGGGCTAGCGCACGCTAACCTGGACTGAGTATAAATTGGACAGTTAGTCAGACTTCGTCATTTGTTCATCTCATTTCACTCCTTCGGTATTTTTGGGCGATTTCGAGCGATTCGGAGAGGGTTCTTCGAGGTGTAATCATCAATCATCATCTTCAAGCTCATCTTTCGGATTGATCATCATTTCATCATCTTCATCACATCGAATCAAAGGTATTAATCTCTTGGATCTAGAATTTCGGATTTTTGGGTTTTCCTTCCGATTTCTTCGTGTAAGCTTGGATTATCATTGGGATATGTTAAGTTATGGATTATCTACTTGGATAAATATATTCCTACGGATTTAATGGTTATTTTCGGAATTGTTTTCAAGAACCCTTGGGGTTGACTTCGGTTAATTGGGGATTTTCCGATTGATGTCGTTATAATCATGAATTATGGATTCCTAATGGATTATTGATATCCTTGAAGTGTTTTGTTAGTTCGAAATACTCATTTTAGTGTTGGTTTCGACATATCGGGGATTGGATATTTTCGAAGTCGTGTGGTTGGTTACATATTCGTTAGAATGCCCCAATGAGTTCGATTATCGTTGTTTCGACCTTTGGGTTAGTCGTGTTTTGTTGTTTGATGCGTGTATTGAACGGTTGTTGGTAATTATTGTTATTCAAGGTTGTTCGAGCGACCGGTATTTCACTTAGGACGTTGTTCGTGGACGGACATTCTTCATCGGTATTGAGTAAGTTGATTCTTACTCGGTTAAAAGGATATTCATTCCTTTTGTTGTTGATCATTCATAATCATAACTCATTCATCATTGTATTAATCATTTTGAGACTTGTAATTGTCGGATAATCATTTCATTAGCGAGGAACAGCGGTTCCAATCATTTCATTGAAAACTATCAATCACTTCATTATCACTTTCGTATCGGAGAGTCATTCTTGACTTTGTCGGATTATTATTATTCATTGATATTCATTATGGTCATTCTTGTTCATATGACCTTCTGGGTTCATATTGCGTGGCCGGGTGCGGATGTGTGGAATTTTTAGTCGGGCACGTGATGGCCATGTATTGGGAGTGATACATTGGATTGTGCACACGGTAACGATTACCTCCGTGAGACTAATTAGGTACAAGGACGGGTGTGTCCGGTCATCCGTCTTGTACACTTGCACAGAACACTACGGGCGTACTATGACGCTCCTCTTCAGCGTAACTCATAACTAAGGATATTTCATAACTTCAGTTAAATCATGTTTGTGTATTTTCAACCCTTGAGGATTGTTGTTCTCAGAATCGACCGGCTGGGGGATTTTATTTTCGTGTCACGGCAAGGCAAAGGCACGGAAGAGCATGTTGACGGCGACGAGTCCCGTGATACTAGTAGGGGCCCTATCATTCCGTTTGTTCACCATTTTGATCATTTGATTATTTCGTCATTTGTATTTTCCGCTGCAAATTCCGTTTGTAACGTTTATTTATTCAGGGTGGTGTATTTTATCTTCATATAAAATACACTAGTATTCGGTATTGTCCTGGTGTGTTGTACTTAAACTCCTCATCGGAGTGTTTGGTAATATAATGTGGTTCGGTACTACAATTATATTATTTAATTCATCATTTTCATTTGCCTGGTGGGTCCCAGTCGGGGATTCACGGCACTGTAATATCCGCCTAGTTTGGGGTGTTACAGAGTTGGTATCGGAGCCAGGTTTTGAATACTACCCTCCAAGTCATGTCTCATTTGAAATCATCGTCATCGGACTAGTATCATTGGACTTTCGCGTCACGTGTGACCTGTGCAAATGCCGAGCCAATCAGACCAAGAACTGTAAGATTTCTAATGCCATGGTATAATTTCTGGCAATAGTCACTCATTCATAATTCATCAGTTAGCAATCCTCAATCATCATTGTCATTTTGACCAGGACGGTCAGGTTAACTCATTAATCACCAATTCATTTCGTTGTTCAGTTGTTGATCAGGATGATCGAATCATTAATCTTGTTAACTCATTCAAGATAATCATTTCAATAATTTCATCAGATAATCATGTCACCTCAGTTAATCATTCATGTAATCACCGTGTTAGAGCGCGTATGCTCATTTTCATCATCTCATGTCATAATCATAACGTATATTTCATGCGGTGAATATAATCATCATGTGACTTTCCTACTTCAGTATGGAGAGGGCAAGAAGAGGACGTGGAGGACGAGGCCGTGGAGCGGGCCGAATCCCGAGAGCTCGTGTGAATATACGTGCAAACGCGAGGAATAATGCTAATTCATCGAGCAGCGACGCTGCCACTCATTCACCTGGACGCGATCATTCATTATCGGGGAGTCGTACCCGGGACACGGCTCAGTCAGAGGGTGTCCGGGTTGATCCACTCGCATTTATGCAGGGCATGATGGCCCAAATGACTCAGATGGCTCAGTTGATGGAGACGATGCATAACTCTGTCAATCAGAATCAGCAGGCTCCTCCGCCGCCACCTCAGAGGCAAGAGAGGAATGTGAGTAACATCATTGGCGATATCTCTCGCCAGAGGCCACCTACTTTTGAGGGCTCGTCTGAGCCGGCAGATATCATTCATTGGCTCGAGCATTTCGAGAAGCTGTTTGCTATGGTAGAGTGTCCCGAGGGACACAAAGTTTCTGTTGCGGCTTACTACCTTGGTAAGAGCGCACATTCTTGGTGGTTGTCGTTGAAGCCCACCGAAGGATCTTGTACTTGGGAGCAGTTCAAGACTCTCATGATGGAGAGGTATTATCCGGCCCCACTCAGAGAGGCCAAGCTGTCAGAATTGCTCACCCCCGACCCCTCAACAGACGAGGATGTTCTCGCCATTGCCGAGAAATTTCAGGAACTTCTCCCTTTCGCCTCATCCATCATTCATTCAGAGGCGGATAAGATCAAATATTTCAAAGAAGAGGTGAAACCCCGTATGAGACTTGATTTAATCATAATTGCACCACGTTGGTGAATTCATTGAGAAAGCTCTCACTTATGAGCTTACCGCTAAGGAAATTGCTAAGCAAAGAACCTTCGTCTGCTAGCAAGAAATCGAAGAATCGTAATCACCAAGGCGGTCGACAACCTTCAAGAAACCCCGCATGGGCTCTGCTTTTCCGAGCGACCTCGGTGTCGCCTAAACCCGCGGAATCTCGGGCCGCGAGCGGCGATTCGGCCATCACTGTTACAACCGTGGGGATCTTGGTCATGTCGCACCAAGTGTCCGAGACGATCATCACGTGTCATAATCTGTGGAATTGTGGGACATAAGGCCCGTTTTGCCGTAGGGACTCCAAACCTACTCGACGTCATCTCAGCCCCTAAGCGCCACTGCTCGAGAATCAAAGCCACTCAATCAGGCTCGTTTAAAACGACGGAGCGACTAAAGGTGGAGCTTTTAGCCGCCAGACGGAGCGTCGGTGTCGGACTAGCAAGCCCGGATTTATGAGATGAAGAAGACCGATGATCCAGAGGCCCGAATGATCTCGTGTACACTCGATATTCTATCTCAACTTTGTGTACTCTTTTCGACGGTGCATCGCATTCATTCATTTCGAGTCATGTTTGAGTAGACTACGTGCGGGTAGTGCTACTAGTTGTGAGCCTTATGTCATTGGCTTACCCGATGGTAGACGAATTATCGTAATCGTGAGATTCGTAATTGTCGATTCAATTTCATGGTCGTGTATGGCGGCGGACCTAATCGTGGTAGATTTGCCGAGGGACGACGTCATCTTGGGTATTGATTGGATGGATCGTCATGATGCCATCATTAATGTCCGTAAGCGTATGGTCACTATCATTTCGCATTTATGGAGTTGAATGTGTGTTTCGGGAGGTAATCCCTACTGCTCGTAAGGTCATTAACTTGATGAAAGCGGTAAGATTACTCAATCGGATGTGTCGGTTATTGGTGCTATATGGCCAAAACCGAGAAGTCATCAAGAATGTTAACGGATATTCGGTGGCAGGGAATATGCCGATGTTTTTCCGCACGAGTTACCTGGTTTGCCTCCACAGAGGGATGTGGAATTCACGATTGAGTTGGAGCCTGCACGTCCCCGATATCGAAGGCGCCAGACGGATGGCCCCGACCGAAATGCAGAATTAAAGAACCAACTTGAAGAGTTGTTCGAGAAGGGTTATATTCGACCGAAAAGTGCGTCCCGTGGGGAGCACCGGTGTTATTTGTCAAGAAGAAGGATGGTTCATTCCGCTTATGTATTGATTATCGGGAGTTGAACAGGTGACAATCAAGAATAAGTACCCCTTACCCCGTATTGATGATCTCTTAGATCAACTTCGGGAGCTTGATTTTCCAAGATCGACTTAAGATCTGGATATCATCGATTCCATGGATTCGAGAGTCGGATATCGCGAGGACGGCGTTTCAACACGCTATGGTCATTATGAGTTTGTGGTTATGCCGTTCGGATTGACTAATGCACTGCGGTATTCATGGAGTTGATGAATCGGGTCTCCATCGATCGCTTGGATCGGTTTGTTGTTGTCTTCATCGATGACATTTTGATCTATTCTCGTGACCGGAGGAACACGAGTCTCACCTTCATCGAGTGCTCGACGCGTGTTGAGACGAGAACAACTTTATGGGAAGTTCTCCAAATGTGAGTTACGGATGTCCGAAGTGACGTTTCTCGGACACGTAATTTCATCGACGGAGTTCGTGTCGATCCTCGAAGACGGGGCTATTCGAGATTGGCTACCTCCGAAGAACGTTAAGGAAATCCAAGTTTCCTCGGATTAGCGGGTTATTATCGGCGATTTGTGGAAGGATTTTCTAAAATCGCTCAACCCTTGACGAACCTTTGCGGAAGGATAAGAAATACATGTGGTCCGACGCGTGTCAACGGAGTTTTGAAGAACTCAAGAGCCGGTTAATGTCAAGACTGTACTTTCCTTGCCGCAGGGACGGAAGGATTTGTGGTTTATAGTGATGCGTCGGACGGGGTCTCGGATGTGTGCTCATGCAGACGGGAAGGTCATTGCCTATGCTTCACGGCAATTGAGACCTTACGAGGTTAATTATCCGACCCACGACCTGGAGCTAGCAGCCGTGGTGTTCGCTGAAGATTTGGCGTCATTACCTTTATGGCGTCACCCGATATTCACCAATCATAAGAGCTTAAAGTATATATTTACTCGAAGGAGTTAAATATGCCGAGACAGTGGTTGGAATTAATCAAAGACTATGATATCGAGATCCTCTATCACCGGGCAAGGCGAACGTTGTCGCCGACGCCTTGAGTCGTAAGTCCGTTCGGGAGCAGATGCTTGCCCGTTTGATTCGGAAGGAGCTTGGCAGAACTCCTTAGACCCGAGATCGAGGTCCGGCCAGCGAGTTCGGGGCTTTGTATGTTAGAGATTTCATCGTCACTAGAGGAGACCATTCGAGAGAATCGGGGTTCGGACCCATCATTGTTGCGCATCCGAGAGGATGTGGCTCGGGAAAGCCTGGATTTGTGGTCCACGAGGATGGACTTTTGAGGTTTAAGAATCGGTTGTGCGTATCGCTAATGACGAGTTGAAAAACTCGATTTTGAAAGAAGCTCATGCTACCCTTATTCCGTTCATCCGGGTCTAGCAAGATGTACAAGGACTTGAAACAAAATTACCGGTGGAGTAATATGAAGCGAGAAGTCGCAGAATTTGTTTCGAGATGATTAACCTGTCGGAAGTTAAGATTGAACATCGGCGGCGGGTATGTCAAACCTCTTCCTATTCCCGAATGGAAGTGGGAAGACATTTCTATGGATTTCATCACGAGTTTGCCGGCAGTCGTCGTGGCATGAATACGATCCGGGTGATCGTGGACCGCTTAACTAAATCAGCTCATTTCCTTGAGATCAAGGAAACGTGGGGTCCCGAGAGACTTGCTCAACTGCTCATCAAAGAGATAGTCGATCGCACTGCGGTACTCCTAAAAGTATCGTTTCCGATCGTGACGGGCGGTTTGTGTCGCATTTTTGGAAATCAGTTCATCGTGCTATGGGAACTCAGCTTAATCTCAGTACCGCTTTTCATCCTCAGTCCGACGGACAATCAGAGAGGACCATTTAGACATTAGAGGACATGTTGAGGGCATGCGTCCTCGATTGGAAAGACGATTGGGAAGCCCAACTACCATTGATCGAGTTCACGTATAATAATAGTTGGCATGCTTCGATCAAGATGGCACCTTACGAGGCCTTGTATGGTCGTCGTTGTCGATCTCCGTTATGTTGGGACGACTTATCAGAATCAATCGGCACCGAGCCCGATATGCTTATAGCCGCCCGTGAGAAGGTAGCTTTGATCAGGAGTCGTTTGTTGACCGCTCAGAGTCGACAGAAATCATATGCAGATAACCGTCGTCGACCATTGGAGTTCGAGGCTGGTGACCATGTGTTGGTCAAGGTATCCCCGAGTCGTGGTATCTTCCGTTTTGGGAAGAGGGGAAAGTTGAGTCCGAGATTCATTGGACCGTTTGAGATTTTGGATCGGGTGGGCGAGTTAGCTTATCAATTGGCTTTACCTCCGGCGTTGAGCCGAATTCATAATGTGTTTCATGTCTCTCAGTTGCGGAAGTATGTTGCCGACCCAAGTCACATACTTCAGTTCGATGAAATCGAGATTGCCGATGATCATTCATATGAGGAACGTCCTATACGAGTTTTAGAGCGGCAAATCAAGCAGTTGAGGAATAAGACGATTCCTTTGGTTAAAATTCAGTGGTCTAGACACGGAGTCGAAGAGGCTACTTGGGAAACCGAGGATAGTATGCGAGAGAGTTATCCCGAGTTGTTTGACCCTTATTTTCGGGGACGAAACTCTTTTAAGGGGGGGTGTATGTAATACCCAGTTGTAATTCAGTAATTATCATTCAGTATTTATCATTCAGTAATTGATACTCAGTAATTTCATTCATTATTGATCATTTGTCACTCATATTCAGTCATGGTATTCATCATTCAGAGTAATTGTATCGTGTATCAATCGTCATTCATCACTAATCTGATTGGAGTTTCGTGCCGTGTTTATCATCATTGTCATTTTCGTTGCAAGCTGTGCTTGAGGAGTAGCGCACGCTACATACTCCTTTTAGCGTACGCTAATTGGGTATAGGTAGCGCACGCTACCGCTCGGCTTTAGCGCACGCTAAGGCTACCTTGGCTGCAGTCCAGAAGGTACTGGACTGCAGGTGAGAATAATTGTAGCGCACGCTACGAGTGGTAAGTAGCGCGCGCTAGCGGGTCGTAGTAGCGCACGCTACATGTGTGGAGTAGCGCGCGCTAGGGGCGGATCAGGTTGAGTCCAGTGGCTACTGGACTGCACCGGGTTTGTTCATAGCGTACGCTATGCATTGTTGTTAGCGTACGCAACCGATATATTAGCGCACGCTAAATAATGGTTGTAGCGCACGCTATCGAGGTTAGATCAGAGGGCAGATGGTTTTCTGGACTCCAGTACTGGGCATCAAGTATTTCGCTAGCGCACGCTAACAATGGATATTAGCGCACGCTAGTAGTATGGCCGTAGCGCACGCTACAAAGAGGTACGTAGCGCGCGCTACCGTGCTCGGACAATGGGTACTGGACTACCCAAATTACTCGTTAGCGCACGCTATGCACAAGGGCTAGCGCACGCTAACCTGGACTGAGTATAAATTGGACAGTTAGTCAGACTTCGTCATTTGTTCATCTCATTTCACTCCTTCGGTATTTTTGGGCGATTTCGAGCGATTCGGAGAGGGTTCTTCGAGGTGTAATCATCAATCATCATCTTCAAGCTCATCTTTCGGATTGATCATCATTTCATCATCTTCATCACATCGAATCAAAGGTATTAATCTCTTGGATCTAGAATTTCGGATTTTGGGTTTTCCTTCCGATTTCTTCGTGTAAGCTTGGATTATCATTGGGATATGTTAAGTTATGGATTATCTACTTGGATAAATATATTCCTACGGATTTAATGGTTATTTTCGGAATTGTTTTCAAGAACCCTTGGGGTTGACTTCGGTTAATTGGGGATTTTCCGATTGATGTCGTTATAATCATGAATTATGGATTCCTAATGGATTATTGATATCCTTGAAGTGTTTTGTTAGTTCGAAATACTCATTTTAGTGTGGTTTCGACATATTCGGGATTGGATATTTTCGAAGTCGTGTGGTTGGTTACATATTCGTTAGAATGCCCCAATGAGTTCGATTATCGTTGTTTCGACCTTTGGGTTAGTCGTGTTTTGTTGTTTGATGCGTGTATTGAACGGTTGTTGGTAATTATTGTTATTCAAGGTTGTTCGAGCGACCGGTATTTCACTTAGGACGTTGTTCGTGGACGGACATTCTTCATCGGTATTGAGTAAGTTGATTCTTACTCGGTTAAAAGGATATTCATTCCTTTTGTTGTTGATCATTCATAATCATAACTCATTCATCATTGTATTAATCATTTTGAGACTTGTAATTGTCGGATAATCATTTCATTAGCGAGGAACGGCGGTTCCAATCATTTCATTGAAAACTATCAATCACTTCATTATCACTTTCGTATCGGAGAGTCATTCTTGACTTTGTCGGATTATTATTATTCATTGATATTCATTATGGTCATTCTTGTTCATATGACCTTCTGGGTTCATATTGCGTGGCCGGGTGCGGATGTGTGGAATTTTTAGTCGGGCACGTGATGGCCATGTATTGGGAGTGATACATTGGATTGTGCACACGGTAACGATTACCTCCGTGAGACTAATTAGGTACAAGGACGGGTGTGTCCGGTCATCCGTCTTGTACACTTGCACAGAACACTACGGGCGTACTATGACGCTCCTCTTCAGCGTAACTCATAACTAAGGATATTTCATAACTTCAGTTAAATCATGTTTGTGTATTTTCAACCCTTGAGGATTGTTGTTACGTATGGCGGCCCGTTGGGGATTTTATTTTAGTCACGGCAAGGCAAAGGCACGGGAAGAGCATGTTGGCGGCGAGTCGATGATACTAGTAGGGGCCCCGGTCATTCCGTTTGTTCGATCATTTTCAGTCATTTGATTATTTACATCATTTGTATTTTCCGCTGCAAATTCCGTTTGTAACGTTTATTTATTCAGGGTGGTGTATTTTATCTTCATATAAAATACACTAGTATTCGGTATTGTCCTGGTGTGTTGTACTTAAACTCCTCATCGGAGTGTTTGGTAATATAATGTGGTTTGGTACTACAATTATATTATTTAATTCATCATTTTCATTTGCCTGGTGGGTCCCAGTCGGGGATTCACGGCACTGTAATATCCGCCTAGTTTGGGGTGTTACAGCACCGACCTCCTAAACTTGGGAACTCAAGACTAACTCTTAGTCTTTGCCTTCTTTGTGATGGCTTTGCATTCTTAGTGAATTATCTCGCTATCTTTGTGATAGCCCTGTTGTCTTAGTGATTTTTACCTTTCTTTGTGATTACCTGTACTTACTTTGTGTTTTGCGTGCAGGTGGTGTCCTACGGCGATGATGACCTCTGTCTCCTTTATGTACCCCGATGACTCATTTGGCCCAGGTAGAGAATTGTTGGGTTTATTTGGGCCAAATGAATAAAAATTGTGAGGGCCCCAAAAAAAATAATAATTCTCCTGCAGCCCACCTCAAAGATTGACCCGGCCCGGAACCTTGGAAGCAGCCCATTATGACCGGATTAATCCTGGCCATTTATTTGGCTCCTTTTAATCCCGGCCGTTGGTTTTATATTATACCCTAATATAAAACCCTACCCCCCAGCAAACCCTACCCTCATTTCTCTCTTTCTGTTTCTGCCTCCACCCCCCCCCCCCCTCCCCCATCTCTCCCGATTTTGTTTCCCCTTTCTCCTCGGTTGACTCTGCTCTTCCGATATGGAAACTAAATCAGGTCCGATTTTCTCTCTTCGTTTGTTGTTCCGATTCTCCTATAAATATCATTTCCGTGTGAGATGAAACAACAACAAAACGAATTGAGAGCAAGTGATTTTGTTTACCTCAATTTTTTCTCTGTGAAATAAATTGAGTGCCTTGTGGGTGAGGCTTGTGAGATAAATCCGGGATCTGAGTTTTTCTGGGGGTTTTCGGTTGAATCCTGCTGAGTGCTTCGATTCCTCTGGTGGTTGCTTCCGGTCCGGTGGTGGGTTCCGCTTTCTGGTGCTGGTCGCGGGTCATTTGAGTCCTGGACGTGGCTACGGAGACGGAGGACTGAGCCGGGCTGTTTTTCAACAGTGACATCACTTCCGATCGGTTTTGGCCGTTTGGTTTGCGTTTTCTTTACTCACTGTTTTTATTTCCAGTATTTTAGTTTAATTTATTTAAATAAAATTTGTGTAATCCCTAATCCCTATCCCGAGTAGATTTGTGTAATAGTTATATTCGTTATAATTATTGTAATAATTCATCACCCGATTCGGACCAATACTCAACAAAGACAACGAACTCCAAATATGATTTCATGTGATGTCATATTGTTGTTGGTGGGTGTTCAACCCTTAATCAACGGTACCCTTGACCATTAAGTAATCTCCATTTTATTTCTTCTCCTTTCATACATAAACTTTTCAACAAAGTATTCTTGTAGTCATTGTGAGTGAATTTAAGTTATCTCCAGTATGATTCTACGATATCATCTAATCAGAATGTGTTCTCAAATTATCAAAATAGACGAAGTTTTGGATGGTTAGGAAAAAGTCCCGACCAGAGCTACGTGAATAACGTTTGGCCCAGAGGGGGCAGGGTGGGCACCTGCACGCGCTGCAGCCGATTGTCAAAAATAGAATTTGAACAAATGTTCCAAGGGCTAATATCTTTTTCTTTTTCCAATTCTATTTTTGAAAATGTATTCAACTTGTCAAATTTTGTTGTTCTGTGTAGTTTTTTTTTTTTTACTTGTTAAAACACAAACCTTTTGAATTTTGTCTATTATGTGTATTTTGTGACCGTTTGTTCATGTAAAATAACCATTTTGCCCTTCGAAATTTGAAAAAAGTGAAGGTGAAATGATCACAAAATACACACAATAAAAGAAATTCAAAAGGTCTGTATTTTTATAAGAAAAAAAAAAGTGCTACACAGAACAACAAAAAATGACAAGTTTGATACATTTTCAGGTTATTAGCCCATGTTTCTAAAACTAAATGAAGCCTATATGCATGAATCTTTCACATGCATAACATAATACTTACGTCAACTCGAGTAACTAATTTGTTTAAGATGCAATAATGATTAAATCTACTACAGTTGTGTGAAAATATGACAACTTCCACAGTAATAATAGGACAAAACATACTAAATCACAACTTCCACATTGATTTGATGTTTTAACCTCCATTGTGCATGACAAGCATTTTTGTACGTGTATCATAACTTCCACTTAACCTCCACTGTGCACATAAAATTAGCCCGTCGATCACTTCAAATACAGGAAACAGCTTGTAATAAGCATGCCGATGCCATGAATCATGACGAGGGTGTGCAAAACTCGTTCTAACCAACACAACGAAATAATAAAACCGAACTTACAAATGTTGCATTCAAATATGAAATTAACAACTTATATATGATATGATATTCCTGTAATAACAACACAAACAAAATTTTATAAGTGGTATTTATATTTTGTTAAGATGATATGACAACTACAAACTTAGTTTACTACTATTCTGAGCTAGTAATAGCACATGGGCTCCTAATGTGAACTGAATTTAAGGTTACTACTATTGTGGGCTAGTAATAGAACATGGGTTCCTCATATGAACTGAATGTAAAGTAATATGGGCTTATTCAAGTAGGCTGATAATAACCGCCTTTTATATAGGCTCCACATAACGTATTGTAAACACTACTTTGGGCTTAGTTAGAAATAGTACGCTAGCAAACTATACATCTTATTTGTTCCAAAAAAAAAAAAAACTATACATCTTGAATAAAATCAAGAAGAAGTTGTCTAGCATTTGTTATGAGTTAGTTAAACATAACTTACAAACATATGAAAACTTGATAAACATTTGATTTAATGATAAACACAACTTGTATTGCTCTTATATCGTCAAACTGTGTTGTTTTTGCAGCCAAGATATCCCCTTAAGCCAACCGAGTTACTCTTTTTATGGTTGTCGCTATGAAAACCATCTGTCTGGAACTTTTATGTCGGATGAATAATATGCTACTGAAGTATATACATGACATTTTATACAATTTATTATTACAAATATTAGATATTACAACAACAACAACAAACCCAATCCCGCCGGGGCTTTCAAATATTAGATATTGCAGAAGATAAATTGTATTGTGGTTCACTTATACGCATATTTAATAAATAAAACTCATCCAAACACGTATGTTAATCCAAATTATAGATTACTTAAACCTTAATCAGTATATAGCTGTATAATTATTTCGGTTTTACTCGGTCTGGTTCGGTTCAAAACACATCTATTCGGTTCAAACTAGCTAAACTGACCAGAACCGTACATAACCGACCTTATTCGGTTCAATTTCGGTTTTACTCAGTTCAGTTCTCGATTCACGTTTATCCTTAATCGTTTTCGGGTCGGGTCGGGTTTGACCCGTTGCTCGACCCTATTAAAACATAAGTTATTACTGTTAGATTAGTCACATTTTGAAGGGTGAAAGTGTAACTATTCAAAATTAAGAGGGCCAAATCTAATTTTCTACTAGCATAAAAACTGATTTTATAAAAGATATTACAGCATGAGTCCCAAACAAAAAAAGTCGTTTTCTTGACAATGTAAGCAAATGTTGGGTTAAAAATGTGAGTTTATATACTCTTTAAGTAGAAATTTAGGAAAAAAATCATTGCTGTGTATGTTTGTTTTTTTTAGATAATTTTGGCGCGAAGCTTCACATATTTTCATTTCTCTGTTTGATGAAAATGTCCGTGAGTTAAATTTACTTAAAAACATGAAGAAATCGAAGCGATCAAAGGCGCGAATACGCGACAACAAAGTCGATCACATTAGCAACTTACCAGATCCCATTCTACACTTGATACTTTCGCGTCTTCATTCAACTGAAGAAGTTGTTCGAAACAGCATTTTGTCGAAACGGTGGAAGTATTTGTGGACTTCAGTTCCATCTTTAAACATAGATTTTATCCGAAAAGTAAAGGCGCCACATCTCACATTAGTCCGCATGACTAAATTTAATGAGTATGTGGATCGGGTTTTAGCAAACAGAACACTTGATTTGGATAGTTTTACTTTAAACTGTCCGTTTATGTATGATACGTCGACCATTGGGCACTGGATTGATCTCGCTGTTATGCAAAAAGTTAAAAAACTTGACTTGGATGTTCGTGTCATTGTGGATGATGATGGGAACGGCATTGTCGTGTTGCCACGTTGTTTGGTAGATTGTAATTCATTGGAGGTATTAAAGTTGTATTTGTTCCGATGTTCTTTAAGTTTGGAAAGTTTCACGGGTAGCAGAACACTTAAGATTCTTGAGTTGGATAATGTTGTGTTGCTAAACCATGATTTAGTACACTCGTTTTTGGTAAACTGTTCGTTGCTTGAGGAGTTGAGTTTAATAAAACTGCTCAACACATAGCCTTGATTATCTAGATATTTCGTGTCCGAATCTCAAGATTCTGAGAATTAATAATCGAGGATTGGATTATTATATAAAAGAGAGTTTATGTGAAAGGCTTAATATCTTATGCACAAAACTTGTGTATTTGGAGTATGGTATGGAGGTTATGTGGCTAATCATTTTTCATTTTATGTAAAATCCTTGAAGAAAGCTGTGGTTGAGTTTGATGATTTGGGAGACATCCGCATCCCTGTACTAAACGATAATTTTGGTGTCACCTTATGTGAGTTGTTTGCTCAAGTTTCTCATGTGGAATATTTGTCGATCCAATGTCATTCCATTAAGGTAGATTCGTATTCTCTTTCTTCACGATTCGTCGACGCCTATCAAAATTCCCAACAAGCCTCCCAAAGAACGAAAATAGAGAAAAAAAAATAAATAACACAAGAATATACGTGGAAACTCCACAACCGGAGAAAAACCACGGGTCTCAGAGAAAAAACTCCATTATATGATAAATTTCTACAATCACACAGTATTTCTCTCCCTCTCGACTCCCAACCCCTACACTATTACAAGCCTTTGAAAACTTCTCACCCCTCTAAAATAAAGAACAAGGAATTGTTGGGGTTGCAAACCCAAGTCCCACATTGGAAAGAGATAGAAGTGAGCTCTTCTATATAAGCAAGTCCACTACTCCATTAGTATGAGGCCTTTTGGGAAGGAGCCCAAAAACAAATCCGTGCGGGCTTGGCCCAAAGCGGACAATATCATACTAATGTGACAGAGTGGTGGTGGTGGCGGTCCTAACTGTAATAATCGTACCTTTTATCGCTTATAATTAGGAACTCAGGAACTTTGTAGTTTGGTTCGTAAATTTTTTCGAACATTGGTATCATGTGTTTGATTCGAATTTGAGCCTGTATGTTGTGTTTCTTGTTAGTATTTCGTTAATATCCGTCATCGTGGAGTCGAACCGCTTGCATCGCTTCTGCAACCCAGGATTAGCGTGCGCTACCTTATATGGGTAGCGTACGCAACGGTAGTTGTAGGCTAACGTGCGCAACTACAAGAGGTTACGCACGCTAACCGGCAGCATGGGGCAGTCCAGAGAGCACTGGACTGGGACTATAAATGGAGCTAGCGCACGCTAAGGCACCATAGTAGCGCACGCTAGGGGAACAGGTAGCGCACGCCACTGTTGGGTGTTAGCGCGCGCTAAGTGACCCGGACAGTAAGGACAGTGAGGTCTGGACTTTAGCCAGACCAACAGGTAACGTGCGCTAAGACGGTCGTTGCGTGCGCTAACTCGTCGGTCGTAGCGCACGCTATTCGGTCGTAACGCACGCTACCGGTGTGGACACAAGGGTTCTGAACAGGGCAGAAGGTTCTGGACTTAGACTGGACACCAGATAGCGCGCGCTAAGGCGGAAGCTGCGCGCGCTAACTCGGCGATACAGCGCACGCTAACTCGATTGAGTAGCGCATGCTATCGGATGTGGTGCACACCAGCTCGGCTGGGCAGAAGGGTCTGGGCTGTAGACCTAGGCCGATAGCGCGCGCTATTCGGTAAGCGTTAGCGCGCGCTAAGGCGCACTTATATAAATACATGTGTTGCGGTCAACACTTGTCATTTTTCATTTTCTCTCCTCTTCTTCGAGCTTCTAGACGACTCCAGGGCGGTGTAGGCGAGGTTTTCGGCGGAGCACGGTTGAAACTCAAATCTTTCCAACTTCAAGTAAGGATCTATCAATCTTACGTCGTCTTCACCAAGGAATTGAGGTAATCCTTCCGTAGAACCCTAACTTTGGGGAAATTTGGGGATTTTGGGGATCTCGTTTCTCCAGCCGTTTTAACTCCAAATCATGATGGATTGTAGTTGAAAATGGTTGTATAGGTATGATTTCATGATTTTCCTCAAGGTTTTGTGGATTGATTCCAAATCCTCCTTTGTAAATCGAGCAAAACCCATTACGCCCTCGTAGTACTCGATTAAATGGTCCTAAGGGTAGAACTTAGGATGGATTTTCGTGTCTCCAACATATTGTAACGATTAAAGCCTCAATGTTTGTTAGGAGCGGGATTCGGAAGATAGTTCGGACCGTAACCTTGTTCGTCGTCTATTCCTTTGAGAGTAAGAAAGTTCAGGCAAGTACTTTATTGCATTAGTTTATGGCATGCATTTCTGTGATGGTTTAGAGAATGATGAGAGTTGAAAGGTTATTCTCGGTACTCTCACTCGGGGATTGACTCGACGGGGTCACACGGGGACACAGTGGCTTAGCGGTGGACCGGGTCACGAGAGATACTTTGAGTGGACATCCTCACCTGGGGATTGCTCGACGGGGCACACAGGGACTTGGTGGCTTGAGGGCCGGACCGGGTCGCGAGGGTTGTCGGAGTGTTTTTACTGGTGATTGATATTGATATTCCTGAATATCGTAAATTGAAGCTTTTGGGATTTTGAAATGATTTGGAAATGCCTGTAGATTAAAATAATTGTAATACTGTACTTGCACTAGCGGTTGTGGCTAACCCCATTGTTGGGGTGGAATGTTTTGTACATTTCAGGTATTCTTGAGGGACAGGAGCCCCCATGTGGCACACACGGAGTTGACAAGCACACTGGATGTTAGAGAGCTCGCATCAGTCGTTGTACTTGTGATGTTGAGTCAGTTTTATGTACTGTATTATGGTTGGTTTTGAGTTGTACCTTGTCGTGTATTGTTTGCGTTCAGTGATGATTTGAAATATACTCTTTTGGCCGCGGCCGAGGCCTAACTTGTGTTTTGTAACCTTTATTGGACTATTATGTCATGGTTGTTATGCATTGGATTGTGATTAAATCTTGTGTGTCGTCAGCCTGGCGGGACCCTTGTGTGTCCTGTGGCGTGTAATATTCCCGGTTGGATCTGGGGGTGTTACATTTATGGTATCAGAGCCTAGGTTTCGGAAATACCTAGGCCGTTGGAAATTCGATTGTCAAGTCGTAAGAGTCGTATAAACTGATCGAGCTCAACACCGTGTGATCTTTGTCGAGCCGTGTGACCCATGGTGGTAAGACTCCTTAACTCTCTTTGTGCCTTGTCGCTTTCATAGTAAGGTAGATTTAAGTTCCTTGATTTATGAACTGTTCTGCTAATTTTAATCCTTCTATATCTCTGTATGCTGAGAGGCCGTGGTGGTCGTGGCTGACGTGGACGAGGCAGAGGCCGTGGTCGTGGTACCGCTAACGAATCGCACACATTCTAATGATGCATCCGATTCGGCATCCCATACGGAGCCGAACACCGCTTCTTTGAACCCGAGCGGTCGGCGGATCCTACGTAAGTCAAGAACCGTGGTGACACTAATGTGAATGCCGGCATATTGCTATACTCCGGCAGGTAGCGGCACAATTAGTCAAGTTGAATGAATCGGACATCATGATCAACCCACAGATGAGAGTAAATGGCTTGTGGGGTGATGAAGATGCAACCTCCTCGTTTCTCAAAAGGCGTCGATACATTGGGATGGGAAGGATGGTTGTTTGATTTAGCGGAATTTTGACGCCGTTGCGTGCCCCGAAGAAAGACGGGTCCCTATTATGCAGTACTTCCTAGACAAGGAGGCAGCGGATTGGTGGGAAGCTGCGAAACCTACGGATCGTGTGGCCACTTGGGCCGAGTTTAAAGCTGCGATAGAGGAAGAGTATTGCCCTTGGCCTATTAGAGAAAAACGAATTGCAGATTTCTTTACGGCAACACCTCAGGATGCACCTGTCACCGAGGCCATTGTTACGTATAATCAGCAACTCAACCATGTTCGTGAGCAAGTAAGGACCGAAGCGGATAAAATCCGTTACTTTGATTTGAGAATGAAGCCCAGGATTCGTGAGGCTATGGCGGGTTTCAGATGCGTTACGTTGAAGGAATATCAGGATCGTGCTTTGGCTATCGAGATGGTCATTTCCGCGTCAAGGTCGGGTACCGAGATGAAGAAGCCAAAGACGACCGGTGGTTTTTCAGGAAGTAAAAGTGGTGGGTTTCACAAATCTCAAGCTTCTCACTCCGCTATCGGAATGCATCGGCAAGCCGTAGTGCTCGAGTTTACGACTGGGCCAGTCTTCTGCCTTTGGTAGAGGACAATGTTTCAATTGTAATCAAACAGGCCATCAGTGTCGGGAATGTCCACTTCCTCCCGTTATTTGTTTCACATGCGGTCAAGCCGGTCATCGGGCGGCTCATTGCGAGGCTGCCACCAAAATTGCTAAACAGCAGAGTTCGGCACCAACTCCGAGTGTGAACCCGGGGACTACATCTAATCAGCCGCAACAGACTCTGGGACGTGGAAGAGGTCGAGGTCGGTGGGATCGTCAAGCTGCATCGAGTGTGGGTTCGGTGCAGCTAAGAGTGTACCAGATGAGGCGTGCAGACGAAACAGAGGCTCCGGTAGCTGCAGGTATCACGCAAATACTTTCTCAACCTGTATCGGTATTATTTGATTCGGGAGCTACCCATTCGTTCATTGCTCTTGATTGTGTGAAACGTTTGGGTCTTGGGTGTTTGATTGAGTGCGAACCATTCGTAGTAAGCACTCCTAGTGGAGAGCGTTTGATTGGGAACCAAGAGATTAAAAATTGTCTCGTGTATATCGGGAGTCGAGATTGGCCTTCAGACCTCATAGTGGTAGATCTGAAAGGAGAGGATGTAATTCTGGGAGATGATTGGTTAAATCGCCATGGTGCTATCATGAACTACAGGATGCGAACTATTTCTATAATAGCGGAAGATGGTGTCGAGCACACTTTCTTGGGTCGTAAACCGGGTAGTTCGGTGGAGTGATTTCGCCGTTAAGGCGATAAGATTGTTAAAACAAGATTGTATTGGTTATTGGTGTTACGCCATGAGCACAAATGGTGTGAAGCCGATTTATTATCCATTCGATTGTGAATGAATACCGGATGTATTTAGGATGACCTCACGGGACTACCTCCATCTAGAGAAGTAGAGTTTCCTATTGACCTTGTGCCAAGCGCAGACTGTTTCCCAAGCGCCTTATCGTATGGCACCCTCCGAGATGTTAGAATCAAGAAACAATTGGGCGAGCTTACGGATAAAGGGTACATCCGACCTAGTGCATCACCTTGGGGTGCGCGGTCCTTTCGTTAAGAATAAGGACGGATCGTTCCGTCTATGCATTGATTATCGGGAATTGAATAAGTTAACTATTAAGAACAAATATCCTTTACCTCGGATAGACGATTTGTTCGACCAACTTCAGTGCCACGGTATTCTCTAAAATTGATTTGCGATCGGGATATTACGGTGAGGATTCGGATTTTGACATTCAAGATCGCCTTCCGTACTCGATACGGCCATTACGAATTTGTGGTTATGCCATTTGGCACGACCAACGCTCTGCCATGTTTATGCGGTTGATGAACAAAGTTTTCATTGACTATCTTGATAAATTTGTGGTCGTTTTCATTGATGATATTCTTGTCTACTCCCGGAATGAGGAAGATCATGCTGAACATCTCCGAATGGTGTTGAACACTTTGAGAATGGAGAAACTTTACGCTAAATTCTCAAAGTGCGAGTTCGCTTAAAGAGGTGACATTTCTTGGTCACGTAATTTGGTGATGGAGTTCGAGTGGATCCCCAAAAGATAGCGGCCATTGTTGAGTGGGAACCCCTAGGAATGTGAAGGAGACCAGGAGCTTTCTAGGGCTTGCATTACTATCGCGAGTTCGTCGAAGGATTTTCAAAATCGCTCGACCACTTACTCGATTGCTCCAAAATCTCGAAATTGAGTGGACGAGAGACAAAACAGCTTTTGATGAGCTTAAACGACGATTAACTTCGGCGCCGTGTTATCGTTACCTCGTGGCACCGACGATTATGAGGTGTACGGTGATGCTTAGGACTTGGATTGGGTTGTGTTTTGATGCAAAGAGGTAGAGTTATTTCATATGCATCCCGACAATTGAAACCATATGAAATGAATTACCCTACCCATGATTTAGAGTTATTGGCGGTTGTATTCGCGCTAAAAATTTGGAGGCATTATCTTTATGGTTCCCGTGTAAAATCTACACGGATCACAAAAGTCTAAAATATATATTTAGCCAAAAGGAGCTAAATATGAGACAACGTCGATGGTTGGAGCTGATTAAGGATTACGACACGGAAATGTTATATCATCCAGAAAAGCTAATGTGGTAGCGACGCATTAAGTCGGAAACCCGTAGCCCTCCAAATGCCGAGTATGCTTACATCTCAACACGAGATCCGTCGAGACATAATTAGGCAAGATATAGAGATTTGGCTCCGAAAGTTCAAGGCCAATTATGTACTTTGGAGATCACGTCGTCCTTGATCAACGAAGTCAAGTCGAAGCAATTTGAGGATCCATTACTAGTCGGCTAAGGAAGGATGTAATGAGAGGAAAAGCTCCGATTTATGATTCGGGATGACGGTGTTTTAAAGTTTAGAGGTAGACTTTGTATACTGCGGCGTCGAACTTAAAGCGAGACCATATTGAGGAAGCGCACACTACACCGTATTCTCTTCACCCGATGCGAGCAAAATGTATAAGGGCGTGAAGAATAACTATTGGTGGAGCAATATGAAGAATGATGTTGAAGAGTTCGTTTGAAATGCTTGACGTGTCAACAAGTCAAGGTTGAACATCAACGGCGGTGAGGTTGCTTAAATCACTACCAATCCCGAATGGAAATGGGAGGATATAACGATGGATTTTGTCACCAACATGCCGAGCACGCGCATACGAGGATGAACATGATTTGGGTTATTGTCGATCGAGTAACCAAGTCGGCTCACTTTACGGGAATTAAGGATAATTGGGGGCCGAAAAACTAGCTCGTGTATTCATCGCGGAAATTGTAAGGTTACGGGACTCCTAAGAGCATTATTTCCGATCGAGACGGTAGATTTGTGTCGCACTTTTGGCAATCCGTTCATCGAGCTTTAGGGGCCAGGCCGAGGCTCGGTACATCGTACCATCCTCGGTGATGGCGATGCGAGCGGACAATTCATGTAATATCCGCAATTTCGAATTTCGGTAATTTTCTTTTTTCGGAGGAAGTTCGTTTTGACGACTCGCTCATGACCTTTCGTCATTTCGAGAATGATTAATTCCGCACTTTTTGTCATCGGAGTTCGTTTCGGTGTCGTTTTATTGAGTTCCGTGTCCTTAATCGACTTTTTCACGTGGGAGTTCGACTTTGTAAAGTCACCATTGATTTTTGGTAACTCCAAAAATTCTGAATCTTTGCAATATTATAGAGCATCGAGTTAGCTTTCCAATGGTTCGAACGGTGAGTCAATCGGAGTCCGGACGAGAGAGTTATGATCGTTTTCGTTCACCCGCTCATTTTTCAGCTTTCGGCCGGTCATTGCCGACCGGACTCGGCCGTGTCGTCCGACACGGCCCGTGCCGTACTCGTCCGGATAAGCCGGAAGCGACTGCCTCAGGACCCGACCGTGTCGTCCGACACGGCCGTCTGCGTACTCGTCCGGATAAGCGGAGGCGGGCGCGAGAGGCCCGGCCGTGTTCGAGGACACGGTCGAGTCATTGCCGGCGCCGGACGGGTCACTATCGGTAGGTCCCCTCCGCGCCGCGCCGTGTCAAGCAAGACACGGCCGTGCCGATCGTGCGATCGTGTCGGCGGTGTGCAACACGACCGTGCGATCGTGGACACGGTCGAGTCCTTCCATTTGACTGCGCGCCACGACCGTGTCATGTCGGACACGGTCGAGTCTGTCCGCCCTATATATTCGTTTTCTCGGCATTTCAGCTTATTTTTCCCCTTTTTCTTCACCTGCAACCGAGAGAGAGCTTGAGGGAGAGTTCTTCCTTCACAAATCATTTGAGTGTTGATTTTCTTCACCTCCTTTTGATCGTGAAGCCCGGACAACCAATCCAACGCGTGTTCTACGGATCTTAGTACTTGAATCTCCGAAGGTAACATCTCTAGAAACCCTATTTCGATTAATTTGGGGGTTTTTGTTGTTTTCGTCCGATTAATCCGATTTAACTTAGGATTTTGATGGATTAATGATTATTTAGATGTATTATATCATTTCCTTTATTATTCCATGGTTGGATCGTATCGATTCGTTGTTTGAGTCGAGTTCTTGACCGACGCCTTGAAGGTGTCCGGTAAAATGTCTTAGAGGGGTTTTCGGGCGTTCTACGATTATTCCTCATCGTATGATCGATGATTTATTGATTATATTGTTGTTAGGGTCGAGTTTCTTGTGAAGAAACCGTGTTGAACCCTTCCGTTCGTTGTCGTCTTCCTTTTCGTTAGCATCGGGCGTTTCGAAGCTTTCCGGTTGAGCCGTGTTCGTCGGAATACTTGCGTGCCGATTTCGAGGCAAGTACCTTGCCCATACTTTTCTCGTTTTATGTATATGATGATCGGTGGTCGTCTTAATGTGTTTGTTTGGTTGTTTGAAATGAAGTTTCAAAAGATTTCGGTTTGGCCTCGTTAAAGGCTTTCTTTCAAAACGCGTGTGTTTTGTGAATGGTGTTTTGAGAATTGATTATGATTCGATTATTTTGAACGTTGAAGGATTTTATGAGGATACTCCTCTTGTTTAAAGTTATGGAATCGTGTATTCCGTATTTAAGCTTGTTATTGTATTTTGAAGAGTTTGGTAATGGTGTCGAGTTAATGGCCATCTCTAGTGAGTATTCTTAATGAACTTACATTCTTAGCATGTTAGTATTGCATGAGTAACGTGTGTGTGTGTATGCTCACTACGGGTTAGATCCGACGGGGTCTCGGTAGGGCTCCACGAAGCTGTGGACCGCAAGCTTGCTTTTAACCACTGTGGGTTAGATCCGACGGGGTCTCGGCGAGATCCACGAAGGAGTCCGCGGTTAATTGTGGTGCATTTTTACAAATGTGATTCGATATTGGCATTTCCGGAAATGAGTACTTTTGAACGGTTTTCAGTTGCATGCATTGACTAGATGTGTAAGAGGTAAGTTGTTCGTTTGGCCTACTTGGCTAGGATGGCTCTAGAGTATTTTGTGGTTTATGTTTTAAATCCTTTATTTGTGGATTTTGATGTTGGGAGACGAACCTCGTGGTCGTTCTTGTGTACTGTGAGTTGATGAGATTTGGGGCTAAAATCCCAAGGGTTTTGTAAAAGTCGTTTTACGGATTTGGGGCTAAAATCCCAACGGTTGGTTAATGTCATTTTTCAGATAGTAAACTTTTGGGGCGGTGACCCCTTTGTCTTTTGGATTTTGAAAAGTAGGATTTGATAATCCTAAATTGTTTTCTATTAAAACTCTCGATGGCATTCTAAACCGTTTTATAAATTATTCCCATTGATTTATGATATTTCGTTTTTGAGATGTTTTCTCAAACCCTTGCCTCGGGAAGTACTTTTCGTTTCGTTTGGATCTTTGAGGATCCTCGGTTATTGTTATTCGTGGAATGTGAATTGTATGGCTCGTATTTGCACTTTGTATTTGCACTAGCAAAACAGTGGAGTTTGCTAACCCCAGTAATCGGGGGTGGATGTCTGTTTTTGCATTCGGGTTTTGGAGCATAACACGAGTCGGCCACGAAGGATGATGAAAGATGATCGATACTAATCACATGAGGAACCGTACATCGTGTGTTGGTTCGATTGTACTTTATTTTCATTTCTTTGTATTGTTCCGTTATGCAGTGTAGTTGTATTTTGTCCCCTGCGTGGGCATGAGTTGTATTTGAGTTGTATTTATTTGTGGAAAGACCAAATCGGTCTACTGAGTCATTGTAGCCTCGAAGGCATTGTTGAGATGTTAAATGTCGTTACCAGCCTGGTAGATCCTTGAGGAAAGGGTCTACGGCGTGTAATATCCCTGAGTGGATTGGGAGTGTTACAATTCAGACTCTTGAGGACATGCTGCGAGCATGTGCCCTGAATTGGAAGCATGACTGGGAATCGCATTTGCCACTAATTGAATTTGCCTACAATAATAGTTGGCATGCGTCGATTAAGATGGCACCGTTTGAGGCTTTATATGGACGGAAATGTAAGTCACCATTGTGTTGGGATGATTCCTCTGAACTGATTGGGACGGAGCCGGATATGTTAGTGGAGACCCGGGAAAAGATCTCTTTGATTCGCGAGAGGCTTTTGGCCGCCCAAAGCCGGCAAGTCTATGCCGATAATCGACGTCGACCGCTAGAGTTTGAAGTCGGCGATCATGTGTTGATAAAAGTATCGCCAACCCGGGAATTTATCGCTTTGGGAAGAAAGGTAAACTCGGTCAAGATATGTTGGGCCATTCGAGATTATAGAACGGATTGGCGAACTTGCTTACCGTGTGGGCCTTCCGCCTTCACTGGGTCATGTGCATAATGTATTTCATGCTTCGCAATTGAGGAAATACGTCTGGGACCCTAAGCATATCATTGATTTTGGGGGATTGAATTAAATTCCGATGTCACCTTTGAGGAAAAACCAATCCAGATTTTGGAGCGTCGGGTAAAACAACTTAAACGTAAAGTTATTCCCTTGGTCAAAGTACAATGATGGTCGAGACATGGATCGGAAGAAGCCACGTGGGAGGCAGAAGAGCATATGAAGTCTAGATACCCGAATTATTCACTTCGTAAGTTTGGACGAAACTTATTCTTAGGGGGAGAGAATGTAATAATCGTACCTTTTATCGCTTATAATTAGGAATTCAGGAACTTTGTAGTTTGGTTCGTAAATTTTTTCGAACATTGGTATCATGTGTTTGATTCGAATTTGAGCATGTATGTTGTGTTTCTTGTTAGTATTTCGTTAATATCCGTCATCGTGGAGTCGAACCGCTTGCATCGCTTCTGCAACCCAGGATTAGCGTGCGCTACCTTATATGGGTAGCGTACGCAACGGTAGTTGTAGGCTAACGTGCGCAACTACAAGAGGTTACGCACGCTAACCGGCAGCATGGGGCAGTCCAGAGAGCACTGGACTGGGACTATAAATGGAGCTAGCGCACGCTAAGGCACCATAGTAGCGCACGCTAGAGAGCAGTAGCGACGCCATCGCCCAGGTGTTAGCGCGCTAAGTGACCGGACGGTAGAGCGGTGAGGTCTGGACTTTAGCCAGACCAACAGGTAACGTGCGCTAAGACGGTCGTTGCGTGCGCTAACTCGTCGGTCGTAGCGCACGCTATTCGGTCGTAACGCACGCTACCGGTGTGGACAGAAGGGTTCTGAACTGTAACACCCCCAATCCACTCAGGGATATTACACGCCGTAGACCCTCTCCTCGAGGATCTACCAGGCTGATAACTAAAATCAAACATCTAAAGATCGCCTTTAAGGCTAAAATGACTCGATGGCCGACTTGGTCTTTCAATAATAACATACAACTCATTCCCAAACACATACCCACGCGAGGGTCAAAATAAAATAAACTCCGTACGGGGAAAAGATACCGCAGCGGAAAAGAAAATACATCTGGACCAATACGACATCAACGGAACCTCGTGTGATTAGTATCGTTCATCTTTCATCATCCTTCGTGCCGACCTTGTGCTATGCTCCAAAACCTGAATGCAAAAATAGACATCCACCCCCCGAATACTCGGGGGTTAGCAAAACTCCACTGTTTTGCTAGTGCAAGTACAAGTGCAAAAATACGAGCCATACAATACAAGTTCCAAGAACAATAATAATCAGGAATCCTCAAAGGTTCAAACGTAAGGAAAAGTACTTCCCGAGGCAAGAGTTTGGGTAAAACATTTCGAAAGCGAAAGATCGCAAATAAGGGAAACAATTTACAAAACAGTTTAAAATGCCGTCGAGAGTTTTAATAGAAAACAATTTAGGATTATAAAATCCTTCTCTTTCCAAAAATCAGTAGGGTCACAGCCCAAATGTTTTGTTTTCGCAAATAGGAAACCACCAATAATTTACAGGGTCAGAGCCCAACATCACGTGTCCTCAACGGACGTAAAATCAACGAAACATAATCATGCACACGCATCGCCTAGGACCGGGACGACACCACCGACGTCCCACCCGTGGCCTCGAAGGACCCTCTCGAGCTGGCTAGCGAAACAAATCACACACATCTCACGGTTGGATCAATCGCTTGTTGCATCCTGGCCACATGATCGCATGCCATGTGCCACCGTAGATTATCTCCGGCTCTCACGGTTGGATCAATCACTTGTTGCATCCTGACCACATGATCACGTGCCATGTGTCACCGTAGACCTTCAACCGTATCCACACATTCACACAAATAACATATCACATCAAGGATATTCAAACAATTCACCCAGAGCATCAAACACTTAGCAAAACACCACGTCAAACCACAATGCACCGAAATGAAACAATATACGTCCACACGCAAATACCAGGTGCAACATCAACGCCAAACATATCCATAGAGTTCACATAATCATTCTCAAACCACACCATTCACAAAACACACGCGTTTTGAAAGCAAGCCTTTAACAAGGCTAAACCGAATCTTTTGAAAACTCATTTCAAACAAACAAACAAACCAAGACGATCACCAATCATCATATCCGCGAAACAAGAAAAGTATGGACAAGGTACTTGCCTCAATACCACGAGCACGGAACCACGAGCGGATACGGCTCAGCGGAAGCCGGGCGCGATGCTAGCGAAAAGGAATACGACGAGCGGAGCGGAAGAATCAAGCACGACCGCGAGGAAGCGAAAATGAACCTAACGATTCGAATAGCACAATCACAACCACTTCTAAACGATTACGGAAATGGAATACACCCGGAAACCCGCCTACGATTCATGTATATTCGCACAAAAATAACAACGAGGGCGGACCACAACCAAACCCTCTCGATTCCGTAAAACTATGAAAATATACCATGAATCCGTAGGAAAACTAATGATATCAACAAGATTAATCATATTCATCAAGAATCCATCAACAAAACGGAAAGAATCGGACAAAACCCCAAAATCCCCAATTATCCAAAAGGTAGGGTTAAAGGAATTCTTACCTCTTGATGAATCAAGCATTCAAATCCAAAAACCACGGGTTAGATCCGCAATCCGAGCCACCCGATCGAAAAGGGATGAAGAAATCTACACAAGTAAGTGATAGATGGAGGAACTCTCCCTCTCAAGACTCTCTCTCTCGCTCACGGTTGAAGAAGGGGGAGGAATGAGTGATTCTGTTGAAACAACACATTTATAGTGTAACACGGCGGGACCTATCGGCCGGCTATCGGCGATAGGCCCAACCGATAGCCATCTTGAATGTAGGCGGTAGGGTCTATCGACCCCCTATCGGCCGAAAGGCTCTGGAAGTGCTCGGCCAAAAGCGAAACGACCATAACTCTCTCGTCAGGACTCAGATTGACTCACCGTTTGAACCATTGGAAAGCTAACTCGATATTCTATAATATTGCAAAGATTTATAATTTTGGAGTCACCAAAAATTAATGGTGATCTAACAAAGACGAACTCATACTTAGAAAAGTCGTTTAGTAATCCTGAATTCAACAAAGCGACACCGAGCACGAATACGACGAAGATACGGTTACGAAGTACTCACAAAGACGAATCTAAGAGCTAGTAGAACACACGATTCCGACCACCCGAAGGCTCGAAATTCGACAACGGAAGGTAATTACCCCAAACTTTGGGAAATTACGAAAATGGCCAACCGCGAAAATCACCATACGACGAATAATCAAACGAAGCTCACAACACGTATAACAAAGTTAAACGGACTTGCGGGAAACTCGAAACAACAGATTTGGACGAGATTCGCAAGAATCGAACTCAAGTGCGGAAAAGTCGCTAAAAACACAGAACTCAGCGAAGCGACACGAAGCGAACTCGGATGTCAAAAGCGTAGAATTAATCATTTTCAGAATGACGAAGCGGTCATGAGCGAGCCGTCAAAGCAGACTCAGACCAAAAAGAAATTTACGAAAATCGAAAATTGCGGATATTACATTCTACCCTCCTTAAAAGAAGTTTCGTCCGAAACTTAAAACAAGTAGGGGGAATATACCCGGGAAAACTCGACGAGATACACAAAAATAGAAAACTCGCGCCAACGGCGAAAGCGCAAGCAAAGAGACATACGGCGCGACAACACGCTCCACGGCGACCAACACAATGTCACCGTTAGGATCTGATAAAACCAACAAATGACAAGCGTCATCAAGCGGATAATATATCCAAGTCAATTATCCGACAATCACAAAACACAACGAGCGAAAGTCGGTATGATTGACCAACCCAACGGTACATCAATCGAAGCGAGCCAATCGTTGAACTAATATTGAATTCCACCGCGAGGTTGGAAGATCGAAACGAGACTAATTTCCCAAACTTAAGGGAATTAGGGAGGAGCACGAATGCTCAGCGGTCACGAAAGGAGGACAAAAGCGAACAAACAAGCGGCCGAACCACAGCGGTCGAGACAACAAAAGCGAGCGATCATGTTCGAATCACGAAGAACAATAAGGTTCGGTAGACAACTCCGAGGTTCACATCTCGACTCGAGACAAAACATGATCCGGTGAAAACAACAAGATGCACACTCGCATAAGATCTACGGAAAGGGAATAACAATTGAAAAGTCACATCGACGAACGAGTAATTAGAAATAATACCACCCTCGTTCGATCAACAAAAGCAAGGGCGGGACAAGCTCGGAAAATGTCAATGAACATAAGCGAGTTGGCCAGTCGAAAATACGAAGTTCCAAATCCGATCCACTTGAATAAGAGAACTAGTAAAACCAGATGATGTCACTTAGAACAAGGTTCACAAGAATCGAACCGAACTCGAAAAAGTCACAATGATAACAGATTGACCCAAAACATGATCACGGCTCGTTCGAGCAAGCGAAATCTGAACAAGTTCGGAAAGTATCAACAAACACGAGCGAGTCGATAGACTCAAGAAAGAGAAAATGCAGAGTCTAAAAACAACACGGGTACTACATTCGACTTCTTATAAAAGAAGGTCGCCCGCAACTCACAACAATGAAATCAAGGTGACGACACAACAAGCAACCGAGAAAAATCCTTCAAAGGCCTCTCAAAGCCGATTAGATGACGGTCTTGAAGCGCGAACTCCGAAAGTCTCGGTAGCGATTCACAAAATCGATTCGGTGTCCTCGAGTCCACACTTGAAATGTGTTACCGACGAGAAGGACAATTTACACGTGCATGCCCGGCACATCTCGATTGAAACGCCTCGGCTCGGCATACCGAAAATACAAATGCTAGATCTGATAGGGCATAACGTCGCAAAACAACATAGCGGAGATGCCAACTCGGCCAACAAGGAATCATAATACATATCATATACAACGATTATCATCGTAAAATAATACACACAAACACTTGACAACGACGGTATCGTTCGGCGACCTCAACGGCGACGATAACGGCTATAATTACAACCATCATGAAACAATCATACATGTACACAAATGTACAACTCAAGCTTTAACAACCCACACTCGTGCGACAACACGCAAATCACCACGAGGTGATAACGGTAAACACCAGTTCACACCTCTCACAGAGGGCTAGTACAACAAATGCGTGGCAACGACTCGACGTTCATGCCACCAATTCGATCACAATTCGGGGTTAACACCGTAACGAAAGTTCGAAAACCATACACGCATTTCCGGTCATAAGCAGGAATGATAGGTTTTAAAAATGAAAACCACCTTTTGAAAACAGTTTGGAAACAACAGTTGATCTTGAGTATCATTTTACAAAAGTAGTACAAACACCATTATCGAGACTTTGAAAATCATCTTGCGTTTGAACAAAAATGAGGACACCTTTCCTTTTGTGAAAAACTTTCAAAAATATTCGACCCTTGGGTCTAAGCAACTGCATTTGAAAATATCTCAAAAAAATATTTTTGGTCCTCAACCGGAAAATTTTTGAAATGTATTGCGGCATTAGAAAACACCTTGAAAACACCGCAAGAAAATAATTCGTTTTAAAAGTACGTCTCGAATTTTAATTTTCTAAGATACTCAAGGTTTTCAAAAATAATTGATGGGCTAGAATGCCCAAAAATTTGAGTAATTACAAGGAACAATATAGCGCCGTGGGTCCCGCACCGGAACCCACCATGCTAAAAACCAATTACAAAAAAATGCCCAAAAAGGCCGATGACGGTAATATTTCAAAAACTCACAGAAGCCATTTAGAAAATAATAAATACCGTCATAAGAATTTCGCCAAAACGATCAAGGCCGTAATGCCAAAAACTCGGTTAAGGAATTGGTTTTCAAAATAAAAACTTCGATCGGTAAAATACCGAAAGCCATTACAAAAGAACTCACGCGGCGGATAAAAGAAATAAAGTCAAACATGCACAAGATGACACTTGCTCCTCATATGAGCGAAAAATGGGAGTCAAATAATCACATATCACGAAATCAAAATCCGTAAGAGGATTCCGTCAATTAACTCATAATAATAAAATAGCTCGTGTCACACGAGGCACAACACAAAGAAGGAGACTTACATACACAGTCGCACGAAGATGATGATCGCCCACGATACTAATCACGACCAACAAACTCGGGCAGCGCGTCGCGACACGACTCGATCGAGATAAAATCCGACGAGACAAAAACTCGATAGACACCATCGACCGGCGGCCTAGGTTTCCACAACCTAAGCTCGATACCATTTATGTAACACCCCCGATCCACTCGGGGATATTACACGCCGTAGACCCTCTCCTCGAGGATCTACGGTGATAACTAAAATCAAACATCTAAACATCGCCTTTAAGGCTAAAATGACTCGATGAGCCGACTTGGTCTTTCAATAATAACATACTGACTCATTCCCAAACACATACCCGCGAGGGTCAAAATAAAATAAACTCCGTACAACGGGAAAAGATACCGCATGGAAAAGAAAATACATCTGGACAATACGACATCAACGGAACCTCGTGTGATTAGTATCGTTCATCTTTCATCATCCTTCGTGCCGACCACGTGCTATGCTCCAAAACTGAATGCAAAATAGACATCCACCCCGAATACTCGGGGTTAGCAAAACTCCACTGTTTTGCTAGTGCAATACAAGTGCAAAAATACGAGCCATACAATACAAGTTCCAAGAACAATAATAATCGGGAATCCTCAAAGGTTCAAACGTAAGGAAAAGTACTTCCCGAGGCAAGAGTTTGGGTAAACATTTCCAAAGCGAAAGATCGCAAATAAGGAAACAATTTACAAAGCAGTTTAAAATGCCGTCGAGAGTTTTAATAGAAAACAATTTAGGATTATAAAATCCTTCTCTTTCCAAAATCGGTAGGGTCACACCCGAATGTTTTGTTTTCGCAAATAGGAAACCACTAATAATTTACGGGTCAAAGCCCAACATCACGTGTCCTCAACGGACGTAAAATCAACGAAACATAATCATGCACACGCATCGCCTAGGGCCGGGGCGACACCACCGGCGTCCCACCGTGGCCTCGAAGGACCCTCTCGGTGGCTAGCGAAACAAATCACACACATCTCACGGTTGGATCAATCGCTTGTTGCATCTGGCCACATGATCGCATGCCATGTGCCACCGTAGATTATCTCGAGCTCTCACGGTTGGATCAATCACTTGTTGCATCGACCACATGATCACGTGCCATGTGTCACCGTAGACCTTCAACCGTATCCACACATTCACACAAATAACATATCACATCAAGGATATTCAAACAATTCACCGAGCATCAAACACTTAGCAAAACACCACGTCAAACCACAATGCACCGAAATGAAACAATATACGTCCACACGCAAATACGGTGCAACATCAACGCCAAACATATCCATAGAGTTCACATAATCATTCTCAAACCACACCATTCACAAAACACACGCGTTTTGAAAGCAAGCCTTTAACAAGGCTAACCGAATCTTTTGAAAACTCATTTCAAACAAACAAACAAACCAAGACGATCACCAATCATCATATCCGCGAAACAAGAAAAGTATGGACAAGGTACTTGCCTCAATACCACGAGCACGGAACCACGAGCGGATACGGCTCAGCGGGAAGCTTGGGCGCCCGATGCTTAGCGAAAGGAATACGACGAGCGGAGCGGAAGAATCAAGCACGACCGCGAGGAACCGGCGAAAATGAACCTAACGATTCGAATAGCACAATCACAACCACTTCTAAGCGATTACGGAAATGGAATACACCCGAAACCCGCCTACGATTCATGTATATTCGCACAAAAATAACAACGAGGCGGACCACAACCAAACCCTCTCGATTAGTAAAACTATGAAAATATACCATGAATCCGTAGGAAAACTAATGATATCAACAAGATTAATCATATTCATCAAGAATCCATCAACAAAGCGGAAAGAATCGGACAAAACCCCAAAATCCCCAATTATCGAAAGGTAGGGTTAAAGGAATTCTTACCTCTTGATGAATCAAGCATTCAAATCCAAAACCACGGGTTAGATCCGCAATCCGAGCCACCCGATCGAAAAGGGATGAAGAAATCTACACAAGTAAGTGATAGATGGAGGAACTCTCCCTCTCAAGACTCTCTCTCTCGCTCACGGTTGAAGAAGGGGAGGAATGAGTGATTCTGTTGAAACAACACATTTATAGTGTAACACAGCGAGGACTATCGGCGGCTATCGGCCGATAGGCTAACCGATAGCCATCTTGAATGTAGGCGGTAGGGTCTATCGACCCCCTTATCGTAGAAAGGCTCTCGGAAGTGCTCGGCCAAAATCAAACGACCATAACTCTCTCGTCAGGACTCGATTGACTCACCGTTTGAACCATTGGAAAGCTAACTCGATATTCTATAATATTGCAAAGATTTATAATTTTGGAGTCACCAAAAATTAATGGTGATCTAACAAAGACGAACTCATACTTAGAAAAGTCGTTTAGTAATCTGAATTCAACAAAGCGACAGAAACCCGAGTGAATACGAACCAGAGATACGGTTACGAAGTACTCACAAAGACGAATCTAAGAGCTAGTAGAACACACGATTCCGACCACCCGAAGGCTCGAAATTCGACAACGGAAGGTAATTACCCCAAACTTTGGGAAATTACGAAAATGGCCCATTTGCGAAAATCACCATACGACAACGAATAATCAAACCGAAGCTCACAACACGTATAACAAAGTTAAACGGACTTGCGAAACTTCGAAACAACAGTTTCGGACGAGATTCGCAAGAATCGAACTCAAGTGCGGAAAAGTCGCTAAAAAGCACAGAACTCAACGAAACGACACCGAAACGAACTCGGATGTCAAAAAGCGTAGAATTAATCATTTTCAGAATGACGAAACGGTCATGAGCGAGCCGTCAAAACAGACTCCGACCAAAAAAGAAATTTACCGAAAATCGAAAATTGCGGATATTACATGAACAGGGCAGAAGGTTCTGGACTTAGACTAGACACCAGATAGCGCGCGCTAAGGCGGAAGCTGCGCGCGCTAACTCGGCGATACAGCGCACGCTAACTCGATTGAGTAGCACACGCTATCGGATGTGGTGCACACCAGCTCGTAGGCGAAGAATGCAGGTGTAGACCTAGGCCGATAGCGCGCGCTATTCGGTAAGCGTTAGCGCGCGCTAAGGCGCACTTATATAAATACATGTGTTGCGGTCAACACTTGTCATTTTTCATTTTCTCTCCTCTTCTTCGAGCTTCTAGACGACTCCAGGGCGGTGTAGGCGAGGTTTTCGGCGGAGCACGGTTGAAACTCAAATCTTTCCAACTTCAAGTAAGGATCTATCAATCTTACGTCGTCTTCACCAAGGAATTGAGGTAATCCTTCCGTAGAACCCTAACTTTGGGGAAATTTGGGGATTTTGGGGATCTCGTTTCTCGAGCCGTTTTAACTCCAAATCATGATGGATTGTAGTTGAAAATGGTTGTATAGGTATGATTTCATGATTTTCCTCAAGGTTTTGTGGATTGATTCCAAATCCTCCTTTGTAAATCGAGCAAAACCCATTACGCCCTCGTAGTACTCGATTAAATGGTCCTAAGGGTAGAACTTAGGATGGATTTTCGTGTCTCCAACATATTGTAACGATTAAAGCCTCAATGTTTGTTAGGAGCGGGATTCGGAAGATAGTTCGGACCGTAACCTTGTTCGTCGTCTATTCCTTTGAGAGTAAGAAAGTTCAGGCAAGTACTTTATTGCATTAGTTTATGGCATGCATTTCTGTGATGGTTTAGAGAATGATGAGATTTGAAAGGTTATTCTCGGGTACTCTCACTCGGGGATTGACTCGACGGGGTCACGGGGACTGGTGGCTTAAGCTAGTGGGCCGGTCGCGAGAGATACTTTGAGTGGACATCCTCACAGGGATTGCTCGGCCAGGGCACACAGGGGACTTGGTGGCTTGAGGGCCGGACCGGGTCGCGAGGGTTGTCGGAGTGTTTTCTTGGTGATTGATATTGATATTAGGAATATCGTAAATTGAACTGTTTTGGGATTTTGAAATGATTTGGAAATGCCTGTGGATTAAAATAATTGTAATACTGTACTTGCACTAGCGGTTGTGGCTAACCCCATTGTTGGGGTGGAATGTTTTGTACATTTCAGGTATTCTTGAGGGACAGGAGCCCCCATGTGGCACACACGGAGTTGACAAGCACACTGGATGTTAGAGAGCTCGCATTAGTCGTTGTACTTGTGATGTTGAGTCAGTTTTATGTACTCTATTATGGTTGGTTTTGAGTTGTACCTTGTCGTGTATTGTTTGCGTTCAGTGATGATTTGAAATATACTCTTTTGGCCGCGGCCGAGGCCTAACTTGTGTTTTGTAACCTTTGTTGGACTATTATGTCATGGTTGTTATGCATTGGATTGTGATTAAATCTTGTGTGTCGTCAGCCTGGCGGGACCCTTGTGTGTCCTGTGGCGTGTAATATTCCCGGTTGGATCTGGGGGTGTTACACTAACAAGTTTCCAAGCTCAAGTTCACCTTTTTCAACAATATCACGAATAAAATGAAATTTAACATCAATATATTTAGTGCGGTCGTGAAAGACAGGATTTTTGCATAACTGAATTCCAGATTGACTATCAGAAAATACCACGACTTTTTCTTTCAGAAAACCGATTTCAGATAAAAGACCCTTTAGCCATATGGCTTCTTTAAACGCCTCAGTTGTAGCAACATATTCAGATTCAGTCGTAGATAAGGCAACAACATTCTGTAACTGATATTTCCAACTAATGCAAGAGCCACAAAGGGTAAACACATAAGAGGTCTTAGATTTTCGATTGTCACGATCATTTGCAAAGTTAGAATCAACATATCCAACTAGTTTAACACCATCAGCAGATTTAGAAAACTTAATATCAACATCCACAGAGGATTTCAAATAACGAAGAAGCCATTTCAAGGCTTCCAAATGTGGGATACCAGGATTAGACATGTATCTACTCAAGCAACTAACAGAATAGGCTATGTCGGGCCTAGTGCTAACCATGAGATACATGACTGATCCAAGCCCGCACGGATTTGTTTTTGGGCTCCTTCCCAAAAGGCCTCATACTAATGGTATAGTGGACTTGCTTATATAGAAGAGCTCACTTCTATCTCTTTCCAATGTGGGACTTGGGTTTGCAACCCCAACAAACCTCCCTTCAAACCAAGGACCATCATTGTCCTCCCCTCGAGCGATAATCTGTACATCTTGCACCGCCGTTGTCATCACTGAACGGGACACGCCGCCTGATCACCACAATATCAGGAAGACTTTCGACACAAAGCACCACCACAGATGTTGCGAGGTCACACCGGGGGCTTCTCCACCATCGTAAAGACAGTCTCACCTTAGGCTCCACCACTGGGCCCAACCGAACCATTGGCTCCGATACCAATGTTGAGAATTGGTCCGAATCGGGTGATGAATTATTACAATAATTATAACGAATATAACTATTATACAGATCTACTCGGGATAGGGATTAAGGATTACACAACTTCTAATTAAATGAATTAAAATGAATTAAATGCTGAAAATTAAGATGTGAGCAGAGAAAACGCAAACCAAACGAATCGAAACCGATTCGGAAGTGATGTCACTGTTGAAGAACAACCCAGCTCAATCCTCTGTCTCGATAAACCCACGTCCAGGACACAAAAGACCCGCGGCCAGCACCAAATCGAGACCCAACCAGACCGGAAGCTGCTCCTCTTGGAAGAACCGAAGCACACAGCAAGGATTCGTACCAACAACCTTCTCAGAACACCACCCGCAGGTAAAAAACCTCAAGAACTGTCACAGATCTTCGATTTTGTTCACAAGAAGAAGAAAAATCGAAGGGTAGAACAGGTTGCTTTTCTTTTCTCGCCTTTTGTTGTGTATTTATCAACTCTCCCGAAAATGGTATTTATAGATGTAGCGAAGTAGGGTTAGCCAGAAATACCGAGGCAAGCCAGGAATAACCATGGCGGAGAAACAGGAAAAATAGCAACAGACGGGAGAGGGAGTCAACTCGGGCAGAGGAGAAAAGAAAAAGAGGCGGTGGTGGTGAAAATAGGGTTGCTGGGGTTTTTAAGTAAGGGGTCAAACACATCCAAGGGCTAGGATTAATTGAGGCCAACAGATGGCTGAGATTAATCCAGCCTTAAAGATGGGTTGGACTGCTTCCAGGGTTTGGGCCGGGTCACTTTGGTGGGCTGCAGGAGAAATAAATTTTGGGCCATCATAATAAATTAATCATTTTGGCCCACTTAACCCAACAGGAATTTCAAACTAGAAGTAATCACAAGACTAAGAAGTAGTGATATATGCATTTGTATCAAAGACTTTGGAACTCCTTTTATAGCCTAAGAGTCTCCACCTACTTTGATAGCAAACTAATGTGGGACAAAATCCCCACTTTCATTTTTTAACAACTATTCCAACAATCTCCACCTTGTTAAGACATGAAAGAAAACACCATTGTCTTCATCGACAATCATGATTCTTAACACAAAGAACCATCATCCCCAAAATAGAATAACCTACTCCACCATAAAAGAGTAGAACACTTAGAACAAAACCGTCTAAGAATTTTAACCACTTAGAATCAACCATTCTAAGAATTTCCCTCGGCACATGTCGAAAAACTTGCTGAAAGATTTATGGTACAACTTCCCTGTTGGCCACCCGGAAGTTCATCAGCCCTCGACATCAATCTTCACCACACATCTTGCATCAATGCCAACCCAATGCCCATGTGTAAATTCGTGAACCCGCTAACAAAAGGGCACATCCCTTTCCATGGTAACGGGTATACCATGGGGATGCCAACTTCTCAAAAGAAGTCTTCACCGTCAGTGACAACGGAACATTGTTAGCAGAATTGGAGATTTTTTCCGAATCCGCTCCACCTGGACAATTTCTCCTAACATGCCCAGACTGTCCACACTTCCAGCACGTTGGATACTTCGAAGAGTTTTTCTTCTTCCCGTTCCTACATATCAAAACCGCACCTTCTGATGAAGTATTACTGCTACCTTCCAGTCTTTTCTCCTCGGACAGGAGTTTGCTAATAACATCTTCATATTTCAGGGTCTCTTTCCCGTACATCAGAATAGGCTTCATATGTTCATAGGAAGATGGCAACGATAATATGAGCCTTAACGCTTTATCCTCATCTTCAACCTTCACTCCGATAGCCTCCAGTTCCGAGACGATACCATTAAGAATACTCAGATGATCTGAAATTTTTGTACCTCCATCCATACATAGAGTATGAAACTGATCCTTGAGATACAACCGATTCGAGATGCCCTTGCCTTGGTACAACTGTTCAAGCTTCTCCCAAAGCTCCTTTGCTGTTGACAACCCATGCACATTAGCAAGCACATTCTTTGCCAGACACAAACAAATAGCACTTGCCGCTCTCAAATCCATATCATCCCATTCTTCATCATCGCCTTTACTGGTCCCGCTTTTATCATCGCTGGAAACAGGGGCTGGTTTCCCCCCTCAACGCCTTGTGTAATCCGGACTGAATCAGCACATCCTTCACTTGAACTTGCCACGAGCTAAAATTGATCCTTCCGTCAAACTTCTCTACATCGAATCTCATGGGACTGAACCTTGACATCGTATCCGTGTCTCAAAACCAACAGAATTCTCGTTTCTGATGTGAAAGATCAGACAAAGCTGCAACCACAGAGCATACTCCGAACCTCTGAAATACCAAGACACCCTCTAATACGACCAATGGAAATTTGTTTCTGATGTGGAAGATCAGGCAAAACTGCAACCACAGAGCATACTCCAAACCTCTAAAACCGAGACCTCCTCCGAACCCTGGCTCCGATACCAGTTGTTGGGAAAACGGCCTCAAAATTCCCAATAAGCCTCCTAAAGAACGAAAATAGAGAAAAAAAAAATAACACAAGAATATATGTGGAAACTCCAAAACCGGAGAAAAACCACGGGCCTCAGAGAAAAAACTCCACTATATGATAAATTTTTACAATCACACAGTATTTATCTCCCTCTCGACTCCCAACCCCTACACTATTACAAGCCTTTGAAAACTTCTCACCCCTCTAAAATAAAGAACAAGGAATTTCAAACTAGAAGTAATCACAAGACTAAGAAGTAGTGATTGGTGCATTTGTATCAAAGACTTTGGAACTCTTTTTATAGCCTAAGAGTCTCCACCTACTTTGATAGCAAACCAATGTGGGACAAAATCCCCACTTTCATTTTTTTAACAACTATTCTAACAGTCTATATATGTGATTTGATCTTTGAAATTACTTAATAGTTTTTCTTTTCTGTATTAGTATTATCATGCCTATTTATAGATACTTAAACGTTCAACCAAGACTGTGTTAACATTAAGCATGACTGACTAGATTATTTATGCTTTAAGTTATGTTATGTTATACTACTTAATTATTATTTGTTTCACCATGAATAGTTATTCTAAAACTTTGTTTGCTGTCATAGTCAATTGCATTCAGCGATTTTCCAGAAGAAGTTTTCCCGCCTCTTCCTAATTTGAAGACGTTGAAGATAACACTGTTTTGCTGCTATATGGATGATCTTTTCTGTCTTCTCAAATGTTCACCGAATCTCGAGTCTCTCCATATGATCATTATTGATGAGGTATTCTTCGTCATCTCAAATTTGAGATAATTTTCTGTAAAATATTTTAGAAGTTTCATGGATTACGTTTGTATTTTTCATTCGTTGAATACACATATAAATAAGTATATAAAATTAAAGGTAATTGTATTCCTTGATTCCACAATATAAGTCTAAGCCATATATATAGGAGTCCCTAGCTAATCTACAGCCTATAATTTTGGATCTAGCCTAATAATATTACATTCACACTTATCAAATATATACTTGCCTAATTTGATGAGATACACACGTGATATACTTATTTGCAAATATATGAATATTTGCTATTACTAACAGACCCCCGCAGTCGAAGCGGGAGGGGGACGGATGCTGAGACTGGAGCGGAAATCATCAAAGAGTATACGCGGAAGCCCTTTCGTGAAAATATTCGACACCTGGAATCTTGAAGGAAGATGGAGTACTCGGACTTGTCCTTTTTCAACTTTCTCACGAACAAATAAAATATCCATTTCAATGTGCTTGGTACATTGGTGTTGGACAGGATTTCCGGACAGATAAATAGCACTTATGTTATCACAATATACAATAGTGGCTTTTGTAATCGGAACATGCAACTCCAATAAGAGATTCCGTAACCAACAAGATTCGGAGACGACATTAGCAACGCCCCTATACTCGGCCTCGGCACTAGAGCGAGACAGGGTAGGTTGTCGTTTAGACAACCAAGAAATCAAATTGTCTCCCAAGAAGACACAATAGCCGGATGTGGATCATCGAGTGTCAGGGCATCCACCCCAATCAGCATCAGTATAAGAAGTGAGAGAAGAGACCGATGAACGAGATAAATGAAGTCCCAAGTGAAGAGTCCCTCGAATATAACGTAGTATTCGTTTCAAGGCCAACATATGAGTGTCCCGCGGATCATGCATATGAAGACAGATTTGTTGAACAGCATATGATATGTCGGGTCTAGTGAATGTGAGATATTGTAATGCCCCTGCAAGACTTCGATATAAAGATGGGTTCTCATAAGGAACACCACTGAGACTTGGCCTTAGTGTCAACTGGTGTCGCAGAAGGCTTACAAAAAGACATTTCGGCCCTCTCAAGTATATCCTCGGCATATTTTTGCTGGCTTAGAAATAACCCGCCATCATAATAGTAACCGCTATGCCCAAAAAATAATTTAAAGGACCAAGATCCTTCATTCCGAATTCAGATGCAAGAGTGGTCATGATGGACTGTCGTAGAGAATCAGAAGAGGAGACCAATATAATGTCATCCACATAAAGTAAGATATATGCAATATCTCGACCCTGACCATAAATAAATAGAGAATGATCGAATTTGCTATGAGTGAAACCCATAGTAGAGACATAATCAGCAAATCGGCGGTACCAAGCTCGGGGTGCCTGTTTTAAACCATACAGAGCTTTCTTGAGTAAACAGACAAAATCTGGGTGAGTAGTGTCCCGAAAACCTATCGGCTAATGCATATAAACAGTTTCCTGCAACGTGCCATGTAAAAAGGCATTTTTAACATCCAGCTGATGAATGGACCATGCCTTAGAGACGGCAAGACCGAGGACAGTGCGGATGGTAGCCGGTTTAACAACAGGACTAAATGTTTCCATGCAATTAACACCAACTTGTTGAGACCTGCCATCACCAACAATGCGAGCCTTATACCGCTCAAAAGAACCATCAGATTTCTTTTTGTGAGAAATATCCACATACATCTAATCACATTCACATTATGGGGACGGGGTACTAAATCCCAAGTCTTATTTTTAATTAAAGCATCAAATTCATCTATCATGGCCATTTTCCAATTAGGGTCGGACAACGCTGATTTAGGATTTAATGGAATAGGTGATAGAGAAATTGATGAGAGAAGATTAAATTGGACTTTGGGTTTAGAAATACCATGCATGCTCCTAGTGACAATGGTTCGGGATTTGACAGGAGTTGCAGGAGGAACGTGAGATGAGAGAGGTGGAATGGGCTGTGGTGGAGGAACATATGGGTTCGGCGGGCCAGAATTGCTGGACAGAGGAGACAGCCCAGTTGACAAGGGAGCAGTGTGGGCCAGAGTAGTAGTGGGCTGGTGAGACTGAACCTGGGCCAGTGGGGCTGCAAGTGACTCCGAAGGTGTATCCTGGACTAAATTTGGGCCAGGTGAAGGAGTAGATTGTTGGGTGTGGGCCTGTTGAAGCACCAATGGGCTTAAATCATCATTGAGAAAATTATAGTCCCTTGGCAACTTATAAGTGACCATTGATTTGGCAAATGGGAATTGTTTTTCATCAAAAATAACATGTCTTGAGAGTATGATTTTATGTGTAGTAAGGTCATAACATTTATATCCTCGGTGGTTTGGAGGATATCCCAAGAAAACACATGGATTTGAGCGGACATGTAATTTATTAATGGTAGATGAGGGAATAAGGGGAAAGCATAGACACCCAAAAACTCGTAGATGTTCGTATGATGGGATTCGAGCATAAAGAAGTTGAGTAGGGGATAAATTTTGCAACTTTTTATGAGGAATGATATTTAGTAGATAAGTTGCCATGGCTAATGCATGATGCCAAAAATTAGCCGCCATAGAAGAATGAGCAAGAAGGGTACGCACCAAATTATTGATAGTGTGAATGGTGTGTTCGGCTTTCCCAATTTGTGAGGAGGTGTGAGGGCATGAAAAATGGAAAACCATCCCATTATTTAGACAGAAGGAGTAAAAATTTAAATTGTCAAATTCCCTGCCGTTGTCACACTGAAAGCATTTAATAGATCGTTCGAACTGAGTTTTAATCAATCGACTAAATGAGAGAAATAAAGGAGAAACTTGTGACTTGTTACTTAATGGAAATGTCCAAAGAAAATCAGTGAAATCATCAGTGAACAAGACATAATATTTGTGACCCGAAGAACTTAGGACGGGAGACGTCCACAAGTCACATTGAATGATATCAAACGGCCAAAAAGTAGTCGAAGTAGAAGCATAAAATGGTAATTTAACTTGTTTTCCAAGCACACAAGAAGAACAAATGCCATTAAAAGAAGAATTTCGACAAGTAATTAATCTAGAATTGCAAATGGAGCTAAAAACAGATGATCCGGGATGACCTAAACGGTCATGCCATAAACGAGGACATAAAGTAGCAAAACTGGAGTTGGTGGTGATGGGGTACAAGTCACTGGTGCTATCACATCTCAGAATGGGTATCCCGGTCCGGATATCCTTCACAGAAAAACCAAATGCATCAAATTCAACAGTTACGTTATTATCGGTTGTAAACCGACGAACAGATACTAAATTCTTAATTATATTGGGGGCGTGAAGGACATTAGACAATTTTAACGGGGGGAGAGGTGAGGGAAGGCAGTGTTGTCCATAACTTTTAATGGGAATAGCATGACCATTACCAACAATGATAGATTTATTATGATTGCTTAAATCAAAATAAGATGAGAGCATACCTTGAGAACCCGTCATGTGTGATGTAGCACCAGTGTCCATATAAAGTCGATCATCTGGAACATTCAACGACATGGTATGCTTTGACGCCTCAACATCAGTGGGCATGTAAGAAGCAGAATCAGACATTGGATAGGTGTGGGCTGCATAAGCTTGAGCTGTGTGGGTTGAATAAGGTTGGGCCGGCCTCTGTCCCAAAACTCCACGGGCATTATACGGACGGGGAGATGGTACTGTTGGGTAGGGGCATGGAGGAGGTGCAGCAATGTAACCAGGTGGAGGAGGTGTCCATCCAGCAGAGTAATTCCACCATGGGGGTGGGGGATGCCACGCCCTAGGTTGACCTTGCTGCTGTTGTTGATACCCACGACCGCGACCACGACCTTCCTGATTTTTACCCTTATTGCCATTGTTACTGCCACCATGATTCTTCCGACCCTTGCCATTATTTTGACGAGGCTGCCCACTATTGACGAAATTCGAAGAATCAACAGAAGCCCCATGATTTGTAGCCACCAATACAGTGCTGGACAGATTTGCCGCCATAGCCGCCTGCTTCGCTTTCCTTGTCTCCTCCAAAATCAGCTTCGACCGAGCTTCATAAAAAGGAGGGAGAGGGCTGCTTTGTTGTAGGAGAGTGGCTACCCCATCATAGCTCTCGAACAACCCCACAATCAATTGAAGCACCATTCGGTTGTTGGAAACTGGAGCCCCAACGTTAGCCAATTGATCTGCCAAGACTTTGAGTTCTTTGCAATAAGAGGAGACATTTGGGAAATCGTCTAAGCGAACCTGCGAGAACTGATTCTCCAAATACACAGCCCGAGAGTTCTTGTTGTCATGAAAAATGTTCGCTAAACGCTCCCACTGTTGTTGAGCAGTGGCATTCGGTGCAAGAATGGTGGTCATCAAATCGTTAGAGATTGTGTCGTAGATCCACTAGGGCATCAAGACGGGACCAAAGAACATCATCCTTTGCAGGTGCATTGGCCTTTGCAACGACAGTTGCATCGTCATACATCTCGATCACCGTGACCGTTTCATGAGAAGAAGGAATGATATGATAGATGATCAAAAAGGCGCGACAGTGGATGCGAAATAGTTCGGCCCATGACGAGTACTGTCCATTCTTCATCTCAAGAACAAGAGGGATGAAGTTCTTGATGTTAGTAACAGTAAGCGCTGGGTGGAACTTGTATTGATCGGCCATGGAAAGAAGAAGAAGAAGAAACTCACAGAGAAAGAATAAAGTGGAGCAGAGGGAGAAAAAGGCTCACGGATCGTTCACACTCTCCGATACCATTAGGCAAATATTCATGTATTGATCGGCAATGGTTTTTCTCCGATACCATTAGGCTAAAGGTATATATTTCTAAAGCGAATAAAATTTTCGGATGTGCCAAAATGGTCGGGTCTGGTGGCCTATTATAACCATTTTGTCTGACTTCAAAATTATACAACTAATATCCTTGGGCTACATGCCAGTTGTGTCACTGGTGGTGGAAATTGAACTTGATTTGGTTTTATGAATTGTATGTAATGGGTCAATTTGGTATAAGAAAATACATTAGCGTAAGTGGAAACTCGTCAAATGGGTTGAATGTGTTGAAAGTTGAACCAAATATGTTCTTGTGCTTATTGCTTAATACCTCCTAAATTATATTATCCAATAATTCGGATTATTACCGGAGTGATCTAAATATATTTACTCTCTGCAACCTTTTCAAGAATGCCAAAACTATTATTTTAAGATTTAGATCAAGTTGAAATGACTTCTGATTTTTTTATGACCTATAGCGTGTTACACCTGAAGAAGTTGAAACATTCTTTGATGAGTTTGATGAAGTTGAAAGGAGAACGTTGACCTGTCGTCAACTGAAAAGGGTCGAGTTTTCTAAATTTAGTGGAGAAAGGAGTTCTTAACGATTGCACGATTCTTACTTGAGCATGGAAATGCATTGGAGGAAATGGTTTTCGGTTGGAGTAACAAAGACAAATACCATACACAGTCAATGGATACTATGAATGAAGTGTCAAATTTCTACAAGGCCTCTTTATCTGTCAAAGTGATTACTCTTCTGAAAAGTGATACAAGCGACTCTTCTGAAAGTGACACAAGCTTCTGATGAAACTGCAAGTAATATTTATTAAGTCAAATTGTCTTTAAGTTTTAGTAAATTGATTGTTGTTCTTCAACACAACGATAAAGAACTTTATCTTTTGGGGTAGATTTGTTATGTGCATAGTAATTCTTAATTACATTTGCATGTTATTTAGTAGTGTGTTGATAGACGCATTCGTGGTAATTCGTTCCTTCAAAATTACCCAAGGCAAAATTTTGAACTCAAGATCTCAAATTATTGTTAAAACGGGTTCTAGTTAATATGCTAATTATCGTTGGTGATTTTAGTGTCATCAACTATTTTATTTTTTAGGTGATTGTGGTTGTTAAAGATCGATACGAATTCATAAGGAGCTCAAATATGTGTTAGGAGGGGCGAAGTGGACACTCGTTTAAGCTGATATATATGATTCCTACTATGACAATGTGAGGGTAAACGGGTGCCCCTCACCTCCTAGCGGGTAAAGGGTTTTGAACTCACTGTCACACATATTAAAACAAGGTAAAGCTCTGTCTTTTCACGAGGTTGATGTGGCCACTTCACGGTTGTTTGCACCTAATAGTAATTTAACGTGAGACGTCATACATTTTAGTGGTATTAGTCACACACCCTTGTTGTTCTTAAGTCGTTGTTAGATTATACTAATGCAGTAATGCCTCTTTATACTCATATATTTATCTTTCTAATTGTGAGCAGATTCCTTTGTGGGAGAGCATCAAAGATATTGATGCCGCTTTTGTTGCAGCACGTTTGTATGCTCGTCACATCAAGTAATAGTTTGTTAAGTCATTCTGTTCTAAAAAAGATGCCCTTTTTTTCCGAAAGGCAATAACTTTTATTATGCTTATGGCTAGCTGATTACTCTTTTTATGGTTGTCGCTATGAAAACCATCTATTTGGAATTTTTATGTTGGATGAATAATACTTTGCTGAAGTTTGTTTCCAGTACTATATTACTATCCTCACAAAAATTTTAATCTGATTACATAATATTGGTACCAAGAAAGTGGAGATAAGAAAGATAAAAGCAATGTGTAGTATGTTAAATCACCTTTTTAACATGGTCATGATTATGGAACTCAAACACCACAACCTTTGATTTTTTTGCAAGTGTATTATTTGATAATTGACTAATTAAACACATAATTTCATTTTATAAAAATAAATGAAACTTCTTTATTATAGTTTGGGCTAATATCAATGTTTTAAAACCCGGGTTTTTAATCTACCCGGTCGAGTCACCGGGCACCGGTTCGACCGGTTCGACCGCCGGGTCAACCCGGTTTTTCATTTAAATATTTTTTTTTTATTTTTTCGACCGGGTCAACCGGTTCGACCGCCGGGTCAATCAGGATCAACCCGGTTTTTATAAAAAAAAATTGAAAAAAAAAACAAACCCGGCCGGGTTTCAAGACCTGGGTTGACCCGGGTCACTCAAAACCCGGCGGGTCTAACCGGTTAACACGATTTTAGAAACCCGGGTTTTTTTGACCCGTTTTTGTGGCCGGGCACCGGTCCGACCGGTTGAACCGGCCGGGTCGACCCGGGTTTGAAAACATTGGCTAACATAGTTAATGGATTGATTCTCTTCATTGAATTATCTTCTAAGTTTCTTTGACAGTGACAATGGTCACCACTCCCTCACTTTTCAATTCAATGTCACATGATCACCACTCCTCTCATGTTTCAAACATACATCACACACACACACACTCACAAATTAAATAAACAATAATAAAAACACCCAGTTTGCACGTTACCCGAGTAGTGATGGCAGTCACTTTTCGTCCCTTTTTTAGCTTGCCTCACGCGTGAGATGGCATGATGGGTGCATTGGTGTGAAAGGTGAGGAGGTAAGGTGGAGGGGATGACCCCTCACACCTAGTCTTAACACTCACATCCACATCAACATCCATGTATCAATTGTTGATGTAATTTCTAGATTCAAAAGAAAAGACATCAAACACGAAGATCCATTTTTGTTGTTTCCTATCATATAGCTAAACCAAATTGATTAAAGAAAACAGTTTACTATTGCAACTGAGTCTTAATACCAATTCTTTTCGACTCGAGCACATAATTTGTTATGACCCTTTGCTTAATCGAGTCTAGTTGTGGCTTTTAATCTGGAAAGCATGTTTGATGTGAACCAACTGTCTGTGGTCCTTGACAGGTATGTTTTTAGGCAGTAATGACATGGTCACTTTTTCTTATATTTTGTTATTATTGATGTTTACAATATATTGCAACAAACGTTCTTAGCACATGACATGGTGCAAAGGACACATCGAAGATAAGTCCTATCAAAACTATTAAATTTGCATTGCTATACAACATGAAGACATGGGGCCATTTCATGGGGCAGAAAAGGAATGGTAGTACTCTTTTAGTTCTTAGTTTGGTAGATCACAAGATATTTGGCCCAAGGCTAGTTCACTTTCATAACGGTAGTTTTGTCATTATACATGCACTAGTGATAGATAGCAGATAAATCATCTTTATGGTGCTTGAGTATAAAGCTCATTTTGCCACCAAAACTTTAAGCATAAAGTTAGTTGAATCATTAAACAAACATGCACTTGGTTTTACCAAATAATCCAACATCAAGTGATGTGATTTATTATTATACGATTTGATGCACAAATTTTAAGGATAGATTTTCAAATTATTATAGCATTATTGTTCTACGATCCAAGTACATATATAGTTTTTAACTTTTTACCAAACTAGTATATGATCATGAAAGATAGATAAAATAGTACAAGTAATCTGAGTTTTGCTTGTGCATATGAGAAAAGGAGACAAGAAGCATAAAATCATTCACTAAAAAGATTGTACTCGTACCTTTTCTATAAAGAAATGATTACATCAAAAGCAATGTGTAAACTTTTACTTCATAGACTACCAATTATACAAACACAAAAACATGTTGATAGTGCAAGCATGAGACGAAGAGAAGCATATTATAAAGGGTTAATAACTTGAGAATGTATTATGGTTGTCACTTTTTGTTATTGTGTGTACTGAAATTTTTTTCTTTTTATTGTATGTACTGAACTTTAAATTTCGATTATTTTGTGTATTTTGTGACTATTCAGTTATGTAAATGACCATTTTACCCTTCTAAATTTGAAAAAAATAAGGGTAAAATGGTCACAAAATACACACAATAATTGAAATTTGAAAGTTCAATACACACAATAAGAAAAAAATAGTAAAGTACACATAATAACAAAAAATGACAAATATGATACATTTTCAAACAATTAACCCTATCATAAATGCGCGATATACAATTAATATAACATGATTGCTCTTATTTTGGCCATGTATAACATTTGAGGTCACCAAAATGCAAGTTATTATAGCATTACTTCTTAAGATTTCTTCATTATTACTTCAAAAAGAGGTTCAACAAATTTGAAACATAAAAATGGAAACATAAAGATATTGCAAGGATTGAGAACTAGACATAGCTTTGTTCCAAGATGGAATGTACACTTATGCATAAATATGCAAGCCACAAAAATACCCCCAATAAAAAAGTAAGGTTGGATCAAGTGGTTACAGGGACGGAGGCATGTTGAAGGTGGGATGGGCCATGGCCAATCCTAATCTTTTACCATATACATATAATGTGTATATTCTAATGTATTTAGCCTATTAATTACTTCTCTAAATTACTTTTGGCCCACCTTCCCAGTCCAACCAAATTAGTATAGAAGGCATTCGATTGAAAATTCATAGCTGGACAGCATCTAAACTTGTTTTTGTTCACCCCTGCTTATTTTTATATTAGCAGACATTCATTTATATTGGTTATATTCTTACCTTTAAGGTAAAATAGTTACTTATTTTTTCTTAGCATTGCGTAGTTTTATACTGATTATTTTTGTTCATAAGCTTTGACAATTAGATACTGCTTTAGTCTTTTAGATTATTTTGACGATGTCGTGAGCGGTTTAAAGGAAAATCTCTTATTTTGAGACTCTTAAAATCGTTAATCAATTTTTCTCATGTGTATTTATTTCGGCCCACCCTACTAAAAGTTTCTGGCTCCGTCACTGAGTGGTTAACACCCTTGACTCTGGAAACAGAGGTCAAGGGTTCGATCTTCACCACTTGCAAGTCCGGAGGTTCTTTTCTACCTTTTGTAGAACCGGAAGCAGCCTGTCTACCTTAAGTAGGGGTATGGTTGTCTACGTCTCAACCTCCCCCATACACCGTGAAAGACGGTATTGGAACCCATAACCCGTGAAATACGGTATTGGGAGTTAACTTACCTTACCTTACCTTTACAAAATACCACCAATAATTTTAAACTATAAAATAGAAACAAACCTATTTGCTTCCAAATAATTACAACCAGATAACCAAAAATCTTGATTTCTAAACAGTAAAACTCGCTTTACAAACTTTGCTTATAATTCATATGATCATATACCAACTCAACCAAACCAAACCAAAAAACAACTCTAAAAACTTGAACCTTTGTTCGAGTTTATTTCAGCCTTTTCATATAATTTCTACAGTCGTAATCTAAATGTGGAATGAATTAACTTCATTCATAACCACATATATAACTGAAGATAGAATATTTTTTGAGTTTTAGTCTATATTTACAATACTACATTTCTCGATGAATTGCAGAACACACAATGATTCAATAAAATCTTGCCCACAATGCTCCCTTCTTCGATTTGAAGCTTCCGACTTTGCTTATTCCAAAGATGAACGGCATAACTCTGGCTTCGAATATGCCTAAGTTACCCCTTAACCATTTTGCATCAGTCTCATTTTTAGCTCCACAAAAAAGATTTCGCACTCTATTCCAATTCACAGGATAAAACGTTGTTGGGGGCAAAATCGTAAAATTATACCCTGGCCTACCTTGAAGCCTTGACACAACCCGTGAAACCAAGTATGGACCATTGTGACCCCATTTGTTACCATTAAATGTTAGTGCATATTCCTCAATAAACTTGCACACTAATTGATCCATCTTATCAAAAACCATAACTGCATTATTCAACCTACTCCAATTCTTTGTACCCAAATCCAAAGTTTGCGCACCTATCGAATTCCTTAACTTAGAGAAGCTTTTCAACACGAAAACATCGGTATCAATATAAACACCACCAAATTTATACAACAAACAAAGCCTAAGCAGATTCGATAAGTTTTGGCCTAATTGGACATAACCAACATTTATATCACCTTTAATCATCTTCATATACCAAGATTCTGCCATAGTATTCTTGAACAAGTAATTCAAATCAGGCGAAATCGCTTTTACGCGAAACCCTTTATCCGAAAAAGGTTTAAGAATCTCCAAACCCTTAGCTGAATCCATTGAGTTTGAAACTATTGACAAACAACCATTAGGATGTGTACTAAACAATGTCTCAATTGTATTAAACTCTTTTAAACTAAAAGAACTCAAAGATGATATCCATGTCATAAAGAAACGAACCTTACAAGAACTTTCATTCTTACTAAAAAACTCCTTAACTTTTGCCCTGAACTCAACTTTTTTATGCTGGTCAAACGTCTCCATAAAAGTCAACGCTTTTGACACTTTACCATTTTTTCCCGAGAAACCATTCAAATCATCTGTTTCAACCTCTAAGCTATGAGATTTACGCGAAAGAGGCAAATGGGTATCCAAAACAGTATTCAAAATTTCATCTTGATGAGTTTTACGTAGTTGTACATTGTGCATCGAGAGTTGTACATCGGTGAATTTCGCCGAATTTAGAGCTCCGGTGACCGGAATTTCATGTGATTCCAAATGGGTTTTTGAAACTACAGATGGGTTTTTCTCCTCAAGTAGATACATCAAGTCTGACAATGATAATGAGACAGAAACCATGTTTCTTGAATTTCCGGCAACATTTTCAGGTATGTTTATGGAGAAGATTGAAGCTCCATTAAAACATATCAAAAGAATCAAGAGAAGAGATAAGATAGCAAAGAAAGATCTTTTCTTGTTTTCCATTAATTGGTTAAATATAATCTTTACATGATTCATGGTTTTGTGTATATGATTTTTGGTGTGTAAGTGAGCATGGTTATGGCGGCAGAAAGGTTAAAAACTATAAAAAGAAGTGTGTGTGTGTGTGTGTGTGTGTGTGTGTGTTTGAACTTTGGAACCAAAAATAATGTTGTATTTGATCAAGGAAAGTGGAGGGATAGTGGAGGAGAGAAGAGAGACATAGGTTGTATTTATGTCGAGTTAATCTATGGAAAAAGGAACACATGCTGAAGTGAGGTGAGGTGCAATAATGAATAAACTACTTTTGCTCTAAAATGAGCAATGTAATCTATACTACATATAAATTATACACTACAATACTGCACTGCTAATGCATATACTACAACATTCTAAAACTTAATCGTACAACATGCATTTATTAGTAAAACATTCTAAAATAAAATGAGCAATGTAATCTACCCTCTCATATTAGTAATTGGTAAAACATTCTAAAACTTAAAAAATTAAGCGACACAATTATAAATGCATGTTGTACGATTAAATTATACACCAACATATATATATATATATATAACATATTAAATTGAGTTAATTATTAAAACAACTCTCAATACAAATGCAATAAATAAACCACATGTTACAAATCAAACAAGCTATTAGAATGAAATTACACACACTAAAACATTCATGCAATAAAAGTTAATACAATCTATGTTGTGTTCTTGAGTTAATAAAAAACTTAAAGAAAAGAAATAAAACATATACCTATAATCACAATTCTATCCTTTTAAACATATACACCAATTAGTTGCTCAAAATTAAATACAAAGTTCTGATTTTAGCATCAAAATTTTTCTTTTCAAACCAACAATTGACTCATGATACATTTAACCCAAATAATTGCACTTGAATTATATGTTACGTGGAGAGTTATTTAATAGACCATTCACTACAACATTGACTGCTTTCCGAGGGGACATTCTGAGGCTTTCGACGGGGACATATCCCCGCCAATACCCCCTCACTAATCACTTTCCGCAGGGACAATTTACACTTTTTGCGGGGACAGGTGGGACCCACAGCCTTTTCTTTGCCAAACGTTGTTCAGCGTGACATCTAACTTTTGGCGGGGGCATGTCCCCGCCAAAAGCTTACGTAATTAACCAAAAAGGTTACTTAATTAAGTGATTAATTTAATTAAGTAACCTTTTTGGCGGGGACATGTCTCCGCCAAAAGACTTAACCATTTAAAACTTGTGTCCCCGCCAAAAGCATCTGACCCATTTTGCAGCATATTGCTGCAAAATGAGTAATTTCCAGATTTTTTTTCGGAAAGCAGAAAAAATCTACTTGTTCTCACCCAACACAAACATGCCAAATTTGCTAAAAACACCGCAAATTAACTCGCTAAAACTTTAAAATCACAAATAACATAACGGAAATACAATATATCAATCTAGGAATATCCTTTACGACAATTAAATAGTTATGTTAAATCGAATACAAAACAAAAAATGCAGTAAAGGTAATGTTACAAGTGTATGTTCTACTGTAATGACTAATAAAATAAGGCAGATGAAAAACCGAAAAGGATCCTATGTGGCTACAACTCAATAATCACACATTTATGATTAACTACACATATATTATACAAAAATTATAACTACTAAATAAATTTAAAAAAAAAATTACTTATAGCAGCAATAAAGCCGCGGTGTGGTGGTGTCCAACAGCAGCGACGACGCCGACGGTGTGTAGTGGTGGTGAACAGCTGCAGCGGCAGCAACAACTGTCGTGGTGGTGCTAACAAACCAAAACCATAAACATTTTACATAAACCAAAACAAACGAACACAAACACAAACTAAACTATAAAAAACATTTTACCTGTTGCAATATATCAGAAATTAATCACACACTTTAGCAGAAGTTAACTTGATCAAGCATTTACACACCAAACTTTGCATACATCGTTCGTGTTCTTTTTCCAGTTTCAAATAATGAAAAAGGTAAAATGAAGCAACTATTTATAATACTTATACCTCTTGGAGTCAAAGTCAATAATGTTCATGCTATAACACCACTAGCCTTGCAGAAGTGAGGTGGGGTTTACCTATTTATTATACTATAATAAGCTTATAAAAGTGTGCAGGAAAATTTGATTTATGAAATATAAGTCGATATCAAATAAGCTCATAAGCCCACAAATAAGCTAAAACAAACACCTCATATAAGTTTTACCTAATCACACAAACAACTCAAAACATTAAACATCTAACTTTTTTTCACATTTTAATAACTACGCAAACAAACAATACATCAAATGTATACGAATTCTAGTAAATAAAACATCACACACAAACAATACATTTATATAATATAATATATGATGCTTTAAAAGATCTATATATGAAAAATGGTTCGGAAATAAACCTTGCCGGAGCGCTTGAGATGAGCGGCGTAAGCCTTGACGAACTCATGAGGTGACACGTCTTTCACTGTTCGAGCGGTCTCCATTTTGACAGCAATAGCATAAGTTATAGGCCATCTTGACAGCAACTATACCAAAAAAAATAACAAAAATCAGAAAACACATCTATCAAATAACAAAAAATTAACAAATAACAAAAAATTAAAAAAAAATGACAAATTACAAAAATAACGAAAATCAATAAATTAACAAAAACTAACAAATTACTCACCTGGGTTTGCAAACGAGTGGGAGAAAGGAAGAAATGAGATGAGAAAAAGAAATAATTAAATGAGGAGAGGGATTGAGGAAACAATTAAACGAGGACAGTGGTGCGAGTGTGGGTGTGTTGTGGTGGAGATGGTGGTGCGGTGATGTAGTGGTGGTGAAGCAGTGGTGGTGTTGGATCTGTCAAGAGGAAGAAGAAAGAGTTGAGTTTATTTCTTTTTTCTAAGTGTTAAAACCAGATCTGATAAGTATATGTATTTTTTTTAACTTTTGCCAAAAACTTTGGCGCGATAAAGTAAACGTCACGAGGGAAATATAAAAAAATTGGTGAAAACTTTTAGCGGGAATATGTCCCCGCCAAAAGGTATTTAAAAAGGGAATTGATATTTCCACGGAAGTTTTTTATTCATTCACAGAAAATTAATGTGTTGAGACAATTTTACCCTTGACTTTCTTTTAACTCGTTCTTCTCAGTGGATCACACAGTCACACCACATCAAAACCCATCTCACATTCTCTTTCATATTTGATTACATAGCCCCCAATTTTTACCGGTCCGTCTACTGTCATTGTTGTTTCTCGACAACGTCTTATTTAACACACAAAAGAGTTTGAATGTTACAGTGATATTTCTTTGAGCCTATCACAATACAAACATCAAGAAATATTTTTACATTTTCTTCAAGATATAGAATCAATCACCATAAAGTGTGACCTTTTTGTATGGCTTCTCAAAACTCAAAAGTGTGTATTGCACGCTCTACTTTTTAACTTATTAGTATGTCACATTTATTGTTTCTATTAAGCACTAGTTAGGCATTTAGCACCTAACATGATCCGTCATGCTCACTGTATTTTAGTATAGTCTTGTTTCCCGTGATTCGATATTGACGTGCACTATGGAATTAATTACAGGTCTAAATGCAAGTGAACCACATATTAGTTCTTATGGATACACATCTGGATTTTGTATATGTTAGCTAGAAAAGGTGTATCGTGAGATGAGGAACGCATACAGTTTTTGGTTATTTGCCAAAACCTACATAAACCAACAAATACAATGAAGTAAAAGAGAGTGCTTCGTGTTTCATTTCAGATTTCCAAATTGAATTACCCTGTCACACATCTAACACCAGCACTTTTTATAGTCGTTTTAAGGGATCTAGTGTATCTATACTGTCATAACAGATCATGAAATGGATCGATCATTGAAACTTCGCCTTAAATAAAAATATATCTCCATGATCAAAGGTTTTGTCCTTTTATCATGCTAATACATTTGGATATGGTCGAGTTTCATAGTTGTTATCATGCTAATACCTCCGATATGGTCGAGTTTCTTAGGAAGATTGTTTCGGCACATCGGAGACTATGTTTGGTAATGATGGATCGAGTTCGGGTGCGGACAATCAACCCAACGTCGCAAGACATATGAGAGATATGATCTTTCAAGCTTAAACGATGTCGTTGACTTCACACGATCTATACTAGTATAATATAATATGATATGATAACAAATTCTACTGAGTAACATAATAACTTTTGATAATCAAAAGACTTTGCTTTTATCATCTTTAGGGGTGGAAACAAGTTGAACTAGGCTCGTTTATGTGTATAAAGCTCGAGCTTGGGCTCGTTTTGAGCCTCATATTTTGAGCTCGAGCTCGGCTCGTAAAATTTTTAACAAGCTCGAGCTTGGCTCGTGAAAATTTTAACAAGCTCGAGCTTGGCTCGGGCTCGACTAACTTGTATAATGTACTAAAGGAAATAAGCCCAAAGGCTCGTTATTACACTAGGTTTGAGCTCGTTAATTTTTTAAGCTCGTTTATACATGGTTATATGTATAGACAATATATATACATATATATTTTTAGGTTTTGTTTAGGCTTGCGAGCCTAATCGATCTTTATATATAAAGCTCGGGCTTGAGCTCGATTATTAAATGAGCGCAAACTCGGGTTCGAACTCAAGCTCGAGCTCGAGCTCATTTGTGTTTTTTACGGATCTAATCCCGAGCTTTTCACGAGCGGCACGACTCATTTCCCCTACTTTTATAAGTTTATAACAACATTATTTTTTTTTTTTGTCTTTTAATTTATAAAAAGAGTTATACTAACAAAAATTTCCCACCTATCCCAATTTTCAATTCCCGCCCGTCCTAAAAGTACCTTTTTTCACTTCCCGCCTATCCCAAAAGTTCCATAAAGTTTTCCCCAAACATTTTTCTAAAACCCTACTTCTCTCAGCCGCCTCACACAAATAGATCTCATTTTCACCCTACTTCTCTGTCATCGGCCATCATTCTTCCGCCTAATGCATCATCGACTCCAGTCAGGTTACTAATGTTCGTTTTGTTTTCATCTGCTTAAGTGTTTTCGAAAACCTCCATGTTCTTCTTCTTTTAATTAGTAGTTTTTGTCATGAAGAAGCTTATGCCTTTGCTTAATTCGTATTTTATTGTTGTTTATAGGGGTTGCCGCGTTGTTTAAGCTCATGGATTTTTGATGGTTCAATGACTATGATTGGTATCTTCTAATTATCTAACTACTAATGCCTTTCTCTTTAATTTAATTTTTAATATAGTGATACCAAGCATAGTCATGATGTGGTTACCTAGTAGGTGTCTTAGTGAAGTGGACATGATGTTGCTCATTTTTGTTGTAAGATTTTTATGATAAGTTTTTTGTTTTACACTGATGTATGCATAAATATATGGATATATTCCCTGTTTTTCTATGAAATAGAAATAAGTCTACTTCACATTACTAATAATAATTGAAGTGTACATTCGAAATTGGGACAATGAACTTCAGACTCTGGTGTGTTTAAAAATTATTAATCTTGTTATTTTTTTTTAATCAAATTACTTATTTTTCATATGATTCTTAAGTCAAAGTTATATCTGTTTAGTTTGATTCATAACACCCCTAGTTGTTGGTCATGCCCATTTTGATAGAAAAAGTTCAGTTGTCCCCATAAGAATGTTGGATCCTTGATCTGTGTACATGTGTGTGATTATTAAGTTTGTATTGTTGCTCTTTTATTAATCATTGTTGTGTTATTTGCAGGCCATCACAAAAGAATCTCTTTTGGTTGCCGAGGTACAAGTTACAAGAGTTATTGTAACTTTCTTTTCCCCATTCGTGCTTGATGCATACTGATTATTTTTATTACTTTTGAGTTTTTGTAGAGGAAAGTTTTATGTAGAGTTATGGAATCACAGTCGTTAAGGGAACACCACTCATGGACTCTGCTTACACATTATCACTGGGATATTGAAATGCTATTTGCGGTACTTGAGTACAAGGATAAAGCTCTGTTGTGGGAAGAATCAGGTATACCTATCTTGGACTCACAAGAATTTCTACATCGTATACTTAATTGATGCTCTGTTCATTGATGTTGCTACTTAGATTGGTTTCAGCTCACATTATTCTCAGGTACTTTGATTGCAGTAAATATTGGTGCATCAACCCAAGTATGTTGCGAACCTACTTTCAGGAAAGAGTTGGAGGACGTTAGCGTGTGAAGCGTTCTTAAAAGGCAATTGGAATAACAAGAAGCTTCAACAGTTGCGAGAGATGAGAGTTACACAAGAATTCCACCACCCAACTAGTTATTGATATTGATATCAATAACTGGTATATTTTGTTGCTAGATTTTAGATATCAACTTTTTAGACATTTTGTTATCGATTAAATCTTAGATTGGTGCGTAGATTTATGGATATTAAAATATATTGAATTCATTAGTTTTTTCTATATTGTGTTGATATTTTTATTGTTGCGATATAGTTTTTATAAAAAAATGGCTTTAAACTGACATAAAAATTGATTTTTATCAAAAGTTACTGTTGCAAAACCCGTAGCAAAATACAACTGTTGCAAATTATGTGTTGATGCAAAAAAAAAAAAAAAATCGTTGCAAAATTGTGGGAAAAGTTCTTCGTTGCAAAAAGAGTTTTTAGTTCCAACGAATTATCTTTTGTTGCAAAATGATTGCAAAAAGTTTTCTGCTTGTTGCAATTTGGTTGCAAATTAAATTTGCATGGAGCCTTTTTGCAATAGTCGGAATCCGTTGCATTTCTGTTGCAAATAGCCTTTTGCAACGGATTTGCATGTATTTGACGGTTGCATGAGGCCAGTTTTGTTGTAGTGTCGTGAACCCCTTGGAACCCCATAGGTCCGCCCCTGCTTGCAACACTTGTTTTTTGATTGCATGGTGGCAGCGAATCTTTAGTCTATGGTTTAGTTTGGTTGGGTTTAAATGATTATCCTAGGGATCTTCCTAGGTTGATAAAGTGGGCGGATTTGACAAATCTCTCTAAGGATCACAAAGTAAGTGGAGAGGTATCGTGCAAGATTTGTAGTCAAGGGATATGATCAGAAAGAAGGAATCGACTATATCGAAATATTTCCCCCTGTGGTTCGAGTGACAACTGTTCGAGTGGTTCTGGTAATGTGTGGTACGTATGATTTACATCTAGCCCAGTTAGATGTGAAAACTGCATTTCTTTATGTAAATCTTAAGGTAGAAATTTACATGCTCCAACCAGAAAGTTTTGAACAAAAAGGAAAAGAGGAATTGATTCGCAGGTTAAACAAATCTTTGTATGGTTTAAAGCATGTGTCGCGGTGTTGGTATAAGAGTTTCGACTCTTTTCATCATGGGCCTTGAATATAACATACTACATGCAGACCCTTGTGCATATTTCAAGAGGTTTGGAAATATTCATTTTATCATTTTGCTGTTATATGTTGACGACATGTTGGTAGCAGGCCCCAACAAAGACCGTATCAATAAATGAAGGCTCAACAGGTTAGGGCATTCAAGATGAAAGACCTTGGACTCGCAAACAAGATTCTAGGGATGAAAATTCACCGAGATAGAGTTAGTAGAAAGATTTGGCTTTCACAAAAGAGTTATTTGAAGAAAATCTTGCAACGGTTCAATATGCAAGATTGTAAGCCAATATCAACCCCGTTTTCTACTAATGTCAAGTTATCCACCAAGATGAGTCCTAGCAGTGAAGAAGAGAGGATGGAGATGTCTCGAGTACAGTATGCATCAACAATGGGAAGTTTAATGTTCACGTTGATTTGTATAAGACGAAACATTGCTCATGCAGTGGGAATAGTGAGTCAGTACATGGCAAAACATGGTAGAGAGCATTGAGAAGTTGTGAAGAGGATCTTTAAATATATTGAAGGAACCTCGGATGTTGCATTATGTTATGGGGAATCAGATTTAAATATCAAGAGATATGTTGATTCTGATTATGCAGGTGATCTTGACGGAAGTAAATCAACTACCGGGTATGTGTTACACTTTCTGGCGGAACAGTAAGTTGGGTTTTAAAACTGCATTCATTTGTCGCTATGTTAACAACAAAAGCAGAATATGTTTCACTTGCTCCAGCCATCAAAGAAGCAGTATGGTTGAAGATGTTGCTGGAAGAGCTCGAACAAGCGAATTTTGATCTTAGGATCTTATGATTTTACGATACTACAAAGCAAAAATGATTTGGATCCTAAGTAGTATCTTAGCAATCTTAAGATCTTATAAGATCGCGATTGACCATAGGATCTTAAGTTCTAATCCGATCTGATCTTAATTTACTCGAACTGCAAACTAAAAAAGCTACAAAGTTATGGATTATGTTTTATAGAATTTAAAAAACAATATGTTAATCGTTTTAAATATTATATATTCATAATTAAGGAAAATGATTCCATGAAACATTCATATACTTTTGTGTTTTTGATATATAATAATTTGTAGATTTGAATAATATTACAAAAATTATTAAGAAAATGACATTATAGTAGGATCATAGGATCTCGATCCGATCCTACACAAATGTTAACGATCATGAGTTGGATTACAATCTTGAAAACCTTATTATATTACTAGCCGAATATTTTTTTCTTCCAAACCGCCATGATATATGCTATACAGTTATAAATGTGTTGTACAAGTTGGTATGCATAACATGGCAATTGAATGTGTATGTGGATGGGAATAACAAAGCATAAATTTTGAAATGAGCACATCAATATATGAATTGTTTCATTGTTCGTTATTTCTGGGTTTTTGCGTTGCATTCACTTGCAACAAGAAAGAACCACCAGTGTTTGCTGCAGCACCTGCTTTTTGGTGCATTCTTCTTTCTTTCCTTGTTCTTCCGTTCCGTCATATTCCTAATAACTTATCCAATGACAACGAATTAACCGCAAATGCACCTTTCTTTTATCAAATCTCTGGGACAAGGTCTAATCATGAGGGTAGTATTTTATCATGGTGTCGGATCTTAAGTTTTTATGGATTCTTTTTTTGTTACTGGGGTCGACCCAAAGCCATAATGTCTCAAAAATGAGGAGGCCATAGAGAAAGTCTTTTTTATTCCTTTGTCTCGAACTTCGTGAAGAACTCCATTCTATCTCTCCCTAGTTACGAACAAAAAACCGGGGCTACGACCCAGTTGTACACTCCCTTCGTTCTGCGAACCCTTGTTGATTCTGAACTTCGTTCGCGAGAAGGAAAAAAGACTCATCCTTTGTTGCATCTGGCACGAGATGCTAAAGAGAGAGCTTCGTCTATCTATGAACAACGGATTGACGGAGCTCGTGGCATTACTTTGTTTTTCTCTCCTTTCCTATCGGCGAGTTCCGAACCTTTTGTTCGAAATTTCTTCGTTTGCAGAATCAAATCTTGTTCCACAAGATCATGTATACAGTATACTTGTCTTATACGCAATCACAAACACAGACATTTGTAATAGGATATGTGAAAAGAAAATCGAGCTTCGTTAGTTCGCATATTTAAATGGAGAGTGTGCGCGGATAATTTTGAAGCAGTGGGTTCATCAATTTTGAGGAAAGTACACACAAAGTGTTAATTTATTAAAAATAAAATCATTTGTTTTACACTACAAATACTTTTCGAAAGGTATGCAAGTGAACACTGTTTGCCTCAAATATTATTTCTCGAATTTATTATGAGATATTGTGTGATGATTCTTATATATTTTCGAAATATGACAAGATATGAGGCATGTATGATGATTCTTACATATTTTGTATCAGAAATTTCTTTTACTCACTTTTGTTAAAGCTTATTTTTCTATAGATAATAATAACTAAACATTCGTATAAGCTGCTACCAAAAGTATTGAATCACCGGTTGAAAGGTTTATATGTTTTTAGTTGAGATTATAGTTAATGTTACGAGCCGAGTAATTGTTATTTATTGTAGTACTTGTATTATCTCAATCTTGTTCAAAAAATTTCATAAACACACTTGTACTTGAACATAAACCTAACTAATAAACTAAACTACGCATATATTCTTGCATAATTATTCAATTGCGGTTTATCAACAAAATGATTGAATAAAATATTATCAAGCGTGGTGGTCGGCTTCTTGTAGAAGCTGGAAACCGTAGGACACTTGCAAAACCATCATGTGCATGGAACCATGCAAAACCCTAGATGTAGTTTGAACACATTACGCAATTGGTCAAATCCAATACCAGCTCATTATTCATTTATGTCAACGTTTTTTTATTCTTCGATCAAGAGGTATTTGAGATGTTCGCTTTGAACTTGATTATTAAATTATTGGGTTCATAAAATACAAAAAACTTATATAGTTGTAGAGTATTGGTCCGAATCGGTTGGCAAGATTATTACAATAATTATAACAAATATAACTATTACACGAATCTACTCGGGATAGGGATTAGGGATTACACAACTTCTATTAAATAAATCAAACAACGACTGGGAAAAGAAAACAAAACAATGGGAATAGAAAATGCAAACCAAACGGCCGAAACCGTCGGAAAGTGATGTCACCGTTTAAACAACCGGCCGACTCCCTCCGTCCCCGTAGCCACGTCCCGACTCACAAGACCCGCGGGCACCTCGAACCGAAGCCACCACCGAATCTAAGCAACCTCGAAGAATCAAAGCACCAAGCAAGATTCAACCGATCCAAAACCCCAAAACCAGAATCGAAGCACAAAGCTACCGAAAACCCCCAGAAAATCAGATCCCGATTCTCACAAACCTCACCCACAAAACCCCTCAAATATTTCACAGAGAAAACCGAGGGATTCAAGGGAAAAATATCACTTGCTCTCTTTATTTTTGTTGTGCTTTCATCTCCTCCGAAATCGGAATTTATAGGAGAATCGGAACAACAAAACGAAGAGAAGAAATCGGGGAGATTTAGTTTCCATCTCAGAAGAGCAGGTCAAACCGAGGAGAAAGGAAAGAAAATCGGGGGGGAGATAAGGGAGAAAGGGAACTGACGGCGGGTGAGATGAGAGAAGTGAGGGGTAGGGTTTGGGGTAAAGGGTTTATATATTTAGGGTAAATATAAAACCAACGGCTGGGATTAATAGATACCAGATAAATGGCCAGGATTAATCCCACTAATGGGCTGCTTCCAAAAAAAAGTTTCGGGCCGGGTCCGATTTTAAGTGGGCTGCAGGAGATAAATTTGGGCCCTCATTATTTTATTCATTTGGGCCACTTAATCCCAACAATTCTCCACCTGGGCCAAATGAGTCATCGGGGTACATAAGGGAGACGGAGGTCATCATCGCCGGACATCACCTGCACACAAAACACAAAGTAAGTACAGGTAATCACAAAGAAAGCAATCACTAAGACAGCAGGACTATCACAAAGATAGCATAATAATTCACTAAGAATGTAAAGCCATCACAAAGAAGGCAAAGACTAAGAGTTAGTCTTGAGTTCCCAAGTTCAGCAGGTCAGTGCAGGACACAAACTTCTCCAAAGGCAAGCATTTGGTGCCCATATCTGCAGGATTGAATTCTGAAGGAATTTTTCCAAGATCAAGTTCACCTTTTTCAACAATGTCACGAATAAAATGAAATTTAACATCAATATGTTTAGTGCGGTCATGAAAGACAGGATTTTTGCAAAGCTGAATTCCAGATTGACTATCTGAAAATACCACGACTTTTTCTTTCAGAAAACCGATTTGGACGAAGACCCTTTAGCCATATGGCTTCTTTAAATGCCTCGGTTGTAGCAACATATTGATTCATTGTAGATAAAGCAACAACATTCTCAGAATCGAGATTTCCAACTAATGCAAGAGCCACAAAGGGTAAACACATAAGAGGTCGTGGATTTTCGATTGTCACGATCATTAGCAAAGTTAGAATCCACATATCCAACAAGTTTAACACCATCACCAGATTTAGAAAACTTAATACCAACATCCACAGAGGATTTCAAATAACAGAGAGGCCACTTCAAGGCTTCCCAATGAGGCATACCAGGATTAGACATGTATCTACTCAAGCAACTAACAGCATAGGCTATATCAGGTCTGGTACTAACCATGAGATACATGACTGATCCTATAGCATTATCGTAGGGAATTTTTTCCATTGATTTTTCTTCTTCACTAGTTTTTGGAGATTGATCTTTGCATAACAGAAAATGGGCAGCAAGAGGCACAGAAGCAGGTTTTGCAGCAGTAATAGAAAATTTTTCAAGTATTTTCTCTATGTAGGAAGACTGATTGAGAAACAAAGAACAATTTTTCCTATCTCTAACAATATTCATGCCTAAAATTTTCTGGGCGTCTCCAAGGTATTTCATGTCAAATTGATCACTAAGACAAGATCTAACATGATCAATCAATTTTATGCACGGACTCACAAGTAACATGTCATCCACATAGATAAGCAAGAAGATAGGAACAGTGAAGTCTACATTAAAATAGAGACAAGGGTCATACGAACTACGTTTGAATTTTAAAGAAAGCCTGTAAGAGTCAAACTTCTTGTTCCATTGCCTTGAGACTGCTTTGTGCCATAAAGGGCCTTTTTAAGAAGGCAAACATGATCGATTTCTTAGAGTCGACAAAACCTTCTCGTCGCCTCATATAAATTTTCTCATTTAATTCACCATGAAGAAAAGTTTTAACATCCATTTGTTTTAATTCCCAATTAAAGTGAGCAACTAAAGCAAGCATGATACGCACGGTGAATTTCACAACAGAGCAAATATCTCAAAGGTAATCAATTCCTTCCTTTTGAGTGAAACCTTTAGCAACCAACCTAGCTTTAAATCTGATATTCTCTACTTCATTCTTAACCTTAAATAACCACTTACAGTCCACAAGAGAACAATGTTCAGGTTTTGGAACAAGAGTCCAGGTTTGGTTAACATGCAGGGAATTCATTTCATCATTCATAGCATTTAACCAATCAGAAGCATTTTCAGATTTTAAAGCATCTTTGTAGCTTTTAGGTTCGTTATTATCTAAAGATTCAAACACATTGCAAGTATGGGACATCATATGAAAATCATCAAAGTGATGAGGCCTCCTAACATTCTCTCTTCTAGGCCTATCTCTAGTTAATTGATAGTTGGTCGGCCAAGTATTTCATCAACATTCTCAATTACTTCATCACTAGAATTTTCGAATGATTTTCATTTTCAAAGATGCAAAATTTCATCATTTTCGTGCTCCACCTCACTTAAGGTAGGGTAGTTAGAAATAAATTGGATTAGGCATGTGCACGGGTGCGGGTGCGGGATGTTCAAGACAAGGAAATTCATCTTCATTAAATATAACATCCCTACTAATTAGCACCTTAAACCTCGGTTCGCCCTTAAGCCATAACCTAAAACCCTTAACTCCTCCGGTAGCCTAAGAACACACATCTTATCGATCTAGGTTCTAGTTTATCTTGCTTTTGATGAACATATGCGGACACCCAAATACACGAAGATTTGAGAAATCAATATTACTACCACCCACACGTATTCGGATAGTTTCCATTCAAAGGGACAGATGGAGATCTGTTTATAATATAGGCAGCTGTAGATAAAGCCTCACCCCAAAAACGTTTTGACAATACGGAGCTGACGAGCATAGACCTTACCCTATCAAGGAGGGTTCGGTTCATGCGCTCAGCAATTCCGTTTTGTTGAGGGGTGTATGGTGCTGTCCTATGCCTTTGAATACCACTTTCCGCACACAAAGTATCAAACAAATTATTGCAAAATTCCAGGCCGTTGTCAGTTCTCAAAATCTTAATTTTCTTAATGGCGATTTTCAATTAAAATTTTCCACGTTTTGAACGTGTCAAACACATCAGATTTGTTCTTAAGGAGAAACACAAAGACTTTCCTGGAATAATCATCAATCACAGATAAAAAATATCGGTTTCCGCCGTGTTTCGGAACACTGGCAGGCCCCCACACATCGGCATGCAGACATTCAAACACATTTGAACTCTTAGGGGGGTTTGGGCAAGGTGAATGGGGAAAGTTCGCACGATGTTGCTTACCATACACACAGTTATCACAAAATGGCAAGTCAGATATTTTATCATTCCCAAAACAACCATTTTTGTGCAATATTTCAAGACCTTTACCACTAATGTGACCCAACCGTTTATGCCAGATTTCAGTTTTATCTCCAAGTACTGCATTAACGGAAAAGTTACTTACAGTGGAACAAATATATAAATTCATTTTACGAATGGCGACAAAAAAGGTTTTGGGACCTCTCGTAACTTTCATAGCACCCTTAGCCCATGTACCTTCAAAACCATCATCTTCAAGACATGCACATGACATTAAATTATGAGCTAAGTGAGGAACAAATAAAATCAAACAAAAAATTAAAGCTTGGGTTGCCTCCCAAGAAGCGCTTTTCTTTATTAACGAGTCTTGTAGCTAGACTCAAAGTCACGGTCTATTACGTGACTCCATCATTGGTCACGGTTTCGAGGTCATCCTCTTGCTTAGTCTTATATTCCGGACCTAGTTGCAAGCATTCTTTGTAGAAACCAAATATTCTACCCATAACATAGTCTACTCCTCTACGTCTATCCTCATCATTCCTGTATTAGACCGCTTGCTTATGCTCCTTCTCAAGGCTTGGTAAAAGCCGGTATTGCTCTATCTTATATGGCATTTGGTAGGCTATCTCATCGGTCTCATCCTTGAACCTAACTATCCCTAGAGATGTGTCATAATCCATTTTAGAGGCCTCAACAAATGGCTTCCCAAACACTACTTGAGTTAGGCAACTATCAACTACCGGGCGAATATCTTCCACAATCACAAAGTCGGTAACATATGTGAAATTCCCTACAAAAAAGTGTAATCCTTTCACTCTTCCCACAAAGTTACTCATCCAACCCGAGTTGGAAAATATCCTAAGTTCAAGTTGCTTTTTCATTATCCAATTATAATGGATCCTAGTCATGATATTTATGGGAGATTTAAGATCGATGTAGACCTTCCACACATGCACATGCCTAATGTTGCATGGTATGTTGATATTGGATGGGTCGCACGCTTTGATGATTGGGTTACCTAGGAAGTATGGTGTCTCGGGGTCATCAAACAAGTCCTTATGGTATTCCTTTTCTTCCTTAGTGGGCAACCTATCGAAGTAGTCCTCTACATCATCTACTTCCTCTACTTCACTTTTCTTATCTTTCTTATCATCCTCAACTTCCTTATCATCATCCTTAGGTTCAATATCTATTCTAACTTCATCCTTATCACTTTCTTCTTTATTTTTATCGATTGGCTTGATAGTGACAACATTGATGAAGTGGACATGTTTGGGTGTGAAGGGTCCTTGAATTGGGTTCCGCCATTTGTGTTCCTAGCCTCCTTATGTGGAGGTGATAGCACTTGGTTGTTGAGGGCTTTCAATAAGTTGTCAATTTTATTGGTCATCTCCGTTTGTTGTTGATTAAATTCGGATTCGAACCTAGCTATACGAGCTTCTTGAGATGCCATAAATTTGGACATCAATCCTTCAAGATGATTGGTACTACCATAGTTGTTGGAAGGAATGTTATTGAAAGTACGGTTCGAGCTTGAACCGTTTGATTGGAACGATTAGGTGGGTTGGAAGAATTGTTTTGGGGCATGTTTTGGTTTTGCTTCCACCTAAGGTTTGGGTGATTTCTCCAAGAGGGGTTGTATGAATCACCGTAAGGGTTTGGCTCGGGTTTGAAAGTGTACCACTTGTCTCCCGCTCCGTCGGTACGCGAGGATGCGTAGTCCGTAAAAGCTTGTTCGGGGAGTTCCATGCAATCACGAGTGTCGTGGGGACCACTACATAATTCACACGAAGAAGTGATTTTGTTCACTTGGCTTGAAGGTTTAGGAGCCTCGTAGGATTTCATGAGAAACTTGACTTGGTCTTCAAGTTCTATGATCCTACGGTCGGGAGTGCTTGAATTGTTCGAAGGCAAAGATATTGGGATAACCATTTTGTTCAAATCACGGGGATCACTCCAACTTTCGTTGTCATAGAGAGCAAGATCTTCTATGAGTTCCCATGATTGTTCCGCACTTAGATCACGTAGCTTACTACTGGCCGCTTGGTCAATGGTTTGCCTCGTAGGGATATTGATATGGTCATAGAAGATTTGGACTTGGAGCCAAAGATCTATGCCACAGTGAGGGACTTTTTGGAGTAAGTCCTTGAATCGAGTCCATGCCTCGTAGAGGGTTTTGCATTGACGTTGTTGGAACATCAAGATATCATTCCTTAGCTTGGTGGTTCTTCCCGGTAGAAAAAACTGAGCAAGAAAACGAGTGGTGAGATCATCCCAAGAGGTAATGGATCCTGCAGATAGACGTTCTAGCCATTGACTAGCATGGTCTCGCAGAGAGAATTAGAAGAGACGCAGTCGGGTCGTCTCTCGAGTTTCAACATCAAGGTCTATGGAATCTACGATCTTAAGAAAGTCCTTGAGGTGTTGATTTGGATCTTCGGAACGAAGTCCATGGAATGCGCATCCGCTTTGCACCAACTGGATGGTGTCGGATCACAAGGGAGACACATTAGCTCCTTGAGTGAGCTCAATGGTGTTTCGATAGCCTTGGTGGCTAGGACGGGAGTAGTCTCCTAGAGTACGGGCACTAGGAGGTTGGTATTGTTGTGATGGGTTTTGTGGTGAATTTTGTTGAGGTGGGTTGTTGGGATCAAGGATATTACCACCTTCCAGGATGTCGGATGATAATGGTTACGAAAAAAAACACGAAGAAAATAGATAGACCAAAGAAAACCTAGAAAAATAAAATAAAAATCTCACTAGAAAGGAATCTAATGAGTAGACCTAATAAAATAAAAATCAACCTAAACAATAACTATTCCCCGGCAGCGGCGCCAAAAACTTGATGCGTGGTTTTGCAACCTTGTAAAAGGTTTTACCTCTCAAGGGATCTCAAGAGGCTTGCAATCCCCACCATGCAGTGTACCTGACCGATGTAGTATAGTGTAGTGGCAAGTACCGTAGGATTGATCATTCTCTAGGGGATTAGTGTCGTTAGGATTGAAAACTACTCTAATAGGTCTGAGGGTGAGGGGTGATTCTTTTTGTATTTTTTATATTTTAAAAGAAAGCAGGTAAAAATCTCGGATTTTGGAAGAGTGGGCGGAATTAGTTGCTAGTCAACTAACCCAAATAAACTACAAATGCAATAAAAATAAAATAACAAGAAAATAAAGAGTTGTGAAACTTATATGGAGAAAAGTTTGTTTACTTAGACTTCATTACTCCCTAGCTATCTTTTAACGGTTGATTAGTATGTTACAATTGTGTGGATGACGGGTTGTTTTCCTTAATACCATTCGTAGGGCCGTGCACAATCTTCCCTAACTCTATAAGCTCCTACTTCACTCTATGGCGACACGTTTAGTATCCTAACCAAGAGATCACTAGAATTCACTTATGCATTAAATACAACCAATTAATCGTAGTGCCATCCGATCCATGTTTCTTAAGACGTTCAAACAAGTTACCATATAGGAGGTTAGCCAGTTTTCTTAAACCTAACATCGATATCACCCACCCAACACAATTAATAACACACTATCAACCAATAATCAACAGCTAGGTTTCATTAGATCTAAGCAAACACAAGAGAAACCTAGTCTAGCATGTTAAAGTAAAGACAAGCATAAGATATAATCAAGCAACACATAGACATATTGATTGATTTGAAGGAAGACTTATCTTTAATTAAGCATGAATGAATCAAGGGTGAAAAACCCTTGAAAATACTGTAAAATACAACCTAGGGTTTATCCCTAAAGTTCCTCCCAAAGTTGCACACTAATGAATGAAAATTACAAGAGTATATATAGACTTTACACATCTGACGGCGTCAGCTTTTACACTCTGACGCCGTCAGCTCGCCGCGATTAGGGTTTTCAGATCATCTAGATTTACTTCTGACGCCGTCACCCTTTAATTTGCACTGGGTCGTCTCTCTTTAGCAATACACCTGACGACCTGCACTTTCTAACACCTGACGCCGTCAGGTGTTAATCCATGATTTCTTTACTTGGGCGTCTGGTACACTCAGAATCCAACTCCTTTGTCTTCAAGTGACGGCGTCACCTTGTGGTGTCTGACGCCGTCAGGTACAATTTCCAGCATGATTCATGACTTTGTCATTTTCTTCACTTCTATGCTCCAAAAACGTCCAAAATGCAATGTTTTCCAGAATTCTTCCCAAAAGTACCTAAAATGAAAAATGGAACGATTTAAGGTAATATTTGATCATAAAATCACGATATAGGGCTTAAATGACCCCCTAAAAGCGTAACACTTTTCACCTCATCAGTACATATGTTTCACATTGCTATTGGTACAAGTACAACGGGTAACTGTAGCTCCGTTCCGTTAGGAACTATTTGAACCACTGTTCATTACAAAAAATCCCGTTTTGGCCACTGTTTGGGTCCGTTACCTGCCTGTAATGCTTCCTTTGTATTTTTTTTTTAAGGTTGTATAATACATGGCCATTGCTTCATTGTCTGAAAATCCCACCTCCCCTCTCTTGAATCTTCTCACCTCAAATAAACATCTTTTATTTGAAAATGAATATATGATTCGATGGGAAAAGTGAGGTGAGTGGAGGGTTATTAAAATCTTGAATTGCCAACGGATTTCTTATATCTGATGGGAAGAAGAGGCGGCGAAGTTGGCGGCGGAGGTAGGTTTATAAAAGATTTATGGCGTTTGGTGTTTTATGGGCACTAGTAGAATAAACATCAAAGACTTTGGTACAATTTACTTCAGTTATGTATATTAGTGAAGTAAAAAACAAAAAAACAACTCCGCTTTTCAATTTGCTGAAGTAAAACACCCACGTAGACTTCAGTAAATAGTATCATACTAAAAAGCAGAAACTAGTTGAGAATTTTAAGATACAAAGACTTCACTAATTTGATAATTAATGAAGTTACAATGTAAAATTTTATTTTTTATCAGAATATTTTTACAAAAGCGAAGTGTATGTGTTTTGACCGGGAATTAATATTTTCAACTTCAATTTTTTTTTTCATTTAGCTCCTAAAAACACAAGTAAAATATTATCATTATTAATTTATGTTATGTATTAGATTTTAGTATCACTACAAGTAAAGTTCCTGTTATCAAGAGTTTATAATTTATGGAAAGATACTGTTATTAATTTATATTATGTGTTAGATTTTAAACTTCCGATTTTAATCTACTTTATTATTAAAAGAGAGTTGTACAAGACATGTGTCTTTATGTAGATTTTTTGAATTAATTATTTTTTTTTTAAAATATACTAACTCCTATGAGAGTTAATGAGAATTTTTTTTTTCTTTTTTCTTTTTATTTTTCTCTCAATATTTAAAAGTTAATAGTTTTATCGTCTGAACTCTATTTTTTATTATTAATATTTTAAATTAATCTTCTTTTTATGATATTTGATTTAACATTCATTAGGCATATATATAATTAAAATAATCCTTTTTGAATATAAGTTGTTTTTGAATAATTATTACATTATATCTTGATTTTAAATTATTTGTATATAAAATACAAAAATCAAATAATTTTCAAATAATTTTCTTGAAGTAAATCTATCTTTCACAAGATCAATATTTTTACTCCAGTTTTCACCTTTTTATAATTATTTTAGATTATTGAGTATTTTATTTTAAAAATATTTGGGAAAACATGTTAGACTTACAATTCTCAGTAGAAAAATATATTATTAGTTAAAATAATTTTTTGATTGATTCTTATTTTTGTGAAAAGAAAAATTATATAAAAAATATAATAAGTTGATTATATTTTTATTTAAATATGTCACAATAATATACTTTATTACCCTATACCTAATAAATTAATATCATTGTGGATCTCCTAATATATTATTAAGTATAAAATGTGTGACTTTAATCTAAATATTTATCAAAAATATATAACGTTATTTCGTCTGTATACTGATAAGTAATTATATTAGTATATTAATATAAATATTATAAATATACAATGATCATATAGATTACTGTCATCACTACTACAAAAAATATATTTTACAACGGTTATTTCATACATTTTACATCGGTTATAGAACTGATGTAAAATGTACCGTCGTAAAATAGGTGTTCAATTTACATCGATTTGAAAACCGATGTAAAATGTGCAGATTTCGTACATTTTACATCGGTTATAATAACCGATGTAAATATGTTGCATTTAACCGATGTAAAATGTTGGAAGAACCGATGTAGTTTCGATATATTTACATCGTTTTAGATTATACAACCGACGTAAAATGTTTATTTTTTACATCGGTTTCAAACAACCGATGTAAAATGTGTACATTTTATTTTTCACATCTGTTTCAAACAACCGATGTAAATTGTGTAATTTTATTTCTTTACATCGGTTTCAAACAACCGATGTAAAATGTCATATTCCTGTTTTTTATTATTTCGGTTGTTTTTACCTATTCCAACCTGTAATGTCAAATTCCTGTTTTTAGCAAAACGCCTGAAATCCTAAAGTTGTCTAAACGGAAAGTAATCAGCTGTTAAAACAACACATTCCTAAAGTAACATGAATATAACATAAGGCAAAGAACCCATTAAACTGTTCAACCATACATTTAGAGTTTTTTATCAAATCACAACATTAACAATCTCACTGTCAAAATCTGTCCAACCAATAGTTTTTTTTTTTGAACACCAAAAGAAGGAGAGCTTCGGCATGGCCATCACCCGACTCCCGAGCCTAACAAACCCAGAACCCAAAGCATCCAGCCAAATCATGCTTTTAGCCTCAAATAGTTTGTCCATCTAAATCTAAGAAAATATGTGTCATCTCCACGATAATCATCTTTTTAAAAATCTTAAAAAAAAATGGACGTTTAATTTGGGAGGGGGTTAGAGGGTTATTCCATTATATGCTATCTACCAATTAAAAAATTTCTCTCATTTTATTCCTTTTATTTTTAAGCTAATAGTTTCAACAATTATAATTTTTATGCATCAATTTTATTTTTGAAAAAATATATCAAATTATTTCTTACTTCGTGCTCTTTAATTTGACATCCATATAGTATATATATAAAGTAATATAAATATAATTATAATATATTTAGATGATTAAAATATTTCAATATAAGAATATTGAAGAAAAATATATGTTGAGTTTATTTTCATAGCTTTTTAACAATTATTTGATTTTTAAGAATTATTTTGTTCTGATTATAAAATAGTAAAATATATTACATTAATATCAAATTATATTAAAAAATATATTAGTAAGAGTATCACCAGATACTTTTAATAAAAGTTGATAATACAACAACAATAACAACAACATCGTGCCTACTCTTTTCTTGACTTATTTTTCGCTTTTGATTGCCTGATTCGAGTCCATTCGATTCGATTGACAGGCCCATTCGATTGGGTTCCATACGCCTAGATCACATGATAAGAGTTTATAAATGAAATTAAATCAAATAATAGTATATATATATATATATGTACAGATATCGACTACGTATATTTTATAATAATTTTATTATATTATTGAAATTTGATCATATATTATTAATATAATAAAATATTTAATATTTTACGCCGCATCGCATCAAGGACATCTAATTATTATAAGAAACAAGTAAAGTTCATAACGATCTATCTCTTTGGCCTGGTGGTGCCTAAAGAGGGTTTGGGGATCTGGGCTCATGGATTAAAAGAGGGTTTGTGTCTGAAGGGGAAAACAGCCCAACTGACCAAGATATAATTCTTCTGCCTACCCGCATCTCCCCTTCTCCATATTTTATCTTGCTGCCAGTCGACGAACACATTGGCGGCGTTTCAAGTCCCGAGCGGTGGTTGCCTGCTTCTCCTGTTCCTTGGACACGAATCGAGCCTCCCAAAATCTCGATTCGACTGTTGACGGGATTAAGGAATATGGTTGTCTCGGTTCGTCGGAGTTCAGCGCGGCGATGGCGGCGAAGGCTACTACGGGTTTGTTTCTTTTCACTGAATTTGATTCTAAAGATGGTTAGGGTTTCGATTTGAATTTAGGATTTTTCTATGGAATTGTATGTGTGTATATGTGGAATAATTTGAAACGTAGTAAGGTGCAGGGTGGTTTATGGCACAAAAGAAGAGCTATTTTGCCCTTCAGCTACCAAAAGGATGGTGGGTCTTTGGTTTGAAAAGAAGAGCTATTTAAAGTTACTGCATTTAAAAAATGTTTTTTTTTTTTGGGTTAACTAATTGCAGAAGGGTTTTACAGGTTATGAGTGTTACTTGATCGATGGTGGTGGTTCTGTTGCTCCTTATCGGAAACAAGGTCGGAAAACATGAAATCACGGTGAGGTCTTTTTCTATAAAGTGTCACTTTTGCTAATGTTTTTTAAATCATTTTTTAGTTTTTGCAGGCTAATCAGGAAAAATTCTCAACAATTATATAATATTTATAATAATATAGTAATCTTTTTTGGGTATAAGGGTTAATTCACCCCGGTAAAATTCATTACACCAAAAAGGGTTGAAGTACATAGGATGAGGGTGACTTCCCTCATCTCAGTCCTCTCATATAAGAATGACACCCCATTCTTATAACTTACATTGAACATAAACTTACATTGAACATAAACTATGACGACTATAAAAATAACACAAATAAAATGCTATTCAATAAGAAAAATCCTTGAATCTTCAAATCGTCATAGTAGTTCAAACTTCCAGCTTCAACCAATTGCGTCTTCTATTAGTATTATGCAAAAAGCATAATCTAATAACCTAATAAGAGTGACTTCCGTAGCAAATCGAACATGAAGCATAAACATGGTCTAAGCGACCCAACCTTCCAGCATATCTGAACTTGAACCAATCTTCCAATATATACGAATGAAACACATGAAGACAACTACCACGGATCAAGTCATATGCACTACCAATGATGGCACATGAACAAGCACTATGACAAGATTATAGTACCACTAAGCTGCCCTAAACCAACCAAGATAAGAATGCAGATCCGAAGGTTTCAACACCTGCCATAGACAAAACATAGGGCTGAATAAACCCTAACTTCCAATCCCATCGTATACCAGACCAAAACACCACTAAAAATCACATAACCAATAGGGCTGCTGGAAATACGAACCAAGATTAACCATAGGGTGAGATCGCACCCTAACCCTCCTCGACAACCATCACTTACCCTCTCGCAAACCCACTTCCACGACATCATCACAACCCAGGAAAATAACCACGATCAAAGAGATCGACATTCCATATACCAATGGACAAACGTAACTTACAGAGTAAATAGATGAAACCCTAAAAAATTAGGGTTTCGTTACCTTCAAAGCTTAATCCAAAAACTCTAAACGAGTTTACATCCAATCGACTCAAATAAGAACCTAAAAAGGTTTTATAGGCGTTAAGCATACTCCAAACCACCAATCGACCCTTATACATGTGATAAAGGGACGATGTACTGCAACAATAATACCAAACCCTGAAAGGGTTTCGATAAAGCATCAAAGGGTATCGCAGCATCACCAAACAACTCCCTGGTCGAATACAATGAAAGAGTAAATCGATTTGAGGGTCCTATAATCAGAAGATATATAGGATAATAACAAACCGACTAAAAAATTAAAAGAATGTATAATAGACCAGAAACCAAACCTAATCGATTACAAGAATAAAAGACATCGTTTAGGGTTAAAACCTTCAAACGATCTCCCAATAAATGTGTATAGTAATCAATCAGGTTATATAGAGAAACGAATAAACTAAACCCTAAGAAAAGTTAATTATAGTAATCTTTGTTTATGGTGCATTGTGTTATATGATTAGTTAATTGCATCTGGTGATTTTCTGCTTCAGATAAGCAGTAGGTTAGGTAGGAGGCGAAACCATGCGGCGAAAGATATTAGATTTGCAGTTGAAGCCCGGGCCGTGATGCTTTGAGGTGTTGAAGATCTTGCTGATGTTATGTAAGTCACTATGTGCCCGAAAATATTCTCAAGTGTCGTTTGCAGTTTTTTCTATTTTTTTTTCTTTCTTTTTTTTTATATGAATCGGTAGTCTGTTTCTCAAGTGTCGTTTGCAGTTTGTTTTTTGTATGAATCGGTAGTCTGTTTGTATATGCCACAGTAAATATTTAGGCGAACCAGGTAAGGGTTTAATTTTTGGTATTGGTTTTGTGCTATTTTTAAAATAAACGTGTTTTTCATTATGGTTATTTTTTCATTTTTTGGGTTTTTCGTTTTTTGTAGCATGGAGGCGATTTCAACCCTTTAACAATCATTGACAAAAACAGACCTTATAAAGATAATGGGTAGTAGGCCAGGACATAAGTTCGAGAAGGGGTGGTGCAAGGAGGGGGTTTGCGAATTCGGGCGCTTCAAGTTTTTGTTCCCGGCTTCTAAAGGTGTACACGTTATTCATTTCGTTAGTAATATTATGTATGGATATATAGGGGGTTTGGGGTTTCATATCAACACTGCTTACCTGCTTATTGTGTTTTCATATGGCAGATATGTATTAGGAGATGTGCAGCGTTTTCTGTTGTTGGTGTAGCAGAAGCTGTAGCGAAAGCTGAGTGGGACAGGAAAGGGATGGGGATAGAAACCAGATGACTCAGTCTCTTGCAGTAAAGAAGGTAAGCATTAGGCTTGCTTTTAGTAACTCATGTTTTATAGCAAACATGTTGAGTATTGAATTTTTTAGATTGAACAACACATAAACTCAGGGGCAACAACCCATTATGAACAAGTAATTGATTGTTGGTGTGGAGTAGGTTGAACGGCTGCCATGGTAATATTTTTAACGCATTTGCTCATTAAACTAGATGTTTTGTTAGGATACGGTTTTGAGCTTTTTTTTTTCCTTTTTTTTCCAGTTGTTGAGATGATTGAGTTTTGTTAAAGTAATGCCACATGTAAAGCATTAGTAACCTTTAGAGTTCCTGGTCCTAGATCCGGGCATGTTAATAAACTTTAAATTTGGTGTATAAGATGTTTGGAATAAGTAGAATGGGTACCTGTATTCTGTCATTTAGAACTGCAAATGATGTTTTTAATCAGTAAATGCAGTTAGTTTTATATTTATAGTTAAAACTCAATGCTGAAAAACCTTTTTTCGATTCACATAATTCACGATCGAAGGTTTTTAGTTAAACTCTTAAGTTAGACAAGTTTTGCGTTTAGTTGACAAATATATCGTATGTTTTTGTTTTTTTCGTATTCTTTATCACGTAGTATAGGATATACATTCTTCAATTTGTTTATTCGAATTTTAGTAAAAAAAAAGGAAACTTACAAGACATACCCTCAACTTCTTAATATTTACGACTTTTTTTATCTAAAAACTTTATTTGTCAAATATCTAGGACTGATTTCTTGAATAAAAAAAATACTAGCAAAAAGGCCTGTCGATAACGAACAAAACAAGCCCAATATTGATATACTTTTAACGTATGTACGGTTTTATAAAAAATATTGAAGTTTAATATATATATATATATATATAGTTTCTAAATAGAAGAACTTTCAAAATACACCCTTAACATATCAAATAACTTTAAAATTATCCTAAACTTTTTTAAAACTATAACGGTCAAAATTAGCCACGCCGCAACACACTGGTGCCCGACACAACATTCATTTCAAAAATGACGTCGTACGGCAACTACAAATATAGCTTCACACAACATTTGTTCCAAACAAATACAACACGTGTAGGGGAAAAACATGCATGCCACGATCTTACAACGAGAAGCCCCACCCAAACATTATTCGTAAATAATTATCGCAAAAATTCCTCAAAAATTCCCGCTGCAACGCAGTGGGCACCTTCCCACTTGTTTATAAGAAACCGTAATTTTTTTTTTATCTGTTGTTCCTGGGCCTTAGCGGGCTAAAATTTTTTCATGGGAGTCCATCATCAATACGACGTCGTTCCTTCGTTTTAGGGTCTAAAATAGTCACGCATTTCAGACAGAGTTCAGCCTAACGGTACAAACACTAAAACTAAACACGCACTTCACTTGAGAGTTGAGCCCTAGTTTCCTGCTGTTGCGCGTGAACCAACCCATCAAACCATAATCACTCAAAATCAAAAGTCATGGATGATAAATTCAAACTTTGGGGTGAGGATGGACGATCCTTCAATCAAACATCTTGGTTCCGATTTCAAGCTGACCGAAGTCCGCTTTAGGTAATTCAATTATTAAATATGATAGTTTTAATCGATAACTGCGAGTTTATAATTATAATTATTGTTTTGGTTGTTACAGTGTTAATTGGTATACCGGATTGACCTTTCATGTGGAATATAATGTAAGTTTTATTTATTTAATGTGATTAGTTACTTGTTAAATTGTATACTGAAACTTAATTTGCGATTATTTAGGGGTCAAATTATTGGTTTTTATTATGTAAGGGAAAAAGGAGTATGTGACTTTAATTAAGATATAGACACGCGAAAAGTCCTTAAAAATCATCTATGTGATTGTTGAGCCAATATATAACAGTGTTCACCTCTGATTTCATGCCTAGAATCCGAGAGTCTGAGTACTTAGTTGAATCATCCCAACACTGATTTCGTGCATAGGGTAGAAATATTGTATTCCGAATGTGATCACCATACATGCCAGACGAAAATAACATGTTATAAATTCTTTATCTTTTAAAAATAATGTGGTACGCAATATGTTTACATACCTTTAGATCTAATGTGTTTCATCAATATTTAATAGAAACTTCTCATCTAATGTATGTGTTTCATCATTCTTTTAACATGTTATAAATTTTTACACACGGGTTAGAGTTAATATAACAAATAGAATCATTCTTAAGTTCTTAACTGAAAAGAAATGGGGAAAAAAATATAGGGCAGGCAGTTTATCAATCTTACTTGGAAAAGCCACCTCAGCCCGCGCGAAGTCATTCCTTTTGAGGAAGTCAAGTATTACATCAACCCTCGAGTCTTCCATTTCCAAACTGCAATAAAAGGTTCAATAAACCCGTTAGACTACTTCATAAAACACCTTCCTAAATAGGCCATAACACAAACATCATTATGTTTTAAACTTTCTAAATACGTGTTATATAAGCATGTCAAAGAACAATCTAACAATCAATTTTTTTTTTAAAAAGGCTGCTACTTTATTATAACAGATACTAAACCAATGTCAACTTCAAACTTTGGGGTAGACCGGTAATTCTTTCTTCGGACCCAAAAAATACATGACAATGAGAGCATAATTGGTGTCAGCGGCCAAAGTATTTATACTCTTGTGGCGGACCTACGAAGGCAGACCAAAATATGAGACTATTTAAAACAAATAGAGGCAAATAAACCGAACTCAAAACATGAAATATTTATAAACTAACCACGGTGAGGCGTGCCAATTAAGTGGGTCGGTTGTGACATTCTTGCCATGCATCTCGTAGCACCCCTTTGGCCTAAACCGAAAATAAACAGCCAATAAAACAAATTAGGTAGAGAATGTGACATTTATACTTATGTTGTTCAGGTTTAATGGATAAACTGTTCTTTTTTAAAGAGGTTGACAAATTTGTGTTCATAATCAAGCCCTGTTGAGAGATACAAATCAAATAAGCTGAACAACATCAACCTATTCAAGGATATATAATGAATGAATCAGTGGGCAAACCTTTTAATGTTAGACCAATACGAATGGTAAAGGAGGGAGTGCTTAGATACGAATGGTCAATCGTATCTATCTTTTACTTACCCTTGTCGAAAGGCGATGGGACGTTAAAATCTGAAACTGTATCTGCACTTACTCTGGAACTGGGAGCAGGTTCACGTATATATATACCGGTAGTATGCGTATGTGTTCTGCCTCTAATGTCAATATAGTTGTACTCCAATTATCGTTAACTTTTGCTCGTTTACAAAATCCTTCAACGACCACATCACTTACTGCATGTGTACCAGTACGTTAATGTATTGGCGGAGTTTGTGTTGGTATAATTGTAACGTTGAGATATTTATAATACCCTGCATTGTAGAATATTACATATATCCTCAATGCCCTTGAGCTTTTCCCCAAACTCTTCAAAGGCCTCTAATGCCTTATCATCCGAAGTCCAATATGGGGACTCACTCTGTCCAAGATAAATCTAATCTGTTGAGTGCCTTGATAGCATCTCTATCAAAGAAACTCCAAGCAACGTTTGAAGCTGGCTGGTGATTGTTTTGAGGAACGCCTTTTCAGGGTCTGACTCCAGCTCTGCATACTCAGGACTACCTGGCTTTGGCATGAACTTACAGCTCACAGTTGGACGGTTAGGAAGGTACCCTGTATACGGGTATTGACCAAAATTGACCGCTTCATGGAGAGCTGAAGCAACCCATATGATGATGGTTCATGAATCAATAAGTCTTGCCATCGCTTGCAATTTAGGCCACCATGGCTCGTCTTTCTTGTCACCGTGGCCCTGGTTCTCAACTCATCCACCATGATCGAGTTCGAATCGGTTTGAACCATTTCGTCTCGATTGGTAATATACACAACAATAGTCTTTAACCCAAAGATGGATTCTCGACAAAATTTCAAGTCCATCAACTGCGAATGGATAATCTTCTATGAGTTGTTCCCAACAACGTTCCTGGAGCTATCTTATCTTCTTTTTCTTCCAAATACCTTTACCAATACAAAATTTATAAGCGTGGTGTGTTTAGTTATAGATATGACACAAAGAAGTTGCTAAATGAATGACCAAGGTTAATCAGAAATCCTCTCACCTGTTACATTGGTTTCTCGAGTTCCTTCCTCTGCTGCTTGCGAAGGCCAATCACATCTGGAGTCTCTACCCCAGTTGGGGTGCTGAATATGGACAAAAAAAGTAAATGAATAACCATTCAATGAGACTAAGAAGATGAAATTATGATTACATGTGCAGGTGGAAATATCAACTCACTTTTGTACCGATTTTGTTTCATCTCTAATGGGTATATTGGTAAAATGTTAACAATGGCTTAAATGGAAAAAGAACAAACGGATCAATAGTAGCTCAACGTACATAATAAATGGATAAAGTCTGGCTCGTTTTGACACAACACACAGTACCAAAAGTTCATGATTATTACTTGTTAACCAACCTTCCTGACCCGCCTGTACTGCCACCTTTATTCTCATACATGCAAATTGTGGCGTCCATCTTGTGGACTTTATTTGTCAAAACGACAAGCTGGCTGGTGATTGTTTTGAGGAACGCCTGGGAATAGCTGCGGGAATGGGAATAGCTGCGGGAATGGGATGTTCATTTTAGAGAGACGGGACTCGCAACTGAGGTTGTGTTTATTTTGATTATTTGAACGCACCAATTAGTTATGAAATCGCATTGACAACTGCCAGTCTTGTCCTAGCTCGTTGAAGAGCTAGATTTGCCTCAATTCTTTCTCTCTTTCCTTTAGCTTTTCTCAAATTAGCTTCCGCTATTTCAAGAGTTTGCTGAGCTTCTTGTGGATCAATATTACCATCCTTTTCCGCATCATTTACTAAAACAGTGATCTCATTATTATCTATTATAACAAAACCACCCATTAGGGCCATCATTAACCATTGGTCCTTAAGTCGTATTCGCAAAAGTCCTATATCTACAGCTGTAACAATAGGAGCATGGTTTGGTAATACACCAATTTTACCACCATTCGTAGATAAAATGATTTCTTTTATTTCTGAATCCAAAACAATTCGATTAGGGGTCAGTACACAAAGATTTAAGATCATTTCTTCAGATTACTCTCCAAAAAATTATAAGTTCATAGCTTTCGCAATAGCTTCATCGATATTACCTACTAAATAAAAGGCCATTCAGAAGATTATCTAATTCTCCTAAAGAATCAATTGAAACCCTCTAATGGTTTCGCTAGACCAACATATTTTCCGGATAACAGTAAATACTTCGCTACAAAAAGGGGTTGTGATAAGAAACGCTCAATTTTTCGCGCTCTTGCTACGGTTAAACGATCCTCCTCGGATAATTCATCCAACCCAAGGATAGCTATAATATCTTGAAGCTCTTTATAACGTTGTAAAGTTTGCTTAACTCTTTGCGCAGCTTTCATAATGTTCCTTACCAACGATCCGGGTTGAAGCATGGTTGAAGTTGAATCTAAAGGATCTATCGATGGATAGATCCCTTCGCGCTTAATCTTCTTGATAATACCGTAGTAGCATCTAAATGTGCAAATGTCGTAGCAGGGCCGGATCGGTCAAATCGTCTGCAGTACATAAACCGCTTGAATAGAAGTTATAGATCCTTCTTTTGTAGAAGTAATTCTTTCCCGTAAAGAGCCCATTTCAAGATTCAAGGTGGGTTGATAACCGACGGCGGAAGGCATTCTACCTAATAAGGCCGATACTTCAGATCCTCGCTTGAACGAAACGGAAAATATTGTCTATAAATAGAAGTACGTCTTGTTTATTAACATCTCGAAAATATTCCGCCATCGTCAAAGCAATCAAACCAACTCGCATACGAGCTCCCTGGTTCATTCATCCGCCGTAAACTAAAGCCACTTTTGATTCGAAATATTTTCTTCATTAATCACTCCATTTTTCATTTCCATATAAAGATCATTTCCTTCACGAGTACGTTCACCCACTCCGCCAAATACGAATACGCCCTATGGGTTTTGGCAATATTGTTAATCAATTCCATAATTAGTACCGTTTGACCAACTCCACCTCCTCCAAATAGTCCTACTTTTCCCCACGCCGATAAGGTGCTAAAAGATCTACTACTTTAATTCCTGTTTCAAAAATAGATAATTTTGTATCTAGTCGTATAAAGGCAAAGCAGATCGATGAATAGGAAATGTTATACGAGTATCTACAGACCTAAATTATCAATAGGCTCTCCAAGCACGTTGAAAATTCGCCCCAGAGTTGCCTCGCCGACCGAACACTTAGAGGAGCTTCCATATCAATCACTTCCATTCCTCTCATCGGACCATCCGTAGCACTCATAGATAGAGCTCTAACTCGATTATTTCCTAATAATTGCCGTACTTCACAAGTTACATTAATTGGTTGACCAAGATCTCTACTGCTAACTACTAGAGCGTTATAAATATTAGGCATATTACCCTACGAGAAGGCTACATCTAGTACCGACCGATGATTTGATGATACGCCCCATATTTTTTTTTCAAGCGTGGACACCTCGTAACCAAAAATAGTAGGATTAATTCTCATAATAATAAAAATAAAAATATGTCGATAATTTTTACCAAAAAATTATCGAAGTCAAAATAAATGTCCGATAACATGTTAATAAGTTAATTCAAGGTGCCATCCAATCGAATCCAATTCAAATTTTTGCTTATTCAATGAATTAGTAAGCTCAATTTAATTCTTTTGAAAATTTTAAGTGTATAAATATAGACAATCCATCTATATTATATAAAATATTCTATGTTCTTGGAATTTGAATTCGAATTCTATTTATATTACGATTCATTGTTTTTATTTTATTAGCTCTTCTCTTATTGACTCTTATTATTTTTTTTATTTCCGCATATTAGTTTATATCTATAAGCCTATTCTTTTATTTTTTATACCCTTATTCATAGATAAATGGCGCTTATTTTCACATCTAAGATTTACATATACAACATATAAAGCACTATCAAGAGCGAATTTCTTATTAATTAGGTGAGGTATTCCTATTCTAAAAAGCTAATAAAATAAAATGGAATTACACTATATATAAAGGGTATACAATTTAGTATTAGTTGGGAAGTTTGTAAAAATTAGGTGAAGGATTTCATTAACGCTTATTTATATCGAGTAGACCTTGTGTTGTTGTCGAATTTTTAATTCATGAGTTTTAGGGAGGAATTTATGTCACCACAAACAGAAACTAAAGCAAGTGTTGGATTCAAGGCGGGTGTTAAAGAGTACAAATTGACTTATTATACTCCCGAATATGAAACCAAAGATACCGATATTTTAGCAAAGATTTCGAGTAACTCCTCAACTCGAAGTTTCGCTCAAGAAGCAGGGCCGCAGAGCCGCCGAATCTTCTACCGGTACATGGACAATCTGGTGGATGATGGACTTACCAAATTTTTAATCGTTACAAAGGTCGATGCTACCACATCGAGCCCGCTTTCTCGAGAAACAGATCAATATATTTGTTATATAGCTTACCCTTTAGACCTTTTTGAGGAAGGTTACATTAACATGTTTACTTCCATCAGAGGAAATGTATTTGATTCAAAGCCCTGCGTGCTCTACGTCTGGAAGATCTGCGAATCCCTCCCCGCTTATATTAAAACTTTCCAAGGCCCGCCCCATGGAATTCAAGTTGAAAGAGATAAATTGAACAAGTATGGTCGCCCCTGTTGGGATGTACTATTAAACCTAAATCGGGGTTATCCGCTAAAAACTATGGGAGAACAGGTTTATGAATGTCTTCGTGGTGGACTTGATTTTACCAAAGATGATGATAACGTAAACTCCCACCATTTATGCGCTGGAGAGATCGCTTATTTTGTGCCGAAGCAATTTATAAAGCACAGTCAATAAAGTAAATCAAAGGCCATTACTTGAATACTACCGCAGTACATACGAGGAAATGATCAAAAGAGTCAGTTTTGCCGAGAATCGGGAGTTCCTATTATAATGCACGACTACTTAACAGAGGATTCACCGCAAATACTAGCTTGGCTCATTATTGCCGTAATAATGGCTTACTTCTTCACATTCACCGTGCAATGCATGCGCTATTGATAGACGTAAGAACCATGGTATACATTTCCGTGTACTAGCTAAAGCGTTACGTATGTCCGGTGGAGATCATATTCACTCTGGGACCGTAGTAGGTAAACTTGAAGGAGAAAGAGACATTACTTTGGGCTTTGTTGATTTATCGTGATGATTTTATTGAAAAGATCGAAGTCGCGGTATTTATTTCACTCAAGATCGGGTTTCTACTGTGTTATTCCCGTGGCTTGTGGGGTATTCACGTTTGGCATATGCCTTCCCGACCGAGATCTTTGGGGATGATTCCGCATCGCAGTTTGGCGGAGGAACTTTAGGACATCCTTGGGGTAATGCACTGTGCCGTAGTTAATCGAGTAGCTATAGAAGCATGTGTACAAGCTCGTAATGAAGGACGTGATCTTGCTTCGAGGGTAATGCAATTATACGTGAGGCTAGCAAATGGAGCCCGAACTAGTCGCTGCTTGTGAGGTATGGAAAGAGATCAAATTTGAGTTTAAAGCAATCTGATACTTTGGATAAGTAAGATAACAATTAATTACTCTTCATTCTCTTCATTGAATTTCAATTAAATTTGGCTCAATCCTTTTATTAAAAGGATTGAGCCAAATACAAAATACAAAGATTTTATTGCATGTATTTTGGATAAATATATTTAGCTATAGATTAAATAGAAATATAAGACTAAAATCTTTATATTGTTTGGATCTACAATATAAAAATATTTAATTTAAAATCAAAGGGGATTTCATCATATTCATATTAAGTCTTCCTATGTATTCATACAAAAGAAAATTAACTTCCTACTTATACTTATATAGTAGTGATTTAATTTATATGCTTAGTCGATAGGAAATAAAATATTAAAATAAAAAAGAATTGTGAATCGAATGACTATTCGTCTATTGTATTTTTATGCAAATAGGAGCAAAAACTTTATCGAAAGATGGTGCTTTAATTTGATGTTGTTTAAGAAGGAGTTAAAACGTAGGTATGGTATAAATAAATCAACGGACAATCAAGGCCCTATTGAAAATAATAGTGAAAGTGAAGATCGAATAGAAAAGATAGAGCTAAAAACATTCATAGTTGGGTACGAACCCACTCGGAGAATCATAATTTAACTCTAAGCGAAAACTCGATGATCTTGATGGGGAAAGTAGTGCTTTAACTCTAAGCGAAAACTCGATGATCCTGTGCAACTAAAAATTTCAAACATTTGTGGGTTATGTGCGAAAATTGTGAGAAATTAAATTATAAGAGCCTTTTCTTATCAAGAATGAATATTTGTGAACACTGGATATCATTTGAAAATGAGTAGTTTGAAAGAATCGAAGTTTTGCTAGATCCCGATACTTGGGATCCTATGTATGAAGACATGACCTCTCTGGATCCCATTGAATGGGATTATGAGGAGGATCCTATTGAATGGGATTATGAGGAGGATCCTATTGAATGGGATTATGAGGAGGATCCTTATTTGAAGGAGGAACCTTATTTGGAGGAAGATCTTTATAAAGATCGTATTGATTCAGAGGAAGAGCCTTATTTGGAGGAATATTCTTATAAATATCGTATTGATGCTTATCAAAGAGAGACGGGATTAACTGAGGCTGTTCAAACAGGCGTAGGTCAAATAAATGCTATTCCCGTAGCAATTGGAATTATGGATTTTCGGTTTATGGGGGGTAGTATGGGATCCGTAGTAGGAGAGAAAATAACCCGTTTGATTGAGTACGCGACCAATAAATTTCTACCTCTTATTATAGTGTGTGCTTCTGGGGGGGCACGTATGCAAGAAGGAAGTTTGAGCTTGATGCAAATGCGTTACAGGACAGGCTATAAAATAATTGATACGATTTAATTCCGGAACTTAATTTAGTAATACTTTTATAACCCACTTCTTCCCCACACTACGAGTGAAAGGGAAAATGTAAATATTACCATTAAAGTAGCTCAAGCAAAACTTACTATATCTATATGAAAACTTACTATATCTATATGAATTATGTCCACTATCTATATAAATATGCAAGAATTCTTCCTCACTAATAATATGGAATCAATGACGTAGAGTCAAAAGGAGATGCTGACCAAACATTATTGCAAAATCAATCCAATATAAATTGATTATGATTTTTAATATGGAAAAGATTAAACGCAACCAAAATGCGTAGTAACATCCCAAATGAATGGAAACATGTAGGAATAACTGCTGAACATCCCATTCCCGCAGCTATTCCCAGGAGCTGGGTTGTGTTTATCTTGTGGACTTTATTTGTGGACGCCACAATTTGCATGTATGAGAATAAAGGTGGCAGTACAGGCGGGTCGGGCGGGTTGGTTAACAAGTAATAATCATGAACTTTTGGTACTGTGTGTTGTGTCAAAACGAGCCAGACTTTATCCATTTATTATGTACGTTGAGCTACTATTGATCCGTTTGTTCTTTTTTCCATTTAAGCCATTGTTAACATTTTACCAATATACCCATTAGAGATGAAACAAAATCGGTACAAAAGTGAGTTGATATTTCCACCTGCACATGTAATCATAATTTCATCTTCTTAGTCTCATTGAATGGTTATTCATTTACTTTTTTTGTCCATATTCAGTACCCAACTGGGGTAGAGAGATTCCAGATGTGATTGGCCTTCGCAAGCAGCAGAGGAAGGAACCCGAGAAACCAATGTAACATGTGAGAGGATTTTTGATTAACCTTGGTCATTCATTTAGCAACTTCTTTGTGTCATATCTATAACTAAACACACCACGCTTATAAATTTTGTATTGGTAAAGGTATTTGGAAGAAAAAGAAGATAAGATAGCTCCAGGAACGTTGTTGGGAACAACTCATAGAAGATTATCCATTCGCAGTTGATGGACTTGAAATTTTGTGAGCAATCCATCTTTGGGTTAAAGACTATTGTTGTGTATATTACCAATCAGACGAAATGGTTCAAACTGATTCAGAACTCCAATCATGGTGGACAGAGTTGAGAACCGAGGGCCACGGTGACAAGAAAGACGAGCCATGGTGGCCTAAATTGCAAACAGTAACCGAACTTATTGATTCATGAACCATCATCATATGGGTTGCTTCAGCTCTCCATGAAGCGGTCAATTTTGGTCAATACCCGTATGCAGGGTACCTTCCTAACCGTCCAACTGTGAGCTGTAAGTTCATGCCAAAGCCAGGTAGTCCTGAGTATGCAGAGCTGGAGTCAGACCCTGAAAAGGCGTTCCTCAAAACAATCACCAGCCAGCTTCAAACGTTGCTTGGAGTTTCTTTGATAGAGATGCTATCAAGGCACTCAACAGATTAGATTTATCTTGGACAGAGTGAGTCCCCATATTGGACTTCGGATGATAAGGCATTAGAGGCCTTTGAAGAGTTTGGGGAAAAGCTCAAGGGCATTGAGGATATATGTAATATTCTACAATGCAGGGTATTATAAATATCTCAACGTTATAATTATACCAACACAAACTCCGCCAATACATTAACGTACTGGTACACATGCAGTAAGTGATGTGGTCGTTGAAGGATTTTGTAAACGAGCAAAAGTTAACGATAATTGGAGTACAACTATATTGACATTATAGGCATAACACAAACGCATACTAACGGTATATATATACGAGAAACTGATCCCAGTTCCAGAGTAAGTGCAGATACAGTTTAAGATTTTAACGTCCCATCGCCTTTCGACAAGGGTAAGTAAAAGATAGATACGATTGACCATTCGTATCTAAGCACTCCCTCCTTTACCATTCGTATTGGTCTAACATTAAAAGGTTTGCCCACTGATTCATTCATTATATATCCTTGAATAGGTTGATGTTGTTCAGCTTATTTGATTTGTATCTCTCAACAGGGCTTGATTATGAACACAAATTTGTCAACCTCTTTAAAAAAGAACAGTTTATCCATTAAACCTGAACAACATAAGTATAAATGTCACATTCTCTACCTAATTTGTTTTATTGGCTGTTTATTTTCGGTTTAGGCCAAAGGGGTGCTACAGAATCGAATGTCACAACCGACCCACTTAATTGGCACGCCTCACCGTGGTTAGTTTATAAATATTTCATGTTTTGAGTTCAGTTTATTTGCCTCCTATTTGTTTTAAATAGTCTCATATTTTGGTCTGCCTTCGTAGGTCCGCCACAAGAGTATAAATACTTTGGCCGCTGACACCAATTATGCTCTCATTATCATGCATTTTTTGGGTTCGAAGAATGAATTACCGGTCTACCCCAAAGTTTGAAGTTGACATTGGTTTAGTATCTGTTATAATAAAGTAGCAGCCTTTTTAAAAAAAAAAAATTGATTGTTAGATTGTTCTTTGACATGCTTATATAACACGTATTTAGAAAGTTTAAAACATAATGATGTTTGTGTTATGGCCTATTTAGGAAGGTGTTTTATGAAGTAGTCTAACGGGTTTATTGAACCTTTTATTGCAGTTTGGAAATGGAAGACTCGAGGGTTGATGTAATACTTGACTTCCTCAAAAGGAATGACTTCGCGCGGGCTGAGGTGGCTTTTCCAAGTGAGATTGATAAACTGCCTGCCCTATATTTTTTTCCCCATTCCTTTTCAGTTAAGAACTTAAGAATGATTCTATTTGTTATATTAACTCTAACCCGTGTGTAAAAATTTATAACATGTTAAAAGAATGATGAAACACATACATTAGATCAGAAGTTTCTATTAAATATTGATGAAACACATTAGATCTAAAGGTATGTAAACATATTGCGTACCACATTATTTTTAAAAGATAAAGAATTTATAACATGTTATTTTCGTCTGGCATGTATGGTGATCACATTCGGAATACAATATTTCTACCCTATGCACGAAATCAGTATTGGGATGATTCAACTAAGTACTCGGACTCGGATTCTAGGCATGAAATCGAGGTGAACACCGTTATATATTGGCTCAACAATCACATAGATGATTTTAAGGACTTTTCGCGTGTCTATATCTTAATTAAAGTCACATACTCCTTTTTCCCTTACATAATAAAAACCAATAATTTGACCCCTAAATAATCGCAAATTAAGTTTCAGTATACAATTTAACAAGCAACTAATCACATTAAATAAATAAAACTTACATTATATTCCACATGAAAGGTCAATCCTAGATACCAATTAACACTCAGAACAACCAAAACAATAATTATAATTATAAACTCGCAGTTATCGATTAAAACTATCATATTTAATAATTGAATTACCTAAAGCGGACTTCGGTCAGCTTGAAATCGGAACCAAGATGTTTGATTGAAGGATCGTCCTCACCCCAAAGTTTGAATTTATCATCTATGACTTTTGATTTTGAGTGATGATGGTTTGATGGGTTGGTTCACGCGCAACAGCAGGAAACTAGGGCTCAACTCTCAAGTGAAGTGCGTGTTTAGTTTTAGTGTTTGTACCGTTAGGCTGAACTCTGTCTGAAATGCGTGACTATTTTAGACCCTAAAACGAAGGAACGACGCCGTAGGGCCGTGCACAATCTTCCCTAACTCTATAAGCTCCTACTTCACTCTATGGCGACACGTTTAGTATCCTAACCAAGAGATCACTAGAATTCACTTATGCATTAAATACAACCAATTAATCGTAGTGCCATCCGATCCATGTTTCTTAAGACGTTCAAACAAGTTACCATATAGGAGGTTAGCCAGTTTTCTTAAACCTAACATCGATATCACCCACCCAGCACAATTAATAACACACTATCAACCAATAATCAACAGCTAGGTTTCATTAGATCTAAGCAAACACAAGAGAAACCTAGTCTAGCATGTTAAAGTAAAGACAAGCATAAGATATAATCAAGCAACACATAGACATATTGATTGATTTGAAGGAAGACTTATCTTTAATTAAGCATGAATGAATCAAGGGTGAAAAACCCTTGAAAATACTGTAAAATACAACCTAGGGTTTATCCCTAAAGTTCCTCCCAAAGTTGCACACTAATGAATGAAAATTACAAGAGTATATATAGACTTTACACATCTGACGGCGTCAGCTTTTACACTCTGACGCCGTCAGCTCGCCGCGATTAGGGTTTTCAGATCATCTAGATTTACTTCTGACGCCGTCACCCTTTAATTTGCACTGGGTCGTCTCTCTTTAGCAATACACCTGACGACCTGCACTTTCTAACACCTGACGCCGTCAGGTGTTAATCCATGATTTCTTTACTTGGGCGTCTGGTACACTCAGAATCCAACTCCTTTGTCTTCAAGTGACGGCGTCACCTTGTGGTGTCTGACGCCGTCAGGTACAATTTCCAGCATGATTCATGACTTTGTCATTTTCTTCACTTCTATGCTCCAAAAACGTCCAAAATGCAATGTTTTCCAGAATTCTTCCCAAAAGTACCTAAAATGAAAAATGGAACGATTTAAGGTAATATTTGATCATAAAATCACGATATAGGGCTTAAATGACCCCCTAAAAGCGTAACACTTTTCACCTCATCGCACATATGTTTCACATTGCTATTGGTACAAGTACAACGTAATCGTAGCTCTGTTCCGTTAGGAACTATTTGAACCACTGCTCATTACAAAAATCCGTTTTGGCCCTTTGTTTGGGTCCGTTACCCGCTGTAATGCTTCCTTTGTATTTTTTTTTAAGGTTGTATAATACATGGCCATTGCTTCATTGTCTGAAAATCCCACCTCCCCTCTCTTGAATCTTCTCACCTCAAATAAACATCTTTTATTTGAAAATGAATATATGATTCGATGGGAAAAGTGAGGTGAGTGGAGGGTTATTAAAATCTTGAATTGCCAACGGATTTCTTATATCTGATGGGAAGAAGAGGCGGCGAAGTTGGCGGCGGAGGTAGGTTTATAAAAGATTTATGGCGTTTGGTGTTTTATGGGCACTAGTAGAATAAACATCAAAGACTTTGGTACAATTTACTTCAGTTATGTATATTAGTGAAGTAAAAAACAAAAAAACAACTCCGCTTTTCAATTTGCTGAAGTAAAACACCCACGTAGACTTCAGTAAATAGTATCATACTAAAAAGCAGAAACTAGTTGAGAATTTTAAGATACAAAGACTTCACTAATTTGATAATTAATGAAGTTACAATGTAAAATTTTATTTTTTATCAGAATATTTTTACAAAAGCGAAGTGTATGTGTTTTGACCGGGAATTAATATTTTCAACTTCAATTTTTTTTTTTCATTTAGCTCCTAAAAACACAAGTAAAATATTATCATTATTAATTTATGTTATGTATTAGATTTTAGTATCACTACAAGTAAAGTTCCTGTTATCAAGAGTTTATAATTTATGGAAAGATACTGTTATTAATTTATATTATGTGTTAGATTTTAAACTTCCGATTTTAATCTACTTTATTATTAAAAGAGAGTTGTACAAGACATGTGTCTTTATGTAGATTTTTTGAATTAATTATTTTTTTTTTAAAATATACTAACTCCTACACATTTGAATGAGAGTTAATGAGAATTTTTTTTTTCTTTTTATTTTTCTCTCAATATTTAAAAGTTAATAGTTTTATCGTCTGAACTCTATTTTTTATTATTAATATTTTAAATTAATCTTCTTTTTATGATATTTGATTTAACATTCATTAGGCATATATATAATTAAAATAATCCTTTTTGAATATAAGTTGTTTTTGAATAATTATTACATTATATCTTGATTTTAAATTATTTGTATATAAAATACAAAAATCAAATAATTTTCAAATAATTTTCTTGAAGTAAATCTATCTTTCACAAGATCAATATTTTTACTCCAGTTTTCACCTTTTTATAATTATTTTAGATTATTGAGTATTTTATTTTAAAAATATTTGGGAAAACATGTTAGACTTACAATTCTCAGTAGAAAAATATATTATTAGTTAAAATAATTTTTTGATTGATTCTTATTTTTGTGAAAAGAAAAATTATATAAAAAATATAATAAGTTGATTATATTTTTATTTAAATATGTCACAATAATATACTTTATTACCCTATACCTAATAAATTAATATCATTGTGGATCTCCTAATATATTATTAAGTATAAAATGTGTGACTTTAATCTAAATATTTATCAAAAATATATAACGTTATTTAAATACGTATCTTGATAAGTAATTATATTAGTATATTAATATAAATATTATAAATATACAATGATCATATAGATTCATCACTACTACAAAAATATATTTTACAACGGTTATTTCATACATTTTACATCGGTTATAGAGCGATGTAAAATGTACCGTCGTAAAATAGGTGTTCAATTTACATCGATTTGAAAACCGATGTAAAATGTGCGAATTTCGTACATTTTACATCGGTTATAATAACCGATGTAAATATGTTACATTTAACCGATGTAAAATGTTGGAAGAACCGATGTAGTTTCGATATATTTACATCGTTTTAGATTATACAACCGACGTAAAATGTTTATTTTTTACATCGGTTTCAAACAACCGATGTAAAATGTGTACATTTTATTTTTCACATCTGTTTCAAACAACCGATGTAAATTGTGTAATTTTATTTCTTTACATCGGTTTCAAACAACCGATGTAAAATGTCATATTCCTGTTTTTATTATTTCGGTTGTTTTTACCTATTCCAACTGTAATGTCAAATTCTGTTTTTAGCAAAACGCTGAAATCCTAAAGTTGTCTAAACGGAAGTAATCAATTTATTAAAACACATTCCTAAAGTAACATGAATATAACATAAGGCAAAGAACCCATTAAACTGTTCAACCATACATTTAGAGTTTTTATCAAATCACAACATTAACAATCTCATCAAAATCATTCAACCAATAGTTTTTTTTGAACACCAAAAGAAGGAGAGCTTGGCATGGCCATCACCCGACTCGAGCCTAACAAACCCGAACCCAAAGCATCCACCAAATCATGCTTTTAGCCTCAAATAGTTTGTCCATCTAAATCTAAGAAAATATGTGTAAATCTCCACGATAATCATCTTTTTAAAAATCTTAAAAAAATGGACGTTTAATTTGGGAGGGTTAGAGGTTATTCCATTATATCTATCTACCAATTAAAAAATTTCTCTCATTTTATTCCTTTTATTTTTAAGCTAATAGTTTCAACAATTATAATTTTTATGCATCAATTTTATTTTTGAAAAAATATATCAAATTATTTCTTACTTCGTGCTCTTTAATTTGACATCCATATAGTATATATATAAAGTAATATAAATATAATTATAATATATTTAGATGATTAAAATATTTCAATATAAGAATATTGAAGAAAAATATATGTTGAGTTTATTTTCATAGCTTTTTAACAATTATTTGATTTTTAAGAATTATTTTGTTCTGATTATAAAATAGTAAAATATATTACATTAATATCAAATTATATTAAAAAAATATATTAGTAAGAATATCAGTTGTATACTTTTAATAAAAGTTGATAATACAACAACAATAACAACAACATCAGGGCCTACTGTTCTTTTGGACTTATTTTTGATTTTGATTGATTCGATTGATTCGAGTCCATTCGATTCGATTCGAATCGAGTTCATTCGATTGATTCGATTCATATCTTAGATCACATGATAAGAGTTTATAAATGAAATTAAATCAAATAATAGTATATATATATATATGTGTGTATACTGACTCATGTATATTTTATAATAATTTTATTATATTATTGAAATTTGATCATATATTATTAATATAATAAAATATTTAATATTTTACGCCGTGCATCGCACGGAAGGACATCTAATTATTATAAGAAACAAGTAAAGTTCATAACGATCTATCTCTTTGGCCTGGTGGTGCCTAAAGAGGGTTTGGGGGATCTGGGCTCATGGATTAAAAGAGGGTTTGTGTCTGAAGGGGAAAACAGCCCAACTGACCAAGATATAATTCTTCTGCCTACCCGCATCTCCCCTTCTCCATATTTTATCTTGCTGCCAGTCGACGAACACATTGGCGGCGTTTCAAGTCCCGAGCGGTGGTTGCCTGCTTCTCCTGTTCCTTGGACACGAATCGAGCCTCCCCAAAATCTCGATTCGACTGTTGACGGGATTAAGGAATATGGTTGTCTCGGTTCGTCGGAGTTCAGCGCGGCGATGGCGGCGAAGGCTACTACGGGTTTGTTTCTTTTCACTGAATTTGATTCTAAAGATGGTTAGGGTTTCGATTTGAATTTAGGATTTTTCTATGGAATTGTATGTGTGTATATGTGGAATAATTTGAAACGTAGTAAGGTGCAGGGTGGTTTATGGCACAAAAGAAGAGCTATTTTGCCCTTCAGCTACCAAAAGGATGGTGGGTCTTTGGTTTGAAAAGAAGAGCTATTTAAAGTTACTGCATTTAAAAAAATGTTTTTTTTTTTTGGGTTAACTAATTGCAGAAGGGTTTTACAGGTTATGAGTGTTACTTGATCGATGGTGGTGGTTCTGTTGCTCCTTATCGGAAACAAGGTCGGAAAACATGAAATCACGGTGAGGTCTTTTTCTATAAAGTGTCACTTTTGCTAATGTTTTTTAAATCATTTTTTAGTTTTTGCAGGCTAATCAGGAAAAATTCTCAACAATTATATAATATTTATAATAATATAGTAATCTTTTTTTGGGTAAAAGGGTTAATTCACCCCGGTAAAATTCATTACACCAAAAAGGGTTGAAGTACATAGGATGAGGGTGACTTCCCTCATCTCAGTCCCCTCTCATATAAGAATGACACCCCATTCTTATAACTTACATTGAACATAAACTTACATTGAACATAAACTATGACGACTATAAAAATAACACAAATAAAATGCTATTCAATAAGAAAAATCCTTGAATCTTCAAATCGTCATAGTAGTTCAAACTTCCAGCTTCAACCAATTGCGTCTTCTATTAGTATTATGCAAAAAGCATAATCTAATAACCTAATAAGAGTGACTTCCGTAGCAAATCGAACATGAAGCATAAACATGGTCTAAGCGACCCAACCTTCCAGCATATCTGAACTTGAACCAATCTTCCAATATATACGAATGAAACACATGAAGACAACTACCACGGATCAAGTCATATGCACTACCAATGATGGCACATGAACAAGCACTATGACAAGATTATAGTACCACTAAGCTGCCCTAAACCAACCAAGATAAGAATGCAGATCCGAAGGTTTCAACACCTGCCATAGACAAAACATAGGGCTGAATAAACCCTAACTTCCAATCCCATCGTATACCAGACCAAAACACCACTAAAAATCACATAACCAATAGGGCTGCTGGAAATACGAACCAAGATTAACCATAGGGTGAGATCGCACCCTAACCCTCCTCGACAACCATCACTTACCCTCTCGCAAACCCACTTCCACGACATCATCACAACCCAGGAAAATAACCACGATCAAAGAGATCGACATTCCATATACCAATGGACAAACGTAACTTACGAGTAAATAGATGAAACCCTAAAAAATTAGGGTTTCGTTACCTTCAAAGCTTAATCCAAAACTCTAAACGAGTTTACATCCAATCGACTCAAATAAGAACCTAAAAAGGTTTTATAGGCGTTAAGCATACTCCAACCACCAATCGACCCTTATACATGTGATAAAGGGACGATGTCTCGCAACAATAATACCAAACCACGAAAGGGTTTCGATAAAGCATCAAAGGGTATCGCAAAGCATCACCAAACAACTCCTGGTCGAATACAATGAAAGAGTAAATCGATTTGAGGTCCTATAATCAAGATATATAGGATAATAACAAACCGACTAAAAAATTAAAAGAATGTATAATAGACCGAAACCAAACCTAATCGATTACAAGAATAAAAGACATCGTTTAGGGTTAAAACCTTCAAACGATCTCCCAATAAATGTGTATAGTAATCAATCGGGTTATATAGAAAGCGAATAAACTAAACCCTAAGAAAAGTTAATTATAGTAATCTTTGTTTATGGTGCATTGTGTTATATGATTAGTTAATTGCATCTGGTGATTTTACGCGGATAAGCGGTAGGTTAGGTAGGAGGCGAAACCATGCGGCGAAAGATATTAGATTTGCGGTTGAAGCCGGGCCGTGATGCTTTGAGGTGTTGAAGATCTTGCTGATGTTATGTAAGTCACTATGTGCCCGAAAATATTCTCAAGTGTCGTTTGCAGTTTTTTCTATTTTTTTTTCTTTCTTTTTTTTTATATGAATCGGTAGTCTGTTTCTCAAGTGTCGTTTGCAGTTTGTTTTTTGTATGAATCGGTAGTCTGTTTGTATATGCCACAGTAAATATTTAGGCGAACCAGGTAAGGGTTTAATTTTTGGTATTGGTTTTGTGCTATTTTATAAATAAACGTGTTTTTCATTATGGTTATTTTTTCATTTTTTGGGTTTTTCGTTTTTTGTAGCATGGAGGCGATTTCAACCCTTTAACAATCATTGACAAAAACAGACCTTATAAAGATAATGGGTAGTAGGCCAGGACATAAGTTCGAGAAGGGGTGGTGCAAGGAGGGGGTTTGCGAATTCGGGCGCTTCAAGTTTTTGTTCCCGGCTTCTAAAGGTGTACACGTTATTCATTTCGTTAGTAATATTATGTATGGATATATAGGGGGTTTGGGGTTTCATATCAACACTGCTTACCTGCTTATTGTGTTTTCATATGGCAGATATGTATTAGGAGATGTGCAGCGTTTTCTGTTGTTGGTGTAGCAGAAGCTGTAGCGAAAGCTGAGTGGGACAGGAAAGGGATGGGGATAGAAACCAGATGACTCAGTCTCTTGCAGTAAAGAAGGTAAGCATTAGGCTTGCTTTTAGTAACTCATGTTTTATAGCAAACATGTTGAGTATTGAATTTTTTAGATTGAACAACACATAAACTCAGGGGCAACAACCCATTATGAACAAGTAATTGATTGTTGGTGTGGAGTAGGTTGAGCAGTGCCATGGTAATATTTTTAACGCATTTGCTCATTAAACTAGATGTTTTGTTAGGATACGGTTTTGAGCTTTTTTTTTTCCTTTTTTTTCCAGTTGTTGAGATGATTGAGTTTTGTTAAAGTAATGCCACATGTAAAGCATTAGTAACTTTAGAGTTCACAGTCCTAGATCAAGGGCATGTTAATAAACTTTAAATTTGGTGTATAAGATGTTTGGAATAAGTAGAATGGGTACTGTATTACGTCATTTAGAGCGCAAATGATGTTTTTAATCGATAAATGCGATTAGTTTTATATTTATAGTTAAAACTCAATCTTTGAAAAACCTTTTCGATTCACATAATTCACGATCGAAGGTTTTAAGTTAAACTCTTAAGTTAGACAAGTTTTGCGTTTAGTTGACAAATATATCGTATGTTTTTGTTTTTTTCGTATTCTTTATCACGTAGTATAGGATATACATTCTTCAATTTGTTTATTCGAATTTTAGTAAAAAAAAAGGAAACTTACAAGACATACCCTCAACTTCTTAATATTTACGACTTTTTTATCTAAAAACTTTATTTGTCAAATATCTAGAATGATTTCTTGAATAAAAAAAATACTAGCAAAAAGGCCTGTCGATAACGAACAAAACAAGCCCAATATTGATATACTTTTAACGTATGTACGGTTTTATAAAAAATATTGAAGTTTAATATATATATATATATATATATATATAGTTTCTAAATAGAAGAACTTTCAAAATACACCCTTAACATATCAAATAACTTTAAAATTATCCTAAACTTTTTTAAAACTATAACGGTCAAAATTAGCCACGCCGCAACACACTGGTGCCCGACACAACATTCATTTCAAAAATGACGTAAATGCGGCAACTACAAATATAGCTTCACACAACATTTGTTCCAAACAAATACAACACGTGTAGGGAAAAAACATGCATGCCACGATCTTACAACGAGAAGCCCCACCCAAACATTATTCGTAAATAATTATCGCAAAAATTCCTCAAAAATTCCCATTTATGTGATGAGCACCTTCCCACTTGTTTATAAGAAACCGTAATTTTTTTTTTATCTGTTGTTCCTGGGCCTTAGCGGGCTAAAATTTTTTCATGGGAGTCCATCATCAATACGACGTCGTTCCTTCGTTTTAGGGTCTAAAATAGTCACGCATTTCAGACAGAGTTCAGCCTAACGGTACAAACACTAAAACTAAACACGCACTTCACTTGAGAGTTGAGCCCTAGTTTCCTGCTGTTGCGCGTGAACCAACCCATCAAACCATAATCACTCAAAATCAAAAGTCATGGATGATAAATTCAAACTTTGGGGTGAGGATGGACGATCCTTCAATCAAACATCTTGGTTCCGATTTCAAGCTGACCGAAGTCCGATTTAGGTAATTCAATTATTAAATATGATAGTTTTAATCGATAACTGCGAGTTTATAATTATAATTATTGTTTTGGTTGTTACAGTGTTAATTGGTATACCGGATTGACCTTTCATGTGGAATATAATGTAAGTTTTATTTATTTAATGTGATTAGTTACTTGTTAAATTGTATACTGAAACTTAATTTGCGATTATTTAGGGGTCAAATTATTGGTTTTTATTATGTAAGGGAAAAAGGAGTATGTGACTTTAATTAAGATATAGACACGCGAAAAGTCCTTAAAAATCATCTATGTGATTGTTGAGCGATATATAACAGTGTTCACCTCTGATTTCATGCCTAGAATCCGAGAGTCTGAGTACTTAGTTGAATCATCCCAACACTGATTTCGTGCATAGGGTAGAAATATTGTATTCCGAATGTGATCACCATACATGCCAGACGAAAATAACATGTTATAAATTCTTTATCTTTTAAAAATAATGTGGTACGCAATATGTTTACATACCTTTAGATCTAATGTGTTTCATCAATATTTAATAGAAACTTCTCATCTAATGTATGTGTTTCATCATTCTTTTAACATGTTATAAATTTTTACACACGGGTTAGAGTTAATATAACAAATAGAATCATTCTTAAGTTCTTAACTGAAAAGAAATGGGGAAAAAAATATAGGGCAGGCAGTTTATCAATCTTACTTGGAAAAGCCACCTCAGCCCGCGCGAAGTCATTTCTTTTGAGGAAGTCAAGTATTACATCAACCCTCGAGTCTTCCATTTCCAAACTGCAATAAAAGGTTCAATAAACCCGTTAGACTACTTCATAAAACACCTTCCTAAATAGGCCATAACACAAACATCATTATGTTTTAAACTTTCTAAATACGTGTTATATAAGCATGTCAAAGAACAATCTAACAATCAATTTTTTTTTTAAAAAGGCTGCTACTTTATTATAACAGATACTAAACCAATGTCAACTTCAAACTTTGGGGTAGACCGGTAATTCTTTCTTCGGACCCAAAAAATACATGACAATGAGAGCATAATTGGTGTCAGCGGCCAAAGTATTTATACTCTTGTGGCGGACCTACGAAGGCAGACCAAAATATGAGACTATTTAAAACAAATAGGAGGCAAATAAACTGAACTCAAAACATGAAATATTTATAAACTAACCACGGTGAGGCGTGCCAATTAAGTGGGTCAGTTGTGACATTCGGTTGCGCATCTGTAGCACCCCTTTGGCCTAAACCGAAAATAAACAGCCAATAAAACAAATTAGGTAGAGAATGTGACATTTATACTTATGTTGTTCAGGTTTAATGGATAAACTGTTCTTTTTTAAAGAGGTTGACAAATTTGTGTTCATAATCAAGCCCTGTTGAGAGATACAAATCAAATAAGCTGAACAACATCAACCTATTCAAGGATATATAATGAATGAATCAGTGGGCAAACCTTTTAATGTTAGACCAATACGAATGGTAAAGGAGGGAGTGCTTAGATACGAATGGTCAATCGTATCTATCTTTTACTTACCCTTGTCGAAAGGCGATGGGACGTTAAAATCTGAAACTGTATCTGCACTTACTCTGGAACTGGGAGCAGGTTCACGTATATATATACCGGTAGTATGCGTATGTGTTCTGCCTCTAATGTCAATATAGTTGTACTCGATTATCGTTAACTTTTGCTCGTTTACAAAATCCTTCAACGACCACATCACTTACTGCATGTGTACCAGTACGTTAATGTATTGGCGGAGTTTGTGTTGGTATAATTGTAACGTTGAGATATTTATAATACCCTGCATTGTAGAATATTACATATATCCTCAATGCCCTTGAGCTTTTCCCCAAACTCTTCAAAGGCCTCTAATGCCTTATCATCCGAAGTCGATATGGGGACTCACTCTGTCCAAGATAAATCTAATCTGTTGAGTGCCTTGATAGCATCTCTATCAAAGAAACTCCAAGCAACGTTTGAAGCTGGCTGGTGATTGTTTTGAGGAACGCCTTTTCAGGGTCTGACTCCAGCTCTGCATACTCAGGACTACCTGGCTTTGGCATGAACTTACAGCTCACAGTTGGACGGTTAGGAAGGTACCCTGTATACGGGTATTGACCAAAATTGACCGCTTCATGGAGAGCTGAAGCAACCCATATGATGATGGTTCATGAATCAATAAGTTCGGTTACTGTTTGCAATTTAGGCCACCATGGCTCGTCTTTCTTGTCACCGTGGCCCTCGGTTCTCAACTCTGTCCACCATGATTGGAGTTCTGAATCAGTTTGAACCATTTCGTCTGATTGGTAATATACACAACAATAGTCTTTAACCCAAAAATGGATTGCTGACAAAATTTCAAGTCCATCAACTGCGAATGGATAATCTTCTATGAGTTGTTCCCAACAACGTTCCTGGAGCTATCTTATCTTCTTTTTCTTCCAAATACCTTTACCAATACAAAATTTATAAGCGTGGTGTGTTTAGTTATAGATATGACACAAAGAAGTTGCTAAATGAATGACCAAGGTTAATCAGAAATCCTCTCACCTGTTACATTGGTTTCTCGAGTTCCTTCCTCTGCTGCTTGCGAAGGCCAATCACATCTGGAGTCTCTACCCCAGTTGGGGTGCTGAATATGGACAAAAAAAGTAAATGAATAACCATTCAATGAGACTAAGAAGATGAAATTATGATTACATGTGCAGGTGGAAATATCAACTCACTTTTGTACCGATTTTGTTTCATCTCTAATGGGTATATTGGTAAAATGTTAACAATGGCTTAAATGGAAAAGAACAAAGCGGATCAATAGTAGCTCAACGTACATAATAAATGGATAAAGTCTGGCTCGTTTTGACACAACACACAGTACCAAAAGTTCATGATTATTACTTGTTAACCAACCTTCCTGACCCGCCTGTACTGCCACCTTTATTCTCATACATGCAAATTGTGGCGTCCATCTTGTGGACTTTATTTGTCAAAACGACAAGCTGGCTGGTGATTGTTTTGAGGAACGCCTGGGAATAGCTGCGGGAATGGGAATAGCTGCGGGAATGGGATGTTCATTTTAGAGAGACGGGACTCGCAACTGAGGTTGTGTTTATTTTGATTATTTGAACGCACCAATTAGTTATGAAATCGCATTGACAACTGCCAGTCTTGTCTAGCTCGTTGAAGAGCTAGATTTGCCTCAATTCTTTCTCTCTTTCCTTTAGCTTTTCTCAAATTAGCTTCCGCTATTTCAAGAGTTCTTGAGCTTCTTGTGGATCAATATTACCATCCTTTTCGCATCATTTACTAAAACGGTGATCTCATTATTATCTATTATAACAAAACCACCCATTAGGGCCATCATTAACCATTGGTCCTTAAGTCGTATTCGCAAAAGTCCTATATCTACAATTTTGTAACAATAGGAGCATGGTTTGGTAATACACGATTTTACCACCATTCGTAGATAAAATGATTTCTTTTATTTACGAATCCAAACAATTCGATTAGGGTCGATTACACAAAGATTTAAGATCATTTCTTGATTACTCTCGAAAAATTATAAGTTCATAGCTTTCGCAATAGCTTCATCGATATTACCTACTAAATAAAAGGCACATTCGGGAAGATTATCTAATTCTCAGGAAAGAATCAATTGAAACCCTCTAATGGTTTACGCTAGACCAACATATTTTAGGGATAAGGTAAATACTTGGCTACAAAAAGGGGTTGTGATAAGAAACGCTCAATTTTTCGCGCTCTTGCTACGGTTAAGCGATCCTCCTCGGATAATTCATCCACCCGAGGATAGCTATAATATCTTGAAGCTCTTTATAACGTTGTAAAGTTTGCTTAACTCTTTGCGATTTCATAATGTTCCTTACCAACGATCAGGTTGAAGCATGGTTGAAGTTGAATCTAAAGGATCTCTTGATGGATAGATCCCTTTGGCGGTTAATCTTCTTGATAATACCGTAGTAGCATCTAAATGTGCAAATGTCGTAGCGAGGGCCGGATCGGTCAAATCGTGCCCAGTACATAAACTGCTTGAATAGAAGTTATAGATCCTTCTTTTGTAGAAGTAATTCTTTCTGTAAAGAGCCCATTTCGGTATTCAAGGTGGGTTGATAGCAGAGCGGCGGAAGGCATTCTACCTAATAAGGTGATACTTGAGATCCTGCAGGCAAGCGGAAAATATTGTCTATAAATAGAAGTACGTCTTGTTTATTAACATCTCGAAAATATTCCGCCATCGTCAAGCGATCGAACCAACTCGCATACGAGCTCCGTGGTTCATTCATCAGCGTAAACTAAAGCCACTTTTGATTACGAAATATTTTCTTCATTAATCACTCAGATTTTTCATTTCCATATAAAGATCATTTCCTTCACGAAATCGTTCACCCACTCGCCAAATACGAATACGCCTATGGGTTTGGCAATATTGTTAATCAATTCCATAATTAGTACCGTTTGACCAACTCCGGCTCCTCCAAATAGTCCTACTTTTCCCCACGCCGATAAGGTGCTAAAAGATCTACTACTTTAATTCTGTTTCAAAAATAGATAATTTTGTATCTATTTGTATAAAGGCGGCGCAGATCGATGAATAGGAAATGTTATACGAGTATCTACAGGACCTAAATTATCAATAGGCTCTCCAAGCACGTTGAAAATTCGTCTAGAGTTGCCTCGCCAGGAACACTTAGAGGAGCTTCCATATCAATCACTTCCATTCCTCTCATCGGACCATCTGTAGCACTCATAGATAGAGCTCTAACTCGATTATTTCCTAATAATTCTTTGTACTTCACAAGTTACATTAATTGGTTGACCAGTGATATCTCGGCCGTTAACTACTAGAGCGTTATAAATATTAGGCATATTACCGTGAGAAGGCTACATCTAGTCTGGACCGATGATTTGGATGATACGCCCCATATTTTTTTTTCAAGCGTGGACACCTCGAACCAAAAATAGTAGGATTAATTCTCATAATAATAAAAATAAAAATATGTCGATAATTTTACCAAAAAATTATCGAAGTCAAAATAAATGTCCGATAACATGTTAATAAGTTAATTCAAGGTGCCATCCAATCGAATCGATTCAAATTTTTGCTTATTGATGAATTAGTAAGCTCAATTTAATTCTTTTGAAAATTTTAAGTGTATAAATATAGACAATCCATCTATATTATATAAAATATTCTATGTTCTTGGAATTTGAATTGAATTCTATTTATATTTCGATTCATTGTTTTTATTTTATTATTTCTTCTCTTATTGACTATTATTATTTTTTATTTCCGCATATTAGTTTATATCTATAAGCCTATTCTTTTATTTTTATACCCTTATTCATAGATAAATGGCGCTTATTTTCACATCTAAGATTTACATATACAACATATAGCACTATCAAGAGCGAATTTCTTATTAATTAGGTGAGGTATTCCTATTCTAAAAAAGCTAATAAAATAAAATGGAATTACACTATATATAAAGGGTATACAATTTAGTATTAGTTGGGAAGTTTGTAAAAATTAGGTGAAGGATTTCATTAACGCTTATTTATATCGAGTAGACCTTGTGTTGTTGTCGAATTTTTAATTCATGAGTTTTAGGGAGGAATTTATGTCACCACAAACGAAACTAAAGCAAGTGTTGGATTCAGGCGGGTGTTAAAGAGTACAAATTGACTTATTATACTCTGAATATGAAACCAAAGATCTTGATATTTTAGCGACATTTGAGTAACTCCTCAACTGAAGTTTCTTTGAAGAAGCGAGGGTGCGATAGGCTTGAATCTTCTCTTGGTACATGGACAAGCTGTGTGGGTGATGGACTTACCGGCCTTAATCGTTACAAAGGTCGATCTTGCCACATCGAGCCGTTTACGGAGAAGCAGATCAATATATTTGTTATATAGCTTACCCTTTAGACCTTTTTGAGGAAGGTTACATTACTAACATGTTTACTTCCATTGTAGGAAATGTATTTGGATTCAAAGCCTGCGTGCTCTACGTCTGGAAGATCTGCGAATCCCTCACCTTATATTAAAACTTTCCAAGGCCCGCCCCATGGAATTCAAGTTGAAAGAGATAAATTGAACAAGTATGGTCGTCCCTGTTGGGATGTACTATTAAACCTAAATTGGGGTTATCCGCTAAAAACTATGGGAGAACGGTTTATGAATGTCTTCGTGGTGGACTTGATTTTACCAAAGATGATGAGAACGTAAACTCCCGGCCGTTTATCTTATTTGGAGAGATCGTTTCTTATTTTGTGCGAAGCAATTTATAAAGCACAGTGAAACAGTGAAATCAAAGGCCATTACTTGAATACTCTGCAGTACATACGAGGAAATGATCAAAAGAGTGTCTTTGCAGAGAATTGGGAGTTCTATTATAATGCACGACTACTTAACGGGAGGATTCACGGGAAATACTAGCTTGGCTCTTTATTGCCGTAATAATGGCTTACTTCTTCACATTCACCGTCGATGCATGCGATTATTGATAGACGGAAGAACCATGGTATACATTTCCGTGTACTAGCTAAAGCGTTACGTATGTGCAGTGGAGATCATATTCACTCTGGGACCGTAGTAGGTAAACTTGAAGGAGAAAGAGACATTACTTTGGGCTTTGTTGATTTATTGCGTGATGATTTTATTGAAAAGATCGAAGTCGCGGTATTTATTTCACTCAAGATTGGGTTTCTCTACCGGGTGTTATTCCTGTGGCTTGAGGGGTATTCACGTTTGGCATATGCCTTCCACCGAGATCTTTGGGGATGATTCCGTCTGCGGTTTGGCGGAGGAACTTTAGGACATCCTTGGGGTAATGCACTGAGTCTTGTAGTTAATCGAGTAGCTATAGAAGCATGTGTACAAGCTCGTAATGAAGGACGTGATCTTGCTTGAGGGTAATGCGATTATACGTGAGGCTAGCAAATGGAGCCACTGAACTAGGCTTGCTTGTGAGGTATGGAAAGAGATCAAATTTGAGTTTAAAGCGATCGATACTTTGGATAAGTAAGATAACAATTAATTACTCTTCATTCTCTTCATTGAATTTCAATTAAATTTGGCTCAATCCTTTTATTAAAAGGATTGAGCCAAATACAAAATACAAAGATTTTATTGCATGTATTTTGGATAAATATATTTAGCTATAGATTAAATAGAAATATAAGACTAAAATCTTTATATTGTTTTGGATCTACAATATAAAAATATTTAATTTAAAATCAAAGGGGATTTCATCATATTCATATTAAGTCTTCCCTATGTATTCATACAAAAGAAAATTAACTTCCTACTTATACTTATATAGTAGTGATTTAATTTATATGCTTAGTCTGATAGGAAATAAAATATTAAAATAAAAAAAGAATTGTGAATCGAATGACTATTCGTCTATTGTATTTTTATGCAAATAGGAGCAAAAAAACTTTATGGAAAGTTGCTTTAATTTGATGTTGTTTAAGAAGGAGTTAAAACGTAGGTATGGTATAAATAAATCAACGGACAATCTGCGTCCTATTGAAAATAATAGTGAAAGTGAAGATCTGAATAGAAAAGATAGAGCTAAAAACATTCATAGTTAGTGCGAACCCACTCGGAGAATCATAATTTAACTCTAGCGAAAACTCGATGATCTTGATGGGGAAAGTAGTGCTTTAACTCTAAGCGAAAACTACGATGATCCTGTGCGACTAAAAATTTCAATCATTTGTTGGTAATGTGCGAAAATTTTTATAAATTAAATTATAAGTGCCTTTTCTTATCAATAATGAATATTTGTGAACAACTGTGGATATCATTTGAAAATGAGTAGTTTGAAAGAATCGAAGTTTTGCTAGATCCCGATACTTGGGATCCACATGTATGAAGACATGACCTCTCTGGATCCCATTGAATGGGATTATGAGGAGGATCCTATTGAATGGGATTATGAGGAGGATCTATTGAATGGGATTATGAGGAGGATCCTTATTTGAAGGAGGAACCTTATTTGGAGGAAGATCTTTATAAAGATCGTATTGATTGAAGGAAGAGCCTTATTTGGAGGAATATTCTTATAAATATCGTATTGATGCTTATCAAAGAGAGACGGGATTAGCGAGGTACATTCAAACAGCGTAGGTCAAATAAATGTTATTCCGTAGCAATTGGAATTATGGATTTTCGGTTTATGGGGGTAGTATGGGATCCGTAGTAGGAGAGAAAATAACCCGTTTGATTGAGTACGCGACGATAAATTTCTACCTCTTATTATAGTGTGTGCTATACAGGGGGCACGTATGCGAAGGAAGTTTGAGCTTGATGCAAATGCGTTACGGAGATGGTATAAAATAATTGATACGATTTAATTAGGAACTTAATTTAGTAATACTTTTATAACCCACTTCTTCCCCACACTACGAGTGAAAGGGAAAATGTAAATATTACCATTAAAGTAGCTCAAGCAAAACTTACTATATCTATATGAAAACTTACTATATCTATATGAATTATGTCCACTATCTATATAAATATGCAAGAATTCTTCCTCACTAATAATATGGAATCAATGACGTAGAGTCAAAAGGAGATGCTGACCAAACATTATTGCAAAATCAATCCAATATAAATTGATTATGATTTTTAATATGGAAAAGATTAAACGCAACCAAAATGCGTAGTAACATCCCAAAGGAATGGAAACATGTAGGAATAACTGCTGAACATCCCATTCCCGCAGCTATTCCCAGGAGCTGGGTTGTGTTTATCTTGTGGACTTTATTTGTGGACGCCACAATTTGCATGTATGAGAATAAAGGTGGCAGTACAGGCGGGTCGGGCGGGTTGGTTAACAAGTAATAATCATGAACTTTTGGTACTGTGTGTTGTGTCAAAACGAGCCAGACTTTATCCATTTATTATGTACGTTGAGCTACTATTGATCCGTTTGTTCTTTTTTCCATTTAAGCCATTGTTAACATTTTACCAATATACCCATTAGAGATGAAACAAAATCGGTACAAAAGTGAGTTGATATTTCCACCTGCACATGTAATCATAATTTCATCTTCTTAGTCTCATTGAATGGTTATTCATTTACTTTTTTTGTCCATATTCAGTACCCCAACTGGGGTAGAGAGATTCCAGATGTGATTGGCCTTCGCAAGCAGCAGAGGAAGGAACCCGAGAAACCAATGTAACATGTGAGAGGATTTTTGATTAACCTTGGTCATTCATTTAGCAACTTCTTTGTGTCATATCTATAACTAAACACACCACGCTTATAAATTTTGTATTGGTAAAGGTATTTGGAAGAAAAAGAAGATAAGATAGCTCCAGGAACGTTGTTGGGAACAACTCATAGAAGATTATCCATTCGCAGTTGATGAACTTGAAATTTTGTGAGCAATCCATCTTTGGGTTAAAGACTATTGTTGTGTATATTACCAATCAGACGAAATGGTTGGCCCGATTGAGAACTCGATCATGGTGGGCGAGTTGAGAACCGAGGGCCACGGTGACAAGAAAGGCGAGCCATGGTGGCCTAAATTGCAAGCGAGAACCGAACTTATTGATTCATGAACCATCATCATATGGGTTGCTTGACTCTCCATGAAGCGGTCAATTTTGGTCAATACCCGTATGCGGGGTACCTTCCTAACCGCAATCAGTTTGTGGTGTAAGTTCATGCCAAAGCAGTAGTCTGAGTATGCGGAGTCGAGACCACGAAAAGGCGTTCCTCAAAACAATCACCGGCCCGACGAAGCGTTGCTTGGAGTTTCTTTGATAGAGATGCTATCAAGGCACTCAACAGATTAGATTTATCTTGGACAGAGTGAGTCCCCATATTGGACTTCGGATGATAAGGCATTAGAGGCCTTTGAAGAGTTTGGGGAAAAGCTCAAGGGCATTGAGGATATATGTAATATTCTACAATGCAGGGTATTATAAATATCTCAACGTTATAATTATACCAACACAAACTCCGCCAATACATTAACGTACTGGTACACATGCAGTAAGTGATGTGGTCGTTGAAGGATTTTGTAAACGAGCAAAAGTTAACGATAATTGGAGTACAACTATATTGACATTAGAGGCAGAACACATACGCATACTACCGGTATATATATACGTGAACCTGCTCCCAGTTCCAGAGTAAGTGCAGATCTGTTTGATTTTAACGTCCCATCGCCTTTCGACAAGGGTAAGTAAAAGATAGATACGATTGACCATTCGTATCTAAGCACTCCCTCCTTTACCATTCGTATTGGTCTAACATTAAAAGGTTTGCCCACTGATTCATTCATTATATATCCTTGAATAGGTTGATGTTGTTCGACTTATTTGATTTGTATCTCTCAACAGGGCTTGATTATGAACACAAATTTGTCAACCTCTTTAAAAAAGAACAGTTTATCCATTAAACCCGAACAACATAAGTATAAATGTCACATTCTCTACCTAATTTGTTTTATTGGTACATTTATTTTCGGTTTAGGCGAAGGGGTGCTACAGATGCGCAAGAATGTCTGGCCGACCCACTTAATTGGCACGCCTCACCGTGGTTAGTTTATAAATATTTCATGTTTTGAGTTCGGTTTATTTGCCTCTATTTGTTTTAAATAGTCTCATATTTTGAGTCGCCTTCGTAGGTCCGCCACAAGAGTATAAATACTTTGGCCGTGACACCAATTATGCTCTCATTATCATGCATTTTTGGGTTCGAAGAATGAATTACGGTCTACCCCAAAGTTTGAAGTTGACATTGGTTTAGTATCTGTTATAATAAAGTAGCACCTTTTTAAAAAAAAAAAATTGATTGTTAGATTGTTCTTTGACATGCTTATATAACACGTATTTAGAAAGTTTAAAACATAATGATGTTTGTGTTATGGCCTATTTAGGAAGGTGTTTTATGAAGTAGTCTAACGGGTTTATTGAACCTTTTATTGCAGTTTGGAAATGGAAGACTCGAGGGTTGATGTAATACTTGACTTCCTCAAAGGAATGACTTCGCGAGTGAGGTGGCTTTTCCAAGTGAGATTGATAAACTTCCTGCCCTATATTTTTTTCCCCATTCCTTTTCAGTTAAGAACTTAAGAATGATTCTATTTGTTATATTAACTCTAACCCGTGTGTAAAAATTTATAACATGTTAAAAGAATGATGAAACACATACATTAGATCAGAAGTTTCTATTAAATATTGATGAAACACATTAGATCTAAAGGTATGTAAACATATTGCGTACCACATTATTTTTAAAAGATAAAGAATTTATAACATGTTATTTTTAAATGCGGCATGTATGGTGATCACATTCGAATACAATATTTCTACCACATGCACGAAATCGGTATTGGGATGATTCAACTAAGTACTCGGACTCTCGGATTCTAGGCATGAAATCGAGGTGAACATCGTTATATATTGGCTCAACAATCACATAGATGATTTTTAAGGACTTTTCGCGTGTCTATATCTTAATTAAAGTCACATACTCCTTTTTCCCTTACATAATAAAAACCAATAATTTGACCCCTAAATAATCGCAAATTAAGTTTCAGTATACAATTTAACAAGCAACTAATCACATTAAATAAATAAAACTTACATTATATTCCACATGAAAGGTCAATCCGGTATACCAATTAACACTGTAACAACCAAAACAATAATTATAATTATAAACTCGCAGTTATCGATTAAAACTATCATATTTAATAATTGAATTACCTAAAGCGGACTTCGGTCAGCTTGAAATCGGAACCAAGATGTTTGATTGAAGGATCGTCCTCAGCCCAAAGTTTGAATTTATCATCTATGACTTTTGATTTTGAGTGATGATGGTTTGATGGGTTGGTTCACGCGCAACAGCAGGAAACTAGGGCTCAACTCTCAAGTGAAGTGCGTGTTTAGTTTTAGTGTTTGTACCGTTAGGCTGAACTCTGTCTGAAATGCGTGACTATTTTAGACCCTAAAACGAAGGAACGACGCCGTATTGATGATGGACTCCCATGAAAAAATTTTAGCCTGCTAAGGCCCAGGAACACAGAAGGATGGAGAGCTAGATGGCGATGTGGCTCACAGAATAAAGGCAGGGTGGTTGAAGTGGAAGAGTGCCACAGGGGTTTTATGTGATCCTGGCATGCCTCATAGATTAAAGGGTAAATTTTACCGCACGGCAATTAGGCCTGCGCTGTTATATGGCACCGAGTGTTGGGTCAGAAATGTTGTCACGTTCAAAAGATGAATGTGGCAGAGATGTGTATGCTACGATGGATGTGTGGTCATACAAAAAAGGATCGGCTCAGAAATGTGGTGATCAGAGAGAAGGTAAGAGTTGCGTCTATAGAAGACAAGATGATGGAGAATCGATTACGATGGTTTGGTCATGTGAGAAGAAGGCCTATTGATGCCCCATTGAGGAGGCTAGAAAGTTGGGGAACAAGTAATGTTGTGAAAGGTAGAGGAAGACCCAAGAAAACTTGGATAAAGATGATTGAAAATGATATGCGGTTTCTTGGAATTGGAGAAAGTATGGCGATGGAGAGGCAAATGTGGCGGGAAAGAATACGGATGGTGGATGGAGTCTGATTCCTCCTTTTTTTTTCTTTTTTTCTTTTTTTTTCTTTTTTTTTCTATTTTCTTTTATTTCATGTTATCTTTTAATTTATTTTTCAGGATTTTTTTTTTTTTTACATTATTCTTTTTTTTATTTGTTTTTTTCTCTACTTTTTCCCTCTTTTTTTCCTTTTATGTTATTTATGTAACGATTATTGACGGTTTCAAAGTTTGATTCATGTTAGCCGACCCCAAATCATTTTGGGACTAAGGCTTAGATGTTGTTGTTGTTGTAAGGCCCAAGAACAACAGATAAAAAAAAAATTACGGTTTCTTATAAACAAGTGGGAAGGTGCCCACTGCGTTGCAGCGGGAATTTTTGAGGAATTTTTGCGATAATTATTTACGAATAATGTTTGGGTGGGGCTTCTCGTTGTAAGATCGTGGCATGCATGTTTTTTCCCTACACGTGTTGTATTTGTTTGGAACAAATGTTGTGTGAAGCTATATTTGTAGTTGCCGTACGACGTCATTTTTGAAATGAATGTTGTGTCGGGCACCAGTGTGTTGCGGCGTGGCTAATTTTGACCGTTATAGTTTTAAAAAAGTTTAGGATAATTTTAAAGTTATTTGATAGGTTAAGGGTGTATTTTGAAAGTTCTTCTATTTAGAAACTATATATATATATTAAACTTCAATATTTTTTATAAAACCGTACGTACGTTAAAAGTATATCAATATTGGGCTTGTTTTGTTTGTTATCGACATGCCTTTTTGCTAGTATTTTTTTTATTCAAGGAATCGGTAGGTATCTGTTACATATTTGACAAATAAAGTTTTTAGATAAAAAAGTCGTAAATATTAAGAAGTTGAGGGTATGTCTTGTAAGTTTCCTTTTTTTTTTTTACTAAAATTCGAATAAACAAATTGAAGAATGTATATCCTATACTACGTGATAAAGAATACGAAAAAACAAAAACATACGACTACTCAGTGCACCACTAATGAACCAAAAGCAGCCCAGTGAAAAGCCCACACTTTTAACATTATTTAATCCGAAAGGGTGGTCGGTGTAAACGCTATCTAATATTTTAATACTTCTCGGAATTTGGTCCTTTGTGAAATGTATATATATAGAGAATAATACCCCACGTTACATCAATATCTATCAACAACCACAATCGAAGAATTATATCAGCTTTGTGAAAATTGTGTTGCTATGCTAATCAGCTGTTTGGAACATCTTTCGAGTTTACTTCCTCCTAATAATCTCATATTTGTATATGATGATCATGATAATAATGTTTCTCACGACGATTTCTTTTCATCTGTGGATCAAACCATAACTAAATCTTGCCACCCTAAGCTCAACAAATGGCCTCGTTATGCTCGTGATCATAATGTACAAGATGTTGATCTGACTTTATGGCATGATCTTAATCATGTAGAGGAGGGTGATCATATCGTGTTAGATGACTCGCTTTTCGTCAATTCATCTCTCACTAATATTAAATTAGCCTGCGACTTTGTTTATCCTATGACCAGTCTCTTCAGATGGAGAAACCTTAAGTCTTTGTCTCTTTCAAACAAATCCGATTTAGATGACTATTATCTTGAAAATGTATTATCCGGAACTCCTCGTCTTGAAACATTCGAGTTTTCAGAGAGTGTTAAGAACTTTGTCATATTTGGACGCAAGAGGCTTGATGCTGCATATGTACATCTAAATGCTCCTAAGATATTGTCATTAACAGTTTGATTGAGTCATGTCCCATGATGTATGTGTTGATTTTACAATATCAATCACGTATTGTGACATGACAATAGCAATTATCTCAAACTCATCGCCGTCTCATGATATTTTCCATATAAATGGAAAAACCTATGATGTTGACGGTTTTGGAATTTCGTTCTATTTCTCCTTCATATGAAGGTTGCGACAGGAAGGGCATCCGGCGTAAAACTTTGCCACTTTGTTATTTGCATGAGTTATGGTGTTAACTAATTTTAGACAATTAAACGACACTATAATCTTCATGCCACCGACCCCAATATAGTTAGGATTAAGGTGTTGTTGATGATGATGATGGAGCTTTGACCTCATGTTCCCTTTACTTTGAAGATGTGTCCTCGTTAGTCGAAGCTAAGTTGTGTTACCATGTCCACGATTACGGTTACATTCCTTTTTACGATAAATATGTAGAACGAGATGATCTTAAAAAACATATCCTGCTACTTCCTCATGTCAAGCACGATCTTAAACTTAAACTTGGGATAAAGTGTAAAGAGGTAAAATGTCCCTTCAATATCTATTTTTTTTCTTACATTATTGTCACATGTTACTTCATATAATTACTCAGAAAACTCAAAACTTATTATATATACTTCAAATCGCACTAAAGATCAGTATAAACTCATAACACAGATTCTTATCATAATGAAGAGCAAAAATCACTTGCTATTTCTCTTGGGCATATGTTTTGTTTTGAAGGAATGTGATTGCAAGTTTGTTTGTAGGCTCTCTCCCTTTTGGAAGCTTAAGGTTTCGTCATTCCATCGAAGATCAAAGTCGCTGATGATGAAGATTTTTATTGATAGATGGCATTTAAGTTTGTGTTTAGCATAGACCAACAGAGTTTATCTTTGCTAGGATGCAGTTAGAGGATGGATTTACTTTTTCAGATTACAACACTCAAAAGGAAAAAACGTTGAATTTGCTTCTTCGTCTTAGAAGTGGTTTGCAGCAGATCTCTGTCAAGACGTTCACGTGGCGGTAATTGAAGCTTTTTAGTGATACTTTTTAGTGTTGGTAGACAATGGAAGTTTTGGTTGGTTTCAAATAAGTATTTAGTTTGGTGATTTGTGATATTCAGATTTGTGAAATAAGTATTCAAATAAGATGGTTCAAGCTAAGAAGGCCCCTGGAACAGTCACCTAACATAAGCCAAAAACAGTAATGTGACGGTGATTGTGTTTTACATATGAAATCAACTAGCTTTCTTTCTGAAAAATCATACATTGCACGTTTATTATCTTCTCACTTATGATCATCTATTTATCTTACCACTTTTCAATCTAAGGGCGCAGTCCCTTTGTTAGGTCAACCTGAACTTATTTCTGCACTTGTCCAATCGGTCTAACCCGTCCAACATCACACCTTTAAACCTAACATCTGACCCGTGTACTTTTACGGGACCAACAAAACAATAAATATAGATCTATTTTCATATTGATGCTGGAAGTTCAATTCTACACATAAGAGTGTCCAAAATTTTATTCACATACGGGACACATCACACCCAAGCTATAATGTAACACATTAACACATTGTTGCACTTGCGATCAAGTGCCTTAAATGGCTCAACATCGTACTACAAGTATGTGTTCCCTATCTATACATGTCAACTAAAGTTCTTGTTTTTGTAAATTAATGTTACTGACCAGTCTCAGCCTGTATATGTTGTGCAAGCTCTTTTGTTAAGTTGTCAGCACGCTCATCTTGTCCGCCTGCAAAGGAATTCACCCGAAATGCAAACTGAAATGCCTTCCAAAGGACTTTCCCTGAACTCGCTTTCTTGCTGTTCTTTTTAGATGCACTTGACAATCTTTTTTCCTGTTCAAAGACAAAAAGCCATCACCGGGTTCAAATTACAGGTCTAAATGCAAGTGAACCACATATTAGTTCTTATGGATACACATCTGGATTTTGTATATGTTAGCTAGAAAAGGTGTATCGTGAGATGAGGAACGCATACGCTTTTGGTTATTTGCCAAAACCTACATAAACCAACAAATACAATGAAGTAAAAGAGAGTGCTTCGTGTTTCATTTCAGATTTCCAAATTGAATTACCCTGTCACACATCTAACACCAGCACTTTTTATAGTCGTTTTAAGGGATCTAGTGTATCTATACTGTCATAACAGATCATGAAATGGATCGGTCATTGAAACTTCGCCTTAAATAAAAATATATCTCCATGATCAAAGGTTTTGTCCTTTTATCATGCTAATACATTTGGATATGGTCGAGTTTCATAGTTGTTATCATGCTAATACCTCCAGATATGGTCGAGTTTCTTAGGAAGATTGTTTCGGCACATCAGAGACTATGTTTGGTAATGATGGATCAGGTTCGGGTGCGGACAATCAACCCAACGTCGCAAGACATATGAGAGATATGATCTTTCAAGCTTAAACGATGTCGTTGACTTCACCTGATCTATACTAGTATAATATAATATGATATGATAACAAATTCTCTTGAGTAACATAATAACTTTTGATAATCAAAAGACTTTGCTTTTATCATCTTTAGGGGTGGAAACAAGTTGAACTAGGCTCGTTTATGTGTATAAAGCTCGAGCTTGGGCTCGTTTTGAGCCTCATATTTTGAGCTCGAGCTCGGCTCGTAAAATTTTTAACAAGCTCGAGCTTGGCTCGTGAAAATTTTAACAAGCTCGAGCTTGGCTCGGGCTCGACTAACTTGTATAATGTACTAAAGGAAATAAGCCCAAAGGCTCGTTATTACACTAGGTTTGAGCTCGTTAATTTTTTAAGCTCGTTTATACATGGTTATATGTATAGACAATATATATACATATATATTTTTAGGTTTTGTTTAGGCTTGCGAGCCTAATCGATCTTTATATATAAAGCTCGGGCTTGAGCTCGATTATTAAATGAGCGCAAACTCGGGTTCGAACTCAAGCTCGAGCTCGAGCTCATTTGTGTTTTTTACGGATCTAATCCCGAGCTTTTCACGAGCGGCACGACTCATTTCCCCTACTTTTATAAGTTTATAACAACATTATTTTTTTTTTGTCTTTTAATTTATAAAAAGAGTTATACTAACAAAAATTTCCCACCTATCCCAATTTTCAATTCCCGCCCGTCCTAAAAGTACCTTTTTTCACTTCCCGCCTATCCCAAAAGTTCCATAAAGTTTTCCCCAAACATTTTTCTAAAACCCTACTTCTCTCAGCCGCCTCACACAAATAGATCTCATTTTCACCCTACTTCTCTGTCATCGGCCATCATTCTTCCGCCTAATGCATCATCGACTCCAGTCAGGTTACTAATGTTCGTTTTGTTTTCATCTGCTTAAGTGTTTTGAAAACCTCCATGTTCTTCTTCTTTTAATTAGTAGTTTTTGTCATGAAGAAGCTTATGCCTTTGCTTAATTCGTATTTTATTGTTGTTTATAGGGGTTGCCGCGTTGTTTAAGCTCATGGATTTTTGATGGTTCAATGACTATGATTGGTATCTTCTAATTATCTAACTACTAATGCCTTTCTCTTTAATTTAATTTTTAATATAGTGATACCAAGCATAGTCATGATGTGGTTACCTAGTAGGTGTCTTAGTGAAGTGGACATGATGTTGCTCATTTTTGTTGTAAGATTTTTATGATAAGTTTTTTGTTTTACACTGATGTATGCATAAATATATGGATATATTCCCTGTTTTTCTATGAAATAGAAATAAGTCTACTTCACATTACTAATAATAATTGAAGTGTACATTCGAAATTGGGACAATGAACTTCAGACTCTGGTGTGTTTAAAAATTATTAATCTTGTTATTTTTTTTTAATCAAATTACTTATTTTTCATATGATTCTTAAGTCAAAGTTATATCTGTTTAGTTTGATTCATAACACCCCTAGTTGTTGGTCATGCCCATTTTGATAGAAAAAGTTCAGTTGTCCCCATAAGAATGTTGGATCCTTGATCTGTGTACATGTGTGTGATTATTAAGTTTGTATTGTTGCTCTTTTATTAATCATTGTTGTGTTATTTGCAGGCCATCACAAAAGAATCTCTTTTGGTTGCCGAGGTACAAGTTACAAGAGTTATTGTAACTTTCTTTTCCCCATTCGTGCTTGATGCATACTGATTATTTTTATTACTTTTGAGTTTTTGTAGAGGAAAGTTTTATGTAGAGTTATGGAATCACAGTCGTTAAGGGAACACCACTCATGGACTCTGCTTACACATTATCACTGGGATATTGAAATGCTATTTGCGGTACTTGAGTACAAGGATAAAGCTCTGTTGTGGGAAGAATCAGGTATACCTATCTTGGACTCACAAGAATTTCTACATCGTATACTTAATTGATGCTCTGTTCATTGATGTTGCTACTTAGATTGGTTTCAGCTCACATTATTCTCAGGTACTTTGATTGCAGTAAATATTGGTGCATCAACTCAAGTATGTTGCGAACCTACTTTCAGGAAAGAGTTGGAGGACGTTAGCGTGTGAAGCGTTCTTAAAAAGGCAATTGGAATAACAAGAAGCTTCAACAGTTGCGAGAGATGAGAGTTACACAAGAATTCCACCACCCAACTAGTTATTGATATTGATATCAATAACTGGTATATTTTGTTGCTAGATTTTAGATATCAACTTTTTAGACATTTTGTTATCGATTAAATCTTAGATTGGTGCGTAGATTTATGGATATTAAAATATATTGAATTCATTAGTTTTTTCTATATTGTGTTGATATTTTTATTGTTGCGATATAGTTTTTATAAAAAAATGGCTTTAAACTGACATAAAAATTGATTTTTATCAAAAGTTACTGTTGCAAAACCCGTAGCAAAATACAACTGTTGCAAATTATGTGTTGATGCAAAAAAAAAAAAAAAATCGTTGCAAAATTGTGGGAAAAGTTCTTCGTTGCAAAAAGAGTTTTTAGTTCCAACGAATTATCTTTTGTTGCAAAATGATTGCAAAAAGTTTTCTGCTTGTTGCAATTTGGTTGCAAATTAAATTTGCATGGAGCCTTTTTGCAATAGTCGGAATCCGTTGCATTTCTGTTGCAAATAGCCTTTTGCAACGGATTTGCATTGTATTTGGACGGTTGCATGAGGCCAGTTTTGTTGTAGTGTCGTGAACCCCTTGGAACCCCATAGGTCCGCCCCTGCTTGCAACACTTGTTTTTTGATTGCATGGTGGCAGCGAATCTTTAGTCTATGGTTTAGTTTGGTTGGGTTTAAATGATTATCCTAGGGATCTTCCTAGGTTGATAAAGTGGGCGGATTTGACAAATCTCTCTAAGGATCACAAAGTAAGTGGAGAGGTATCGTGCAAGATTTGTAGTCAAGGGATATGATCAGAAAGAAGGAATCGACTATATCGAAATATTTCCCCCTGTGGTTCGAGTGACAACTGTTCGAGTGGTTACGGTAATGTGTGGTACGTATGATTTACATCTAGCCCAGTTAGATGTAAGCGCATTTCTTTATGTAAATCTTAAGGTAGAAATTTACATGCTCCAACCGAGAAAGTTTTGAACAAAAAGGAAAAGAGGAATTGATTCGCAGGTTAAACAAATCTTTGTATGGTTTAAAGCATGTGTCGCGGTGTTGGTATAAGAGTTTCGACTCTTTTCATCATGGGCCTTGAATATAACATACTACATGCAGACCCTTGTGCATATTTCAAGAGGTTTGGAAATATTCATTTTATCATTTCTTTGTTATATGTTGACGACATGTTGGTAGCAGGCCCCAACAAAGACCGTATCAATAAACTGAAGGCTCAACAGGTTAGGGCATTCAAGATGAAAGACCTTGGACTCGCAAACAAGATTCTAGGGATGAAAATTCACCGAGATAGAGTTAGTAGAAAGATTTGGCTTTCACAAAAGAGTTATTTGAAGAAAATCTTGCAACGGTTCAATATGCAAGATTGTAAGCCAATATCAACCCCGTTTTCTACTAATGTCAAGTTATCCACCAAGATGAGTCCTAGCAGTGAAGAAGAGAGGATGGAGATGTCTCGAGTACAGTATGCATCAACAATGGGAAGTTTAATGTTCACGTTGATTTGTATAAGACGAAACATTGCTCATGCAGTGGGAATAGTGAGTCAGTACATGGCAAAACATGGTAGAGAGCATTGAGAAGTTGTGAAGAGGATCTTTAAATATATTGAAGGAACCTCGGATGTTGCATTATGTTATGGGGAATCAGATTTAAATATCAAGAGATATGTTGATTCGATTATGCAGGTGATCTTGTGAGTAAATCAACTACCGGGTATGTGTTACACTTTACGGCGGAGCAGTAAGTTGGGTTTTAAAACTGCATTCATTTGTCGCTATGTTAACAACAAAAGCAGAATATGTTTCACTTGCTCCAGCCATCAAAGAAGCAGTATGGTTGAAGATGTTGCTGGAAGAGCTCGAACACGAACAAGCGAATTTTGATCTTAGGATCTTATGATTTTACGATACTACAAAGCAAAAATGATTTGGATCCTACATAGGATCTTTGCAAGCTTAAGATCTTATAGGATCCCGATCTTAACCATACAATCTTAAGATCTAATCCGATCCGATCTTAATTTACTCGAGCGCAAACTAAAAAAGCTACAAAGTTATGGATTATGTTTTATAGAATTTAAAAAACAATATGTTAATCGTTTTAAATATTATATATTCATAATTAAGGAAAATGATTCCATGAAACATTCATATACTTTTGTGTTTTTGATATATAATAATTTGTAGATTTGAATAATATTACAAAAATTATTAAGAAAATGACATTATAGTAGGATCATAGGATCTCGATCCGATCCTACACAAATGTTAACGATCATGAGTTGGATTACAATCTTGAAAACCTTATTATATTACTAGCCGCATATTTTTTTCTTCCAAACCGCCATGATATATGCTATACTGATTATAAATGTGTTGTACAAGTTGGTATGCATAACATGGCAATTGAATGTGTATGTGGATGGGAATAACAAAGCATAAATTTTGAAATGAGCACATCAATATATGAATTGTTTCATTGTTCGTTATTTACGGGTTTTGCGTTGCATTCACTTGCAACAAGAAAGAACCACCGGTGTTTCTTTGCGACTCGCTTTTGGTGCATTCTTCTTTCTTTCCTTGTTCTTAGTTCCGTCATATTCCTAATAACTTATCCAATGACAACGAATTAACCGCAAAAGCAACTTTCTTTTATCAAATCTCTGGGACAAGGTCTAATCATGAGGGAAGTATTTTATCATGGTGTCGGAACTTAAGATTTTATGGATTCTTATTTTGTTACAGGGGGCGACCCAAAGCCATAATGTCTCAAAAAAGAGGATGCCATAGAGAAAGTCTTTTTATTCCTTTGTCTCGAACTTCGTGAAGAACTCCATTCTATCTCTCCTAATTCTGAACAAAAACCGGGGCTACGACCCGGTTGTACACTCCCTTCGTTCTGCGAACCCTTGTTGAGTCTGTACTTCGTTCGCGAGAAGGAAAAATGACTATTCCTTTGTTGCATCTGGCACGAGATGCTAAAGAGAGAGCTTCGTCTATCTATGAACAACGGATTGACTGAGCTCGTGGCATTTCTTTGTTTTTCTCTCCTTTCCTATCGGCGAGTTAGAACCTTTTGTTCGAAATTTCTTCGTTTGAAGAATCAAATCTTGTTCCACAAGATCATGTATACAGTATACTTGTCTTATACGCAATCACAAACACAGACATTTGTAATAGGATATGTGAAAAGAAAATCGAGCTTCGTTAGTTCGCATATTTAAATGGAGAGTGTGCGCGGATAATTTTGAAGCAGTGGGTTCATCAATTTTGAGGAAAGTACACACAAAGTGTTAATTTATTAAAAATAAAATCATTTGTTTTACACTACAAATACTTTTCGAAAGGTATGCAAGTGAACACTGTTTGCCTCAAATATTATTTCTCGAATTTATTATGAGATATTGTGTGATGATTCTTATATATTTTCGAAATATGACAAGATATGCGGCATGTATGATGATTCTTACATATTTTGTATCAGAAATTTCTTTTACTCACTTTTGTTAAAGCTTATTTTTCTATAGATAATAATAACTAAACATTCGTATAAGCTGCTACCAAAAGTATTGAATCACCGGTTGAAAGGTTTATATGTTTTTAGTTGAGATTATAGTTAATGTTACGAGCCGAGTAATTGTTATTTATTGTAGTACTTGTATTATCTCAATCTTGTTCAAAAAAATTTCATAAACACACTTGTACTTGAACATAAACCTAACTAATAAACTAAACTACGCATATATTACTGCATAATTATTCAATTGCAGTTTATCAACAAAATGATTGAATAAAATATTATCAAGCGTGGTGGTCGGCTTCTTGTAGAAGCTGGAAACCGTAGGACACTTGCAAAACCATCATGTGCATGGAACCATGCAAAACCCTAGATGTAGTTTGAACACATTACGCAATTGGTCAAATCCAATACCAGCTCATTATTCATTTATGTCAACGTTTTTTTATTCTTCGATCAAGAGGTATTTGAGATGTTCGCTTTGAACTTGATTATTAAATTATTGGGTTCATAAAATACAAAAAACTTATATAGTTGTAGAGTATTGGTCCGAATCGGTTGGCAAGATTATTACAATAATTATAACAAATATAACTATTACACGAATCTACTCGGGATAGGGATTAGGGATTACACAACTTCTATTAAATAAATCAAACAACGACTGGGAAAAGAAAACAAAACAATGGGAATAGAAAATGCAAACCAAACGGCCGAAACCGTCGGAAAGTGATGTCACTGTCGGAAACAACCGGCCGACTCAGTCCTCCGTCCCCGTAGCCACGTCCTGGACTCACAAGACCCGCGGCCAGCACCTCGAACCGAAGCCACCACCGGAACCGGAAGCAACCTCTGAAGAATCAAAGCACCAAGCAAGATTCAACCGATCCAAAACCCCAAAACCAGAATCGAAGCACAAAGCTACCGAAAAAACCCCAGAAAATCAGATCCCGATTCTCACAAACCTCACCCACAAAACCCCTCAAATATTTCACAGAGAAAACCGAGGGATTCAAGGGAAAAATATCACTTGCTCTCTTTATTTTTGTTGTGCTTTCATCTCCTCCGAAATCGGAATTTATAGGAGAATCGGAACAACAAAACGAAGAGAAGAAATCGGGGAGATTTAGTTTCCATCTCAGAAGAGCAGGTCAAACCGAGGAGAAAGGAAAGAAAATCGGGGGGGAGATAAGGGAGAAAGGGAACTGACGGCGGGTGAGATGAGAGAAGTGAGGGGTAGGGTTTGGGGTAAAGGGTTTATATATTTAGGGTAAATATAAAACCAACGGCTGGGATTAATAGATACCAGATAAATGGCGAGGATTAATCCCACTAATGGTGCTTCGAAAAAAAAGTTTCGGGTAGGGTCCGATTTTAAGTGGGGCTGCAGGAGATAAATTTGGGCCCTCATTATTTTATTCATTTGGGCCACTTAATCCCAACAATTCTCCACAGGGCCAAATGAGTCATCGGGGTACATAAGGGAGACGGAGGTCATCATCGCCGGACATCACTGCACACAAAACACAAAGTAAGTACAGTAATCACAAAGAAAGCAATCACTAAGGCAATGGGACTATCACAAAGATAGCATAATAATTCACTAAGAATGTAAAGCCATCACAAAGAAGGCAAAGACTAAGAGTTAGTCTTGAGTTCCCAAGTTCGGCCAGTCGGTCACGGGACACAAACTTCTCCAGGCAAGCATTTGGTGCCCATATCTGCGAGGATTGAATTACGAAGGAATTTTTCCAAGATCAAGTTCACCTTTTTCAACAATGTCACGAATAAAATGAAATTTAACATCAATATGTTTAGTGCGGTCATGAAAGACGGGATTTTTGCAAAGTGAATTCAGTTGACTATCCGAAAATACCACGACTTTTCTTTGAAAACCGATTTGGACGAAGACCCTTTAGCCATATGGCTTCTTTAAATGCCTCGGTTGTAGCAACATATTGATTGATTGTAGATAAAGCAACAACATTCATAGCGAGATTTCCAACTAATGCAAGAGCCACAAAGGGTAAACACATAAGAGGTCGTGGATTTTCGATTGTCACGATCATTAGCAAAGTTAGAATCCACATATCCAACAAGTTTAACACCATCACCAGATTTAGAAAACTTAATACCAACATCCACAGAGGATTTCAAATAACAGAGAAGCCACTTCAAGGCTTCCCAATGAGGCATACCAGGATTAGACATGTATCTACTCAAGCAACTAACAGCATAGGCTATATCAGGTCTGGTACTAACCATGAGATACATGACTGATCCTATAGCATTATCGTAGGGAATTTTTTCCATTGATTTTTCTTCTTCACTAGTTTTTGGAGATTGATCTTTGCATAACAGAAAATGGGCAGCAAGAGGCACAGAAGCAGGTTTTGCAGCAGTAATAGAAAATTTTTCAAGTATTTTCTCTATGTAGGAAGACTGATTGAGAAACAAAGAACAATTTTTCCTATCTCTAACAATATTCATGCCTAAAATTTTCTGGGCGTATCCAAGGTATTTCATGTCAAATTGATCACTAAGACAAGATCTAACATGATCAATCAATTTTATGCACGGACTCACAAGTAACATGTCATCCACATAGATAAGCAAGAAGATAGGAACAGTGAAGTCTACATTAAAATAGAGACAAGGGTCATACGAACTACGTTTGAATTTTAAAGAAAGCCTGTAAGAGTCAAACTTCTTGTTCCATTGCCTTGGAGACTGTTTCAGGCCATAAAGGGCCTTTTTAAGAAGGCAAACATGATCAGATTTCTTAGAGTCGACAAAACCTTACATTTGCCTCATATAAATTTTCTCATTTAATTCACCATGAAGAAAAGCATTTTAACATCCATTTGTTTTAATTCCCAATTAAAGTGAGCAACTAAAGCAAGCATGATACGCACGGTGGTGAATTTCACAACAGGAGCAAATATCTCAGTGTAATCAATTCCTTCCTTTTGAGTGAAACCTTTAGCAACCAACCTAGCTTTAAATCTGATATTCTCTACTTCATTCTTAACCTTAAATAACCACTTACAGTCCACAAGAGAACAATGTTCAGGTTTTGGAACAAGAGTCCAGGTTTGGTTAACATGCAGGGAATTCATTTCATCATTCATAGCATTTAACCAATCAGAAGCATTTTCAGATTTTAAAGCATCTTTGTAGCTTTTAGGTTCGTTATTATCTAAAGATTCAAACACATTGCAAGTATGGGACATCATATGAAAATCATCAAAGTGATGAGGCCTCCTAACATTCTCTCTTCTAGGCCTATCTCTAGTTAATTGATAGTTGGTCAGTTCAGTACTTTCATCAACATTCTCAATTACTTCATCACTAGAATTTTCGGAATGATTTTCATTTTCAGCATGCAAAATTTCATCATTTTCAGGCTCCACCTCACTTAAGGTAGGGTAGTTAGAAATAAATTCTGGATTAGGCATGTGCACGGGTGCGGGTGCAGGATGTTCAAGACAAGGAAATTCATCTTCATTAAATATAACATCCCTACTAATTAGCACCTTAAACCCTGGTTCGCCCTTAAGCCATAACCTAAAACCCTTAACTCCCTCCGGGTAGCCTAAGAACACACATCTTATCGATCTAGGTTCTAGTTTATCTTGCTTTTGATGAACATATGCGACACCCAAATACACGAAGATTTGAGAAATCAATATTACTACCACACAGATTCGGATAGTTTCCATTCAAAGGGACAGATGGAGATCTGTTTATAATATAGGCGGTGTAGATAAAGCCTCACCCCAAAAACGTTTTGACAATACGGAGTGACGAGCATAGACCTTACCCTATCAAGGAGGGTTCGGTTCATGCGCTCGGCAATTCCGTTTTGTTGAGGGTGTATGGTCTGTCCTATGCCTTTGAATACCACTTTCCGCACACAAAGTATCAAACAAATTATTGCAAAATTCCGTGCCGTTGTCAGTTCTCAAAATCTTAATTTTCTTACGTCGATTTTCAATTAAAATTTTCCACGTTTTGAACGTGTCAAACACATCAGATTTGTTCTTAAGGAGAAACACAAAGACTTTCCTGGAATAATCATCAATCACAGATAAAAAATATCGGTTTCCACCGTGTTTCGGAACACTGGCAGGCCCCCACACATCGGCATGCAGACATTCAAACACATTTGAACTTTTAGGGGGGTTTGGGCAAGGTGAATGGGGAAAGTTCGCACGATGTTGCTTACCATACACACAGTTATCACAAAATGGCAAGTCAGATATTTTATCATTCCCAAAACAACCATTTTTGTGCAATATTTCAAGACCTTTACCACTAATGTGACCCAACCGTTTATGCCAGATTTCAGTTTTATCTCCAAGTACTGCATTAACGGAAAAGTTACTTACAGTGGAACAAATATATAAATTCATTTTACGAATGGCGACAAAAAAGGTTTTGGGACCTCTCGTAACTTTCATAGCACCCTTAGCCCATGTACCTTCAAAACCATCATCTTCAAGACATGCACATGACATTAAATTATGAGCTAAGTGAGGAACAAATAAAATCAAACAAAAAATTAAAGCTTGGGTTGCCTCCCAAGAAGCGCTTTTCTTTATTAACGAGTCTTGTAGCTAGACTCAAAGTCACGGTCTATTACGTGACTCCATCATTGGTCACGGTTTCGAGGTCATCCTCTTGCTTAGTCTTATATTCCGGACCTAGTTGCAAGCATTCTTTGTAGAAACCAAATATTCTACCCATAACATAGTCTACTCCTCTACGTCTATCCTCATCATTCTGTATTAGACCGCTTGCTTATGCTCCTTCTCAAGGCTTGGTAAAAGCCGGTATTGCTCTATCTTATATGGCATTTGGTAGGCTATCTCATCGGTCTCATCCTTGAACCTAACTATCCCTAGAGATGTGTCATAATCCATTTTAGAGGCCTCAACAAATGGCTTCCCAAACACTACTTGAGTTAGGCAACTATCAACTACCGGGCGAATATCTTCCACAATCACAAAGTCGGTAACATATGTGAAATTCCCTACAAAAAAGTGTAATCCTTTCACTCTTCCCACAAAGTTACTCATCCAACCCGAGTTGGAAAATATCCTAAGTTCAAGTTGCTTTTTCATTATCCAATTATAATGGATCCTAGTCATGATATTTATGGGAGATTTAAGATCGATGTAGACCTTCCACACATGCACATGCCTAATGTTGCATGGTATGTTGATATTGGATGGGTCGCACGCTTTGATGATTGGGTTACCTAGGAAGTATGGTGTCTCGGGGTCATTGAATAAATCCTTATGGTACGCTCGTTCTTCCTTAGTGGGTAACCTATCGAAGTAGTCCTCTACATCATCTACTTCCTCTACTTCACTTTTCTTATCTTTCTTATCATCCTCAACTTCCTTATCATCATCCTTAGGTTCAATATCTATTCTAACTTCATCCTTATCACTTTCTTCTTTATTTTTATCGATTGGCTTGATAGTGACAACATTGATGAAGTGGACATGTTTGGGTGTGAAGGGTCCTTGAATTGGGTTCCGCCATTTGTGTTCCTAGCCTCCTTATGTGGAGGTGATAGCACTTGGTTGTTGAGGGCTTTCAATAAGTTGTCAATTTTATTGGTCATCTCCGTTTGTTGTTGATTAAATTCGGATTCGAACCTAGCTATACGAGCTTCTTGAGATGCCATAAATTTGGACATCAATCCTTCAAGATGATTGGTACTACCATAGTTGTTGGAAGGAATGTTATTGAAAGTACGGTTCGAGCTTGAACCGTTTGATTGGAACGATTAGGTGGGTTGGAAGAATTGTTTTGGGGCATGTTTTGGTTTTGCTTCCACCTAAGGTTTGGGTGATTTCTCCAAGAGGGGTTGTATGAATCACCGTAAGGGTTTGGCTCGGGTTTGAAAGTGTACCACTTGTCTCAGCTCCGTCGGTGCGCGAGGATGCGTGGTCAGTAAAAGCTTGTTCGGGGAGTTCCATGCAATCACGAGTGTCGTGGGGACCACTACATAATTCACACGAAGAAGTGATTTTGTTCACTTGGCTTGAAGGTTTAGGAGCCTCGTAGGATTTCATGAGAAACTTGACTTGGTCTTCAAGTTCTATGATCCTACGGTCGGGAGTGCTTGAATTGTTCGAAGGCAAAGATATTGGGATGACCATTTTGTTCAAATCACGGGGATCACTCCAACTTTCGTTGTCATAGAGAGCAAGATCTTCTATGAGTTCCCATGATTGTTCCGCACTTAGATCACGTAGCTTACTACTGGCCGCTTGGTCAATGGTTTGCCTCGTAGGGATATTGATATGGTCATAGAAGATTTGGACTTGGAGCCAAAGATCTATGCCACAGTGAGGGACTTTTTGGAGTAAGTCCTTGAATCGAGTCCATGCCTCGTAGAGGGTTTTGCATTGACGTTGTTGGAACATCAAGATATCATTCCTTAGCTTGGTGGTTCTTCCCGGTAGAAAAAACTGAGCAAGAAAACGAGTGGTGAGATCATCCCAAGAGGTAATGGATCCTGCAGATAGACGTTCTAGCCATTGACTAGCATGGTCTCGCAGAGAGAATTAGAAGAGACGCAGTCGGGTCGTCTCTCGAGTTTCAACATCAAGGTCTATGGAATCTACGATCTTAAGAAAGTCCTTGAGGTGTTGATTTGGATCTTCGGAACGAAGTCCATGGAATGCGCATCCGCTTTGCACCAACTGGATGGTGTCGGATCACAAGGGAGACACATTAGCTCCTTGAGTGAGCTCAATGGTGTTTCGATAGCCTTGGTGGCTAGGACGGGAGTAGTCTCCTAGAGTACGGGCACTAGGAGGTTGGTATTGTTGTGATGGGTTTTGTGGTGGATTTTGTTGAGGTGGGTTGTTGGGATCAAGGATATTACCACCTTCCAGGATGTCGGATGATAATGGTTACGAAAAAAAACACGAAGAAAATAGATAGACCAAAGAAAACCTAGAAAAATAAAATAAAAATCTCACTAGAAAGGAATCTAATGAGTAGACCTAATAAAATAAAAATCAACCTAAACAATAACTATTCCCCGGCAGCGGCGCCAAAAACTTGATGCGTGGTTTTGCAACCTTGTAAAAGGTTTTACCTCTCAAGGGATCTCAAGAGGCTTGCAATCCCCACCATGCGGTGTACGACCGATGTAGTATAGTGTAGTGGCAAGTACCGTAGGATTGATCATTCTCTAGGGGATTAGTGTCGTTAGGATTGAAAACTACTCTAATAGGTGCGAGGGTGAGGGTGATTCTTTTTGTATTTTTTATATTTTAAAAGAAAGCAGGTAAAAATCTCGGATTTTGGAAGAGTGGGCGGAATTAGTTGCTAGTCAACTAACCCAAATAAACTACAAATGCAATAAAAATAAAATAACAAGAAAATAAAGAGTTGTGAAACTTATATGGAGAAAAGTTTGTTTACTTAGACTTCATTACTCCCTAGCTATCTTTTAACGGTTGATTAGTATGTTACAATTGTGTGGATGACGGGTTGTTTTCCTTAATACCATTCGTAGGGCCGTGCACAATCTTCCCTAACTCTATAAGCTCCTACTTCACTCTATGGCGACACGTTTAGTATCCTAACCAAGAGATCACTAGAATTCACTTATGCATTAAATACAACCAATTAATCGTAGTGCCATCCGATCCATGTTTCTTAAGGCGTTCAAACAAGTTACCATATAGGAGGTTAGCCAGTTTTCTTAAACCTAACATCGATATCACCCACCCAACACAATTAATAACACACTATCAACCAATAATCAACAGCTAGGTTTCATTAGATCTAAGCAAACACAAGAGAAACCTAGTCTAGCATGTTAAAGTAAAGACAAGCATAAGATATAATCAAGCAACACATAGACATATTGATTGATTTGAAGGAAGACTTATCTTTAATTAAGCATGAATGAATCAAGGGTGAAAAACCCTTGAAAATCTTGTAAATACAACCTAGGGTTTATCCTAAAGTTCCTCCCAAAGTTGCACACTAATGAATGAAAATTACAAGAGTATATATAGACTTTACACATCGACGACGTCGGCTTTTACACTGACGGCCGTCATTCGCGCGATTAGGGTTTTGGATCATCTAGATTTACTTGGCCGTCACCCTTTAATTTACCTTTGGTCGTCTCTCTTTAGCAATACACTGACGACTGCACTTTCTAACACTGGCGTCGGTGTTAATCCATGATTTCTTTACTTGGGCGTCTGGTACACTCGAATCCAACTCCTTTGTCTTCAAGTGACGGCGTCACCTTGTGGTGTCTGACGCCGTCAGGTACAATTTCGGCATGATTCATGACTTTGTCATTTTCTTCACTTCTATGCTCCAAAACGTCCAAAATGCAATGTTTTCGAATTCTTCCCAAAAGTACCTAAAATGAAAAATGGAACGATTTAAGGTAATATTTGATCATAAAATCACGATATAGGGCTTAAATGACCCCCTAAAAGCGTAACACTTTTCACCTCATCAGTACATATGTTTCACATTGCTATTGGTACAAGTACAACGGGTAACTGTAGCTCCGTTCCGTTAGGAACTATTTGAACCACTGTTCATTACAAAAATCCGTTTTGGCCACTGTTTGGGTCCGTTACCTGCCTGTAATGCTTCCTTTGTATTTTTTTTTAAGGTTGTATAATACATGGCCATTGCTTCATTGTCTGAAAATCCCACCTCCCCTCTCTTGAATCTTCTCACCTCAAATAAACATCTTTTATTTGAAAATGAATATATGATTCGATGGGAAAAGTGAGGTGAGTGGAGGGTTATTAAAATCTTGAATTGCCAACGGATTTCTTATATCTGATGGGAAGAAGAGGCGGCGAAGTTGGCGGCGGAGGTAGGTTTATAAAAGATTTATGGCGTTTGGTGTTTTATGGGCACTAGTAGAATAAACATCAAAGACTTTGGTACAATTTACTTCAGTTATGTATATTAGTGAAGTAAAAAACAAAAAAACAACTCCGCTTTTCAATTTGCTGAAGTAAAACACCCACGTAGACTTCAGTAAATAGTATCATACTAAAAAGCAGAAACTAGTTGAGAATTTTAAGATACAAAGACTTCACTAATTTGATAATTAATGAAGTTACAATGTAAAATTTTATTTTTTATCAGAATATTTTTACAAAAGCGAAGTGTATGTGTTTTGACCGGGAATTAATATTTTCAACTTCAATTTTTTTTTTTCATTTAGCTCCTAAAAACACAAGTAAAATATTATCATTATTAATTTATGTTATGTATTAGATTTTAGTATCACTACAAGTAAAGTTCCTGTTATCAAGAGTTTATAATTTATGGAAAGATACTGTTATTAATTTATATTATGTGTTAGATTTTAAACTTAGATTTTAATCTACTTTATTATTAAAAGAGAGTTGTACAAGACATGTGTCTTTATGTAGATTTTTTGAATTAATTATTTTTTTTTTAAAATATACTAACTCCTACACATTTGAATGAGAGTTAATGAGAATTTTTTTTTTCTTTTTTCTTTTTATTTTTCTCTCAATATTTAAAAGTTAATAGTTTTATCGTCTGAACTCTATTTTTTATTATTAATATTTTAAATTAATCTTCTTTTTATGATATTTGATTTAACATTCATTAGGCATATATATAATTAAAATAATCCTTTTTGAATATAAGTTGTTTTTGAATAATTATTACATTATATCTTGATTTTAAATTATTTGTATATAAAATACAAAAATCAAATAATTTTCAAATAATTTTCTTGAAGTAAATCTATCTTTCACAAGATCAATATTTTTACTCCAGTTTTCACCTTTTTATAATTATTTTAGATTATTGAGTATTTTATTTTAAAAATATTTGGGAAAACATGTTAGACTTACAATTCTCAGTAGAAAAATATATTATTAGTTAAAATAATTTTTTGATTGATTCTTATTTTTGTGAAAAGAAAAATTATATAAAAAATATAATAAGTTGATTATATTTTTATTTAAATATGTCACAATAATATACTTTATTACCCTATACCTAATAAATTAATATCATTGTGGATCTCCTAATATATTATTAAGTATAAAATGTGTGACTTTAATCTAAATATTTATCAAAAATATATAACGTTATTTAGATACGTATCTTGATAAGTAATTATATTAGTATATTAATATAAATATTATAAATATCTGATGATCATATAGATTCTTTATCATCACTACTACAAAAATATATTTTACAACGGTTATTTCATACATTTTACATCGGTTATAGGCGATGTAAAATGTACCGTCGTAAAATAGGTGTTCAATTTACATCGATTTGAAAACCGATGTAAAATGTGCGATTTCGTACATTTTACATCGGTTATAATAACCGATGTAAATATGTTACATTTAACCGATGTAAAATGTTGGAAGAACCGATGTAGTTTCGATATATTTACATCGTTTTAGATTATACAACCGACGTAAAATGTTTATTTTTACATCGGTTTCAAACAAATGTAAAATGTGTACATTTTATTTTTCACATCATTTCAAACAACCGATGTAAATTGTGTAATTTTATTTCTTTACATCGGTTTCAAACAACCGATGTAAAATGTCATATTCTGTTTTTATTATTTGGTTGTTTTTACCTATTCCAACTTTGTAATGTCAAATTCTGTTTTTAGCAAAGCACGAAATCCTAAAGTTGTCTAAACAGAAAGTAATCAGCTGTTAAAACAACACATTCCTAAAGTAACATGAATATAACATAAGGCAAAGAACCCATTAAACTGTTCAACCATACATTTAGAGTTTTTTATCAAATCACAACATTAACAATCTCACTGTCAAAATCTGTCCAACCAATAGTTTTTTTTTTGAACACCAAAAGAAGGAGAGCTTCGGCATGGCCATCACCCGACTCCCGAGCCTAACAAACCCAGAACCCAAAGCATCCAGCCAAATCATGCTTTTAGCCTCAAATAGTTTGTCCATCTAAATCTAAGAAAATATGTGTCATCTCCACGATAATCATCTTTTTAAAAATCTTAAAAAAATGGACGTTTAATTTGGGAGGGGGTTAGAGGGTTATTCCATTATATCTATCTACCAATTAAAAAATTTCTCTCATTTTATTCCTTTTATTTTTAAGCTAATAGTTTCAACAATTATAATTTTTATGCATCAATTTTATTTTTGAAAAAATATATCAAATTATTTCTTACTTCGTGCTCTTTAATTTGACATCCATATAGTATATATATAAAGTAATATAAATATAATTATAATATATTTAGATGATTAAAATATTTCAATATAAGAATATTGAAGAAAAATATATGTTGAGTTTATTTTCATAGCTTTTTAACAATTATTTGATTTTTAAGAATTATTTTGTTCTGATTATAAAATAGTAAAATATATTACATTAATATCAAATTATATTAAAAATATATATTAGTAATAATATCAGTTGTATCTTTTAATAAAAGTTGATAATACAACAACAATAACAACAACATCAAGGCCTCTGTTCTTTTGGACTTATTTTGATTTTGATTGATTCGATTGATTAGTCCATTCGATTCGATTGAATCAGTTAAATTCGATTGATTCGATTAATATCTTTAGATCACATCATAAGAATTTAAAAATTAAATTAAATCAAATAATAGTATATATATATATATGTGTGTGTATACTGACTCATGTATATTTTATAATAATTTTATTATATTATTGAAATTTGATCATATATTATTAATATAATAAAATATTTAATATTTTACGCCGTGGATCGCACGGAAGGACATCTAATTATTATAAGAAACAAGTAAAGTTCATAACGATCTATCTCTTTGGCCGGGTGGTGCCTAAAGAGGGTTTGGGGTATCTTGGCTCATGGATTAAAAGAGGGTTTGTGTCTGAAGGGGAAAACAGCCCAACTGACCAAGATATAATTCTTCTACCTACCCGCATCTCCCCTTCTCCATATTTTATCTTGCTGCCAGTCGACGAACACATTGGCGGCGTTTCAAGTCCCGAGCGGTGGTTGCCTGCTTCTCCTGTTCCTTGGACACGAATCGAGCCTCCCCAAAATCTCGATTCGACTGTTGACGGGATTAAGGAATATGGTTGTCTCGGTTCGTCGGAGTTCAGCGCGGCGATGGCGGCGAAGGCTACTACGGGTTTGTTTCTTTTCACTGAATTTGATTCTAAAGATGGTTAGGGTTTCGATTTGAATTTAGGATTTTTCTATGGAATTGTATGTGTGTATATGTGGAATAATTTGAAACGTAGTAAGGTGCAGGGTGGTTTATGGCACAAAAGAAGAGCTATTTTGCCCTTCAGCTACCAAAAGGATGGTGGGTCTTTGGTTTGAAAAGAAGAGCTATTTAAAGTTACTGCATTTAAAAAATGTTTTTTTTTGGGTTAACTAATTGCAGAAGGGTTTTACAGGTTATGAGTGTTACTTGATCGATGGTGGTGGTTCTGTTGCTCCTTATCGGAAACAAGGTCGGAAAACATGAAATCACGGTGAGGTCTTTTTCTATAAAGTGTCACTTTTGCTAATGTTTTTTAAATCATTTTTTAGTTTTTGCAGGCTAATCAGGAAAAATTCTCAACAATTATATAATATTTATAATAATATAGTAATCTTTTTTGGGTAAAAGGGTTAATTCACCCGGTAAAATTCATTACACCAAAAGGGTTGAAGTACATAGGATGAGGGTGACTTCCCTCATCTCAGTCCCCCTCTCATATAAGAATGACACCCCATTCTTATAACTTACATTGAACATAAACTTACATTGAACATAAACTATGACGACTATAAAAATAACACAAATAAAATGCTATTCAATAAGAAAAATCCTTGAATCTTCAAATCGTCATAGTAGTTCAAACTTCCAGCTTCAACCAATTGCGTCTTCTATTAGTATTATGCAAAAGCATAATCTAATAACCTAATAAGAGTGACTTCCGTAGCAAATCGAACATGAAGCATAAACATGGTCTAAGCGACCCAACCTTCCAGCATATCTGAACTTGAACCAATCTTCCAATATATACGAATGAAACACATGAAGACAACTACCACGGATCAAGTCATATGCACTACCAATGATGGCACATGAACAAGCACTATGACAAGATTATAGTACCACTAAGCTGCCCTAAACCAACCAAGATAAGAATGCAGATCCGAAGGTTTCAACACCTGCCATAGACAAAACATAGGGCTGAATAAACCTAACTTCCAATCCCATCGTATACCAGACCAAAACACCACTAAAAATCACATAACCAATAGGGCTGCTGGAAATACGAACCAAGATTAACCATAGGGTGAGATCGCACCTAACCCTCCTCGACAACCATCACTTACCCTCTCGCAAACCCACTTCCACGACATCATCACAACCCGGAAAATAACCACGATCAAAGAGATCGACATTCCATATACCAATGGACAAGCGTAACTTACGAGTAAATAGATGAAACCACTAAAAATTAGGGTTTCGTTACCTTCAAAGCTTAATCCAAAAACTCTAAGCGAGTTTACATCCAATCGACTCAAATAAGAACCTAAAAAGGTTTTATAGGCGTTAAGCATACTCCAACCACCAATCGACCCTTATACATGTGATAAAGGGACGATGTCTTATAACAATAATACCAAACCACGAAAGGGTTTCGATAAAGCATCAAAGGGTATCGCGCATCACCAAACAACTCCTGGTCGAATACAATGAAAGAGTAAATCGATTTGAGGTCCTATAATCAGAAGATATATAGGATAATAACAAACCGACTAAAAATTAAAAGAATGTATAATAGACCGAAACCAAACCTAATCGATTACAAGAATAAAAGACATCGTTTAGGGTTAAAACCTTCAAGCGATCTCCCAATAAATGTGTATAGTAATCAATCGGGTTATATAGAGAAACGAATAAACTAAACCCTAAGAAAAGTTAATTATAGTAATCTTTGTTTATGGTGCATTGTGTTATATGATTAGTTAATTGCATCTGGTGATTTTACGCCGGATAAGCGGTAGGTTAGGTAGGAGGCGAAACCATGCGGCGAAAGATATTAGATTTGCAGTTGAAGCCCGGGCCGTGATGCTTTGAGGTGTTGAAGATCTTGCTGATGTTATGTAAGTCACTATGTGCCCGAAAATATTCTCAAGTGTCGTTTGCAGTTTTTTCTATTTTTTTTTCTTTTTTTTTTTTTATATGAATCGGTAGTCTGTTTCTCAAGTGTCGTTTGCAGTTTGTTTTTTGTATGAATCGGTAGTCTGTTTGTATATGCCACAGTAAATATTTAGGCGAACCAGGTAAGGGTTTAATTTTTGGTATTGGTTTTGTGCTATTTTATAAATAAACGTGTTTTTCATTATGGTTATTTTTTTATTTTTTGGGTTTTTCGTTTTTTGTAGCATGGAGGCGATTTCAACCCTTTAACAATCATTGACAAAAACAGACCTTATAAAGATAATGGGTAGTAGGCCAGGACATAAGTTCGAGAAGGGGTGGTGCAAGGAGGGGGTTTGCGAATTCGGGCGCTTCAAGTTTTTGTTCCCGGCTTCTAAAGGTGTACACGTTATTCATTTCGTTAGTAATATTATGTATGGATATATAGGGGGTTTGGGGTTTCATATCAACACTGCTTACCTGCTTATTGTGTTTTCATATGGCAGATATGTATTAGGAGATGTGCAGCGTTTTCTGTTGTTGGTGTAGCAGAAGCTGTAGCGAAAGCTGAGTGGGACAGGAAAGGGATGGGGATAGAAACCAGATGACTCAGTCTCTTGCAGTAAAGAAGGTAAGCATTAGGCTTGCTTTTAGTAACTCATGTTTTATAGCAAACATGTTGAGTATTGAATTTTTTAGATTGAACAACACATAAACTCAGGGGCAACAACCCATTATGAACAAGTAATTGATTGTTGGTGTGGAGTAGGTTGAGCAGTGCCATGGTAATATTTTTAACGAATTTGCTCATTAAAATAGATGTTTTGTTAGGATACGGTTTTGTGATTTTTTTTTTCCTTTTTTTTCCAGTTGTTGAGATGATTGAGTTTTGTTAAAGTAATGCCACATGTAAAGCATTAGTAACTTTAGAGTTCACAGTCCTAGATCAAGGGCATGTTAATAAACTTTAAATTTGGTGTATAAGATGTTTGGAATAAGTAGAATGGGTACTGTATTACGTCATTTAGAGCGCAAATGATGTTTTTAATCGGTAAATGCGATTAGTTTTATATTTATAGTTAAAACTCAATCTTTGAAAAACCTTTTCGATTCACATAATTCACGATCGAAGGTTTTTAGTTAAACTCTTAAGTTAGACAAGTTTTGCGTTTAGTTGACAAATATATCGTATGTTTTTGTTTTTTTCGTATTCTTTATCACGTAGTATAGGATATACATTCTTCAATTTGTTTATTCGAATTTTAGTAAAAAAAAAGGAAACTTACAAGACATACCCTCAACTTCTTAATATTTACGACTTTTTTTATCTAAAAACTTTATTTGTCAAATATCTAGGACTGATTTCTTGAATAAAAAAAATACTAGCAAAAAGGCCTGTCGATAACGAACAAAACAAGCCCAATATTGATATACTTTTAACGTATGTACGGTTTTATAAAAAATATTGAAGTTATATATATATATATATAGTTTCTAAATAGAAGAACTTTCAAAATACACCCTTAACATATCAAATAACTTTAAAATTATCCTAAACTTTTTTAAAACTATAACGGTCAAAATTAGCCACGCCGCAACACACTGGTGCCCGACACAACATTCATTTCAAAAATGACGTCGTACGGCAACTACAAATATAGCTTCACACAACATTTGTTCCAAACAAATACAACACGTGTAGGGAAAAAACATGCATGCCACGATCTTACAACGAGAAGCCCCACCCAAACATTATTCGTAAATAATTATCGCAAAAATTCCTCAAAAATTCCCATTGCAGCGATGAGCACCTTCCACTTGTTTATTTGAAACCGTAATTTTTTTTTTATCTGTTGTTCCTGGGCCTTAGCGGGCTAAAATTTTTTCATGGGAGTCCATCATCAATACGACGTCGTTCCTTCGTTTTAGGGTCTAAAATAGTCACGCATTTGAGACGAGTTCGACTAGCAGTACAAACACTAAAACTAAACACGCACTTCACTTGAGAGTTGAGCCCTAGTTTCCTTGTTGCGCGTGAACCAACCCATCAAACCATAATCACTCAAAATCAAAAGTCATGGATGATAAATTCAAACTTTGGGGTGAGGATGGACGATCCTTCAATCAAACATCTTGGTTAGATTTCAAGGTGACGAAGTCCGCTTTAGGTAATTCAATTATTAAATATGATAGTTTTAATCGATAGCTGCGAGTTTATAATTATAATTATTGTTTTGGTTGTTACAGTGTTAATTGGTATACAGGATTGACCTTTCATGTGGAATATAATGTAAGTTTTATTTATTTAATGTGATTAGTTACTTGTTAAATTGTATCTGAAACTTAATTTGCGATTATTTAGGGGTCAAATTATTGGTTTTTATTATGTAAGGGAAAAAGGAGTATGTGACTTTAATTAAGATATAGACACGCGAAAAGTCCTTAAAATCATCTATGTGATTGTTGAGCGATATATAACAGATGTTCACCTCGATTTCATGCCTAGAATCAGAGTCGAGTACTTAGTTGAATCATCCCAACACCGATTTCGTGCATAGGGTAGAAATATTGTATTAGAATGTGATCACCATACATGCAGACGAAAATAACATGTTATAAATTCTTTATCTTTTAAAAATAATGTAGTACGCAATATGTTTACATACCTTTAGATCTAATGTGTTTCATCAATATTTAATAGAAACTTCTCATCTAATGTATGTGTTTCATCATTCTTTTAACATGTTATAAATTTTTACACACGGGTTAGAGTTAATATAACAAATAGAATCATTCTTAAGTTCTTAACTGAAAAGAAATGGGGAAAAAAATATAGGGCAGGCAGTTTATCAATCTTACTTGGAAAAGCCACCTCAGCCCGCGCGAAGTCATTTCTTTTGAGGAAGTCAAGTATTACATCAACCCTCGAGTCTTCCATTTCCAAACTGCAATAAAAGGTTCAATAAACCCGTTAGACTACTTCATAAAACACCTTCCTAAATAGGCCATAACACAAACATCATTATGTTTTAAACTTTCTAAATACGTGTTATATAAGCATGTCAAAGAACAATCTAACAATCAATTTTTTTTTAAAAAATTTGCTACTTTATTATAACAGATACTAAACCAATGTCAACTTCAAACTTTGGGGTAGACCGGTAATTCTTTCTTCGGACCCAAAAAATACATGACAATGAGAGCATAATTGGTGTCAGCGGCCAAAGTATTTATACTCTTGTGGCGGACCTACGAAGGCAGACCAAAATATGAGACTATTTAAAACAAATAGGAGGCAAATAAATGAACTCAAAACATGAAATATTTATAAACTAACCACGGTGAGGCGTGCCAATTAAGTGGGTCGGTTGTGACATTCGGTTGCGCATCTGTAGCACCCCTTTGGCCTAAGCGAAAATAAGCGACGATAAAACAAATTAGGTAGAGAATGTGACATTTATACTTATGTTGTTCGGGTTTAATGGATAAACTGTTATTTTTTAAAGAGGTTGACAAAATTGTGAACATAATCAAGCACTGTTGAGAGATACAATTCAAATAAGCTGAACAACATCAACCTATTCAAGGATATATAATGAATGAATCAGTGGGCAAACCTTTTAATGTTAGACCAATACGAATGGTAAAGGAGGGAGTGCTTAGATACGAATGGTCAATCGTATCTATCTTTTACTTACCCTTGTCGAAAGGCGATGGGACGTTAAAATCTTAAACTGTATCTGCACTTACTCTGGAACTGGGAGCAGGTTCACGTATATATATACCGGTAGTATGCGTATGTGTTCTGCCTCTAATGTCAATATAGTTGTACTCGATTATCGTTAACTTTTGCTCGTTTACAAAATCCTTCAACGACCACATCACTTCTTTGCATGTGTACCAGTACGTTAATGTATTGGCGGAGTTTGTGTTGGTATAATTGTAACGTTGAGATATTTATAATACCCTGCATTGTAGAATATTACATATATCCTCAATGCCCTTGAGCTTTTCCCCAAACTCTTCAAAGGCCTCTAATGCCTTATCATCCGAAGTCGATATGGGGACTCACACTGTCCAATATAAATCAAATCTCATGAGTGCCAAGATAGCATCACAATCAAAGAAACACCAAGCAACGTTTGAAGTGGTGGTGATTGTTTTGAGAACGCCTTTTGTGAGTCGACTCGGCTCTGCATACTCAGGACTACCTGGCTTTGGCATGAACTTACAGCTCACAGTTGGACGGTTAGGAAGGTACCCTGCATACGGGTATTGACCAAAATTGACCGCTTCATGGAGAGCTGAAGCAACCCATATGATGATGGTTCATGAATCAATAAGTTCGGTTACTGTTTGCAATTTAGGCCACCATGGCTCGTCTTTCTTGTCACCGTGGCCCTCGGTTCTCAACTCTGTCCACCATGATTGGAGTTCTGAATCAGTTTGAACCATTTCGTCTGATTGGTAATATACACAACAATAGTCTTTAACCCAAAGATGGATTGCTGACAAAATTTCAAGTCCATCAACTGCGAATGGATAATCTTCTATGAGTTGTTCCCAACAACGTTCCTGGAGCTATCTTATCTTCTTTTTCTTCCAAATACCTTTACCAATACAAAATTTATAAGCGTGGTGTGTTTAGTTATAGATATGACACAAAGAAGTTGCTAAATGAATGACCAAGGTTAATCAGAAATCCTCTCACCTGTTACATTGGTTTCTCGAGTTCCTTCCTCTGCTGCTTGCGAAGGCCAATCACATCTGGAGTCTCTACCCCAGTTGGGGTGCTGAATATGGACAAAAAAAGTAAATGAATAACCATTCAATGAGACTAAGAAGATGAAATTATGATTACATGTGCAGGTGGAAATATCAACTCACTTTTGTACCGATTTTGTTTCATCTCTAATGGGTATATTGGTAAAATGTTAACAATGGCTTAAATGGAAAAAGAACAAACGGATCAATAGTAGCTCAACGTACATAATAAATGGATAAAGTCCGGCTCGTTTTGACCTGACACACAGTACCAAAGTTCATGATTATTACTTGTTAACCAACCTTCACGACCCGCTGTCACGCCACCTTTATTCTCATACATGCAAATTGTGGCGTCCATCTTGTGGACTTTATTTGTCAAAGCGACAATTTGTGGTGATTGTTTTGAGAGCACAGGAATAGTCTGCGGGAATGGGAATAGGCTGCGGGAATGGGATGTTCATTTTAGAGAGACGGGACTCGCAATCGAGGTTGTGTTTATTTTGATTATTTGAGCACGATTAGTTATGAAATCGCATTGACAAGCGCCAGTCTTGTCTAGCTCGTTGAAGAGCTAGATTTGCCTCAATTCTTTCTCTCTTTCCTTTAGCTTTTCTCAAATTAGCTTCCGCTATTTCAAGAGTTCTTGAGCTTCTTGTGGATCAATATTACCATCCTTTTCCGCATCATTTACTAAAACAGTGATCTCATTATTATCTATTATAACAAAACCACCCATTAGGGCCATCATTAACCATTGGTCCTTAAGTCGTATTCGCAAAAGTCCTATATCTACAATTTGTAACAATAGGAGCATGGTTTGGTAATACACGATTTTACCACCATTCGTAGATAAAATGATTTCTTTTATTTACGAATCCAAACAATTCGATTAGGGTCGGTACACAAAGATTTAAGATCATTTCTTGATTACTCTCCAAAAATTATAAGTTCATAGCTTTCGCAATAGCTTCATCGATATTACCTACTAAATAAAAGGCACATTCGGGAAGATTATCTAATTCTCAGGAAAGAATCAATTGAAACCCTCTAATGGTTTACGCTAGACCAACATATTTTCGGGATAAGGTAAATACTTCGGCTACAAAAGGGGTTGTGATAAGAAACGCTCAATTTTTCGCGCTCTTGCTACGGTTAAGCGATCCTCGGATAATTCATCGACCCAAGGATAGCTATAATATCTTGAAGCTCTTTATAACGTTGTAAAGTTTGCTTAACTCTTTGCGTGATTTCATAATGTTCCTTACCAACGATCAGGTTGAAGCATGGTTGAAGTTGAATCTAAAGGATCTCTTGATGGATAGATCCCTTTGGCGATTAATCTTCTTGATAATACCGTAGTAGCATCTAAATGTGCAAATGTCGTAGCGAGGGCCGGATCGGTCAAATCGTCTGCAGTACATAAAGCTGCTTGAATAGAAGTTATAGATCCTTCTTTTGTAGAAGTAATTCTTTCTGTAAAGAGCCCATTTCGGTATTCAAGGTGGGTTGATAGCAGACGGCGGAAGGCATTCTACCTAATAAGGTGATACTTGAGATCCTGCAGGCGAAGCGGAAAATATTGTCTATAAATAGAAGTACGTCTTGTTTATTAACATCTCGAAAATATTCCGCCATCGTCAAAGCGATCGAACCAACTCGCATACGAGCTCCGTGGTTCATTCATCGGCCGTAAACTAAAGCCACTTTTGATTAGAAATATTTTCTTCATTAATCACTCCAGATTTTTTCATTTCCATATAAAGATCATTTCCTTCACGATCGTTCACCCACTCCAAATACGAATCGCCCTATGGGTTTTGGCAATATTGTTAATCAATTCCATAATTAGTACCGTTTTACCAACTCCGGCTCCTCCAAATAGTCCTACTTTTCCCCACGCCGATAAGGTGCTAAAAGATCTACTACTTTAATTCTGTTTCAAAAATAGATAATTTTGTATCTAGTTTGTATAAAGGCGGCGCAGATCGATGAATAGGAAATGTTATACAGTATCTACGGGACCTAAATTATCAATAGGCTCTCCAAGCACGTTGAAAATTCGTCTAGAGTTGCCTCGCCGGCCAGGAACACTTAGAGGAGCTTCCATATCAATCACTTCCATTCCTCTCATCGGACCATCTGTAGCACTCATAGATAGAGCTCTAACTCGATTATTTCCTAATAATTCTTTGTACTTCACAAGTTACATTAATTGGTTGACAGCGGTATCTCGGCCGTTAACTACTAGAGCGTTATAAATATTAGGCATATTACCGTGAGAAGGCTACATCTAGTCTGGACCGATGATTTGGATGATACGCCCCATATTTTTTTTTCAAGCGTGGACACCTCGAACCAAAAATAGTAGGATTAATTCTCATAATAATAAAAATAAAAATATGTCGATAATTTTTACCAAAAAATTATCGAAGTCAAAATAAATGTCCGATAACATGTTAATAAGTTAATTCAAGGTGCCATCGAATCGAATCGATTCAAATTTTTGCTTATTCAATGAATTAGTAAGCTCAATTTAATTCTTTTGAAAATTTTAAGTGTATAAATATAGACAATCCATCTATATTATATAAAATATTCTATGTTCTTGGAATTTGAATTCGAATTCTATTTATATTACGATTCATTGTTTTTATTTTATTAGCTCTTCTCTTATTGACTCTTATTATTTTTTTTATTTCCGCATATTAGTTTATATCTATAAGCCTATTCTTTTATTTTTATACCCTTATTCATAGATAAATGGCGCTTATTTTCACATCTAAGATTTACATATACAACATATAGCACTATCAAGAGCGAATTTCTTATTAATTAGGTGAGGTATTCCTATTCTAAAAAAGCTAATAAAATAAAATGGAATTACACTATATATAAAGGGTATACAATTTAGTATTAGTTGGGAAGTTTGTAAAAATTAGGTGAAGGATTTCATTAACGCTTATTTATATCGAGTAGACCTTGTGTTGTTGTCGAATTTTTAATTCATGAGTTTTAGGGAGGAATTTATGTCACCACAACGAAACTAAAGCAAGTGTTGGATTCAAGCGGGTGTTAAAGAGTACAAATTGACTTATTATACTCTGAATATGAAACCAAAGATCTTGATATTTTAGCGGACATTTGAGTAACTCCTCAACTTTGAAGTTTCGAAGAAGCGAGAGTGCAGTGAGTCTTGAATCTTCTCTTGGTACATGGACAAGCTGTGTGGGTGATGGACTTACCGGCCTTAATCGTTACAAAGGTCGATGCTACCACATCGAGCCGTTTACGGAGAAACAGATCAATATATTTGTTATATAGCTTACCCTTTAGACCTTTTTGAGGAAGGTTACATTACTAACATGTTTACTTCCATTGTAGGAAATGTATTTGGATTCAAAGCCTGCGTGCTCTACGTCTGGAAGATCTGCGAATCCCTCACCTTATATTAAAACTTTCCAAGGCCCGCCCCATGGAATTCAAGTTGAAAGAGATAAATTGAACAAGTATGGTCGTCCCTGTTGGGATGTACTATTAAACCTAAATTGGGGTTATCCGCTAAAAACTATGGGAGAACAGGTTTATGAATGTCTTCGTGGTGGACTTGATTTTACCAAAGATGATGAGAACGTAAACTCCCGGCCATTTATCTTATTTGGAGAGATCGTTCTTATTTTGTGCGAAGCAATTTATAAAGCACAGGCTGAAGCAGGCGAAATCAAAGGCCATTACTTGAATACTCTGCGGTACATACGAGGAAATGATCAAAAGATGTCTTTGCCGAGAATTGGGAGTTCTATTATAATGCACGACTACTTAACAGGAGGATTCACTGCAAATACTAGCTTGGCTCATTATTGCCGTAATAATGGCTTACTTCTTCACATTCACCGTGCAATGCATGCGGTTATTGATAGACGGAAGAACCATGGTATACATTTCCGTGTACTAGCTAAAGCGTTACGTATGCAGTGGAGATCATATTCACTCTGGGACCGTAGTAGGTAAACTTGAAGGAGAAAGAGACATTACTTTGGGCTTTGTTGATTTATTGCGTGATGATTTTATTGAAAAGATCGAAGTCGCGGTATTTATTTCACTCAAGATTGGGTTTCTCTACCGGGTGTTATTCCTGTGGCTTGGGGTATTCACGTTTGGCATATGCCTTCCACGACCGAGATCTTTGGGGATGATTCCGTCTTGCGGTTTGGCGGAGGAACTTTAGGACATCCTTGGGGTAATGCACGAGTCTTGTAGTTAATCGAGTAGCTATAGAAGCATGTGTACAAGCTCGTAATGAAGGACGTGATCTTGCTTGAGGGTAATGCGATTATACGTGAGGCTAGCAAATGGAGCCACTGAACTAGCTTTGCTTGTGAGGTATGGAAAGAGATCAAATTTGAGTTTAAAGCAATCGATACTTTGGATAAGTAAGATAACAATTAATTACTCTTCATTCTCTTCATTGAATTTCAATTAAATTTGGCTCAATCCTTTTATTAAAAGGATTGAGCCAAATACAAAATACAAAGATTTTATTGCATGTATTTTGGATAAATATATTTAGCTATAGATTAAATAGAAATATAAGACTAAAATCTTTATATTGTTTTGGATCTACAATATAAAAATATTTAATTTAAAATCAAAGGGGATTTCATCATATTCATATTAAGTCTTCCCTATGTATTCATACAAAAGAAAATTAACTTCCTACTTATACTTATATAGTAGTGATTTAATTTATATGCTTAGTCTGATAGGAAATAAAATATTAAAATAAAAAAAGAATTGTGAATCGAATGACTATTCGTCTATTGTATTTTTATGCAAATAGGAGCAAAAAAACTTTATGGAAAGATGGTGCTTTAATTTGATGTTGTTTAAGGAGTTAAAACGTAGGTATGGTATAAATAAATCAACGGACAATCTGCGTCCTATTGAAAATAATAGTGAAAGTGAAGATCTGAATAGAAAAGATAGAGCTAAAAACATTCATAGTTGGGTACGAACCCACTCGGAGAATCATAATTTAACTCTAAGCGAAAACTCTGATGATCTTGATGGGGAAAGTAGTGCTTTAACTCTAAGCGAAAACTAGATGATCCTGTGCAACTAAAAATTTCAAACATTTGTGGGTTATGTGCGAAAATTGTGAGAAATTAAATTATAAGAGCCTTTTCTTATCAAGAATGAATATTTGTGAACACTTTGTGGATATCATTTGAAAATGAGTAGTTTGAAAGAATCGAAGTTTTGCTAGATCCGATACTTGGGATCCACATGTATGAAGACATGACCTCTCTGGATCCCATTGAATGGGATTATGAGGAGGATCCTATTGAATGGGATTATGAGGAGGATCTATTGAATGGGATTATGAGGAGGATCCTTATTTGAAGGAGGAACCTTATTTGGAGGAAGATCTTTATAAAGATCGTATTGATTGAAGGAAGAGCCTTATTTGGAGGAATATTCTTATAAAGATCGTATTGATGCTTATCAAAGAGAGACGGGATTAGCGAGAACATTGACGGGCGTAGGTCAAATAAATGCTATTCCGTAGCAATTGGAATTATGGATTTTCGGTTTATGGGGGTAGTATGGGATCCGTAGTAGGAGAGAAAATAACCCGTTTGATTAGTACGCGACCAATAAATTTCTACCTCTTATTATAGTGTGTGCTTGCAGGGGGCACGTATGCGAAGGAAGTTTGAGCTTGATGCAAATGCGTTACAGAATGCTATAAAATAATTGATACGATTTAATTAGGAACATAATTTAGTAAAACTTTTATAACCCACTTCTTCCCACACTACGAGTGAAAGGAAAATGTAAATATTACCATTAAAGTAGCTCAAGCAAAACTTACTATATCTATATGAAAACTTACTATATCTATATGAATTATGTCCACTATCTATATAAATATGCAAGAATTCTTCCTCACTAATAATATGGAATCAATGACGTAGAGTCAAAAGGAGATCTTGACCAAACATTATTGCAAAATCAATCCATTATAAATTGATTATGTTTTTTAATATTGAAAAGATTAAACGCAACCAAAATGCGTAGTAACATCCCAAAGGAATGGAAACATGTAGGAATAGCTGCTGAACATCCCATTCCATGACTATTCCCAGGAGTGGGTTGTGTTTATCTTGTGGACTTTATTTGTGGACGCCACAATTTGCATGTATGAGAATAAAGGTGGCGATGCAGGTCGGGCGGGTTGGTTAACAAGTAATAATCATGAACTTTTGTGCGTGTGTTGTGTCAAAACGAGCCAGACTTTATCCATTTATTATGTACGTTGAGCTACTATTGATCCGTTTGTTCTTTTTTCCATTTAAGCCATTGTTAACATTTTACCAATATACCCATTAGAGATGAAACAAAATCGGTACAAAAGTGAGTTGATATTTCCACCTGCACATGTAATCATAATTTCATCTTCTTAGTCTCATTGAATGGTTATTCATTTACTTTTTTTGTCCATATTCGGTACCCCAACCGGGGTAGAGAGATTCAGGATGTGATTGGCCTTCGCAAGCAGCAGAGGAAGGAACAGAAACCAATGTAACATGTGAGAGGATTTTGATTAACCTTGGTCATTCATTTAGCAACTTCTTTGTGTCATATCTATAACTAAACACACCACGCTTATAAAATTTGTATTGGTAAAGGTATTTGGAAGAAAAAGAAGATAAGATAGCTCCAGGAACGTTGTTGGGAACAACTCATAGAAGATTATCCATTCGCAGTTGATGAACTTGAAATTTTGTGAGCAATCCATCTTTGGGTTAAAGACTATTGTTGTGTATATTACCAATCGATTTAAATGGTTCAAACCGATTGAACTCCATCATGGTGGACGAGTTGAGAACCGAGGCCACGGTGACAAGAAAGACGAGCCATGGTGGCCTAAATTGCAAGCGAGAAGAACTTATTGATTCATGAACCATCATCATATGGGTTGCTTGACTCTCCATGAAGCGGTCGATTTTGGTCAATACCGTATGCGGGGTACCTTCTAACCGATCAGTGTGTTGTAAGTTCATGCCAAAGCCAGGTAGTCTGAGTATGCGGAGTGGAGTCGACCACGAAAAGGCGTTCCTCAAAACAATCACCGGCCCCTTCAAACGTTGCTTGGAGTTTCTTTGATAGAGATGCTATCAAGGCACTCAATGATTAGATTTATCTTGGACAGAGTGAGTCCCCATATTGGACTTCGGATGATAAGGCATTAGAGGCCTTTGAAGAGTTTGGGGAAAAGCTCAAGGGCATTGAGGATATATGTAATATTCTACAATGCAGGGTATTATAAATATCTCAACGTTATAATTATACCAACACAAACTCCGCCAATACATTAACGTACTGGTACACATGCAGTAAGTGATGTGGTCGTTGAAGGATTTTGTAAACGAGCAAAAGTTAACGATAATTGGAGTACAACTATATTGACATTAGAGGCAGAACACATACGCATACTACCGGTATATATATACGTGAACCTGCTCCCAGTTCCAGAGTAAGTGCAGATACAGTTTCAGATTTTAACGTCCCATCGCCTTTCGACAAGGGTAAGTAAAAGATAGATACGATTGACCATTCGTATCTAAGCACTCCCTCCTTTACCATTCGTATTGGTCTAACATTAAAAGGTTTGCCCCGATTCATTCATTATATATCCTTGAATAGGTTGATGTTGTTGACTTATTTGATTTGTATCTCTCAACAGGGCTTGATTATGAACACAAATTTGTCAACCTCTTTAAAAAAGAACAGTTTATCCATTAAACCTGAACAACATAAGTATAAATGTCACATTCTCTACCTAATTTGTTTTATTGGCTGTTTATTTTCGGTTTAGGCCAAAGGGGTGCTACAGATGCGCAACCGAATGTCACAACTGACCCACTTAATTGGCACGCCTCACCGTGGTTAGTTTATAAATATTTCATGTTTTGAGTTCAGTTTATTTGCCTCCTATTTGTTTTAAATAGTCTCATATTTTGGTCTGCCTTCGTAGGTCCGCCACAAGAGTATAAATACTTTGGCCGCTGACACCAATTATGCTCTCATTATCATGCATTTTTTGGGTTCGAAGAATGAATTACCGGTCTACCCCAAAGTTTGAAGTTGACATTGGTTTAGTATCTGTTATAATAAAGTAGCAGCCTTTTTAAAAAAAAAAAATTGATTGTTAGATTGTTCTTTGACATGCTTATATAACACGTATTTAGAAAGTTTAAAACATAATGATGTTTGTGTTATGGCCTATTTAGGAAGGTGTTTTATGAAGTAGTCTAACGGGTTTATTGAACCTTTTATTGCAGTTTGGAAATGGAAGACTCGAGGGTTGATGTAATACTTGACTTCCTCAAAAGGAATGACTTCGCGCGGGCTGAGGTGGCTTTTCTAAGTGAGATTGATAAACTGCCTGCCCTATATTTTTTTCCCCATTCCTTTTCAGTTAAGAACTTAAGAATGATTCTATTTGTTATATTAACTCTAACCCGTGTGTAAAAATTTATAACATGTTAAAAGAATGATGAAACACATACATTAGATCAGAAGTTTCTATTAAATATTGATGAAACACATTAGATCTAAAGGTATGTAAACATATTGCGTACCACATTATTTTTAAAAGATAAAGAATTTATAACATGTTATTTTCGTCTGGCATGTATGGTGATCACATTCGGAATACAATATTTCTACCCTATGCACGAAATCAGTATTGGGATGATTCAACTAAGTACTCAGACTCTCGGATTCTAGGCATGAAATCAGAGGTGAACACTGTTATATATTGGCTCAACAATCACATAGATGATTTTTAAGGACTTTTCGCGTGTCTATATCTTAATTAAAGTCACATACTCCTTTTTCCCTTACATAATAAAAACCAATAATTTGACCCCTAAATAATCGCAAATTAAGTTTCAGTATACAATTTAACAAGCAACTAATCACATTAAATAAATAAAACTTACATTATATTCCACATGAAAGGTCAATCCGGTATACCAATTAACACTGTAACAACCAAAACAATAATTATAATTATAAACTCGCAGTTATCGATTAAAACTATCATATTTAATAATTGAATTACCTAAAGCGGACTTCGGTCAGCTTGAAATCGGAACCAAGATGTTTGATTGAAGGATCGTCCTCACCCCAAAGTTTGAATTTATCATCTATGACTTTTGATTTTGAGTGATGATGGTTTGATGGGTTGGTTCACGCGCAACAGCAGGAAACTAGGGCTCAACTCTCAAGTGAAGTGCGTGTTTAGTTTTAGTGTTTGTACCGTTAGGCTGAACTCTGTCTGAAATGCGTGACTATTTTAGACCCTAAAACGAAGGAACGACGCCGTATTGATGATGGACTCCCATGAAAAAATTTTAGCCCGCTAAGGCCCAGGAACACAGAAGGATGGAGAGCTAGATGGCGATGTGGCTCACAGAATAAAGGCAGGGTGGTTGAAGTGGAAGAGTGCCACAGGGGTTTTATGTGATCCTGGCATGCCTCATAGATTAAAGGGTAAATTTTACCGCACGGCAATTAGGCTGCTTATTTGTTATATGGCACCGAGTGTTGGGCTGTAAAACAGTGTCACGTTCAAAAGATGAATGTGGCAGAGATGTGTATGCTACGATGGATGTGTGGTCATACAAAAAAGGATCGGCTCAGAAATGTGGTGATCAGAGAGAAGGTAAGAGTTGCGTCTATAGAAGACAAGATGATGGAGAATCGATTACGATGGTTTGGTCATGTGAGAAGAAGGCCTATTGATGCCCCATTGAGGAGGCTAGAAAGTTGGGGAACAAGTAATGTTGTGAAAGGTAGAGGAAGACCCAAGAAAACTTGGATAAAGATGATTGAAAATGATATGCGGTTTCTTGGAATTGGAGAAAGTATGGCGATGGAGAGGCAAATGTGGCGGGAAAGAATACGGATGGTGGGTGGAGTCTTATTCCTCCTTTTTTTTTTTTTTTTTCCTTTTTTTCTTTTTTTCTATTTTCTTTTATTTCATGTTATCTTTTAATTTATTTTTCAGGATTTTTTTTTTTTTTACATTATTCTTTTTTTTATTTGTTTTTTTCTCTACTTTTTCCCTCTTTTTTTCCTTTTATGTTATTTATGTAACGATTATTGACGGTTTCAAAGTTTGATTCATGTTAGCCGACCCCAAATCATTTTGGGACTAAGGCTTAGATGTTGTTGTTGTAAGGCCCAAGAACAACAGATAAAAAAAAAATTACGGTTTCTTATAAACAAGTGGGAAGGTGCCCACTGCGTTGCAGCGGGAATTTTTGAGGAATTTTTGCGATAATTATTTACGAATAATGTTTGGGTGGGGCTTCTCGTTGTAAGATCGTGGCATGCATGTTTTTTCCCTACACGTGTTGTATTTGTTTGGAACAAATGTTGTGTGAAGCTATATTTGTAGTTGCCGTACGACGTCATTTTTGAAATGAATGTTGTGTCGGGCACCAGTGTGTTGCGGCGTGGCTAATTTTGACCGTTATAGTTTTAAAAAAGTTTAGGATAATTTTAAAGTTATTTGATAGGTTAAGGGTGTATTTTGAAAGTTCTTCTATTTAGAAACTATATATATATATATTAAACTTCAATATTTTTTATAAAACCGTACGTACGTTAAAAGTATATCAATATTGGGCTTGTTTTGTTTGTTATCGACAGGCCTTTTTGCTAGTATTTTTTTTATTCAAGGAATCGGTAGGTATCTGTTACATATTTGACAAATAAAGTTTTTAGATAAAAAAGTCGTAAATATTAAGAAGTTGAGGGTATGTCTTGTAAGTTTCCTTTTTTTTTTTTACTAAAATTCGAATAAACAAATTGAAGAATGTATATCCTATACTACGTGATAAAGAATACGAAAAAACAAAAACATACGACTACTCAGTGCACCACTAATGAACCAAAAGCAGCCCAGTGAAAAGCCCACACTTTTAACATTATTTAATCCGAAAGGGTGGTCGGTGTAAACGCTATCTAATATTTTAATACTTCTCGGAATTTGGTCCTTTGTGAAATGTATATATATAGAGAATAATACCCCACGTTACATCAATATCTATCAACAACCACAATCGAAGAATTATATCAGCTTTGTGAAAATTGTGTTGCTATGCTAATCAGCTGTTTGGAACATCTTTCGAGTTTACTTCCTCCTAATAATCTCATATTTGTATATGATGATCATGATAATAATGTTTCTCACGACGATTTCTTTTCATCTGTGGATCAAACCATAACTAAATCTTGCCACCCTAAGCTCAACAAATGGCCTCGTTATGCTCGTGATCATAATGTACAAGATGTTGATCTGACTTTATGGCATGATCTTAATCATGTAGAGGAGGGTGATCATATCGTGTTAGATGACTCGCTTTTCGTCAATTCATCTCTCACTAATATTAAATTAGCCTGCGACTTTGTTTATCCTATGACCAGTCTCTTCAGATGGAGAAACCTTAAGTCTTTGTCTCTTTCAAACAAATCCGATTTAGATGACTATTATCTTGAAAATGTATTATCCGGAACTCCTCGTCTTGAAACATTCGAGTTTTCAGAGAGTGTTAAGAACTTTGTCATATTTGGACGCAAGAGGCTTGATGCTGCATATGTACATCTAAATGCTCCTAAGATATTGTCATTAATAGTTTGATTGAGTCATGTCCCATGATGTATGTGTTGATTTTACAATATCAATCACGTATTGTGACATGACAATAGCAATTATCTCAAACTCATCGCCGTCTCATGATATTTTCCATATAAATGGAAAAACCTATGATGTTGACGGTTTTGGAATTTCGTTCTATTTCTCCTTCATATGAAGGTTGCGACAGGAAGGGCATCCGGCGTAAAACTTTGCCACTTTGTTATTTGCATGAGTTATGGTGTTAACTAATTTTAGACAATTAAACGACACTATAATCTTCATGCCACCGACCCCAATATAGTTAGGATTAAGGTGCTGTTGATGATGATGATGGAGCTTTGACCTCATGTTCCCTTTACTTTGAAGATGTGTCCTCGTTAGTCGAAGCTAAGTTGTGTTACCATGTCCACGATTACGGTTACATTCCTTTTTACGATAAATATGTAGAACGAGATGATCTTAAAAAACATATCCTGCTACTTCCTCATGTCAAGCACGATCTTAAACTTAAACTTGGGATAAAGTGTAAAGAGGTAAAATGTCCCTTCAATATCTATTTTTTTTCTTACATTATTGTCACATGTTACTTCATATAATTACTCAGAAAACTCAAAACTTATTATATATACTTCAAATCGCACTAAAGATCAGTATAAACTCATAACACAGATTCTTATCATAATGAAGAGCAAAAATCACTTGCTATTTCTCTTGGGCATATGTTTTGTTTTGAAGGAATGTGATTGCAAGTTTGTTTGTAGGCTCTCTCCCTTTTGGAAGCTTAAGGTTTCGTCATTCCATCGAAGATCAAAGTCGCTGATGATGAAGATTTTTATTGATAGATGGCATTTAAGTTTGTGTTTAGCATAGACCAACAGAGTTTATCTTTGCTAGGATGCAGTTAGAGGATGGATTTACTTTTTCAGATTACAACACTCAAAAGGAAAAAACGTTGAATTTGCTTCTTCGTCTTAGAAGTGGTTTGCAGCAGATCTCTGTCAAGACGTTCACGTGGCGGTAATTGAAGCTTTTTAGTGATACTTTTTAGTGTTGGTAGACAATGGAAGTTTTGGTTGGTTTCAAATAAGTATTTAGTTTGGTGATTTGTGATATTCAGATTTGTGAAATAAGTATTCAAATAAGATGGTTCAAGCTAAGAAGGCCCCTGGAACAGTCACCTAACATAAGCCAAAAACAGTAATGTGACGGTGATTGTGTTTTACATATGAAATCAACTAGCTTTCTTTCTGAAAAATCATACATTGCACGTTTATTATCTTCTCACTTATGATCATCTATTTATCTTACCACTTTTCAATCTAAGGGCGCAGTCCCTTTGTTAGGTCAACCTGAACTTATTTCTGCACTTGTCCAATCGGTCTAACCCGTCCAACATCACACCTTTAAACCTAACATCTGACCCGTGTACTTTTACGGGACCAACAAAACAATAAATATAGATCTATTTTCATATTGATGCTGGAAGTTCAATTCTACACATAAGAGTGTCCAAAATTTTATTCACATACGGGACACATCACACCCAAGCTATAATGTAACACATTAACACATTGTTGCACTTGCGATCAAGTGCCTTAAATGGCTCAACATCGTACTACAAGTATGTGTTCCCTATCTATACATGTCAACTAAAGTTCTTGTTTTTGTAAATTAATGTTACTGACCAGTCTCAGCCTGTATATGTTGTGCAAGCTCTTTTGTTAAGTTGTCAGCACGCTCATCTTGTCCGCCTGCAAAGGAATTCACCCGAAATGCAAACTGAAATGCCTTCCAAAGGACTTTCCCTGAACTCGCTTTCTTGCTGTTCTTTTTAGATGCACTTGACAATCTTTTTTCCTGTTCAAAGACAAAAAGCCATCACCGGGTTCAAATTACAGGTCTAAATGCAAGTGAACCACATATTAGTTCTTATGGATACACATCTGGATTTTGTATATGTTAGCTAGAAAAGGTGTATCGTGAGATGAGGAACGCATACAGTTTTTGGTTATTTGCCAAAACCTACATAAACCAACAAATACAATGAAGTAAAAGAGAGTGCTTCGTGTTTCATTTCAGATTTCCAAATTGAATTACCCTGTCACACATCTAACACCAGCACTTTTTATAGTCGTTTTAAGGGATCTAGTGTATCTATACTGTCATAACAGATCATGAAATGGATCAGTCTGACTGAAACTTCGCCTTAAATAAAAATATATCTCCATGATCAAAGGTTTTGTCCTTTTATCATGCTAATACATTTGGATATGGTCGAGTTTCATAGTTGTTATCATGCTAATACCTCCAGATATGGTCGAGTTTCTTAGGAAGATTGTTTCGGCACATCAGAGACTATGTTTGGTAATGATGGATCAGGTTCGGGTGCGGACAATCAACCCAACGTCGCAAGACATATGAGAGATATGATCTTTCAAGCTTAAACGATGTCGTTGACTTCACCTGATCTATACTAGTATAATATAATATGATATGATAACAAATTCTACTGAGTAACATAATAACTTTTGATAATCAAAAGACTTTGCTTTTATCATCTTTAGGGGTGGAAACAAGTTGAACTAGGCTCGTTTATGTGTATAAAGCTCGAGCTTGGGCTCGTTTTGAGCCTCATATTTTGAGCTCGAGCTCGGCTCGTAAAATTTTTAACAAGCTCGAGCTTGGCTCGTGAAAATTTTAACAAGCTCGAGCTTGGCTCGGGCTCGACTAACTTGTATAATGTACTAAAGGAAATAAGCCCAAAGGCTCGTTATTACACTAGGTTTGAGCTCGTTAATTTTTTAAGCTCGTTTATACATGGTTATATGTATAGACAATATATATACATATATATTTTTAGGTTTTGTTTAGGATTGCGAGCCTAATCGATCTTTATATATAAAGCTCGGGCTTGAGCTCGATTATTAAATGAGCGCAAACTCGGGTTCGAACTCAAGCTCGAGCTCGAGCTCATTTGTGTTTTTTACGGATCTAATCCCGAGCTTTTCACGACTCATTTCCCCTACTTTTATAAGTTTATAACAACATTATTTTTTTTTTTTGTCTTTTAATTTATAAAAAGAGTTATACTAACAAAAATTTCCCACCTATCCCAATTTTCAATTCCCGCCCGTCCTAAAAGTACCTTTTTTCACTTCCCGCCTATCCCAAAAGTTCCATAAAGTTTTCCCCAAACATTTTTCTAAAACCCTACTTCTCTCAGCCGCCTCACACAAATAGATCTCATTTTCACCCTACTTCTCTGTCATCGGCCATCATTCTTCCGCCTAATGCATCATCGACTCCAGTCAGGTTACTAATGTTCGTTTTGTTTTCATCTGCTTAAGTGTTTTCGAAAACCTCCATGTTCTTCTTCTTTTAATTAGTAGTTTTTGTCATGAAGAAGCTTATGCCTTTGCTTAATTCGTATTTTATTGTTGTTTATAGGGGTTGCCGCGTTGTTTAAGCTCATGGATTTTTGATGGTTCAATGACTATGATTGGTATCTTCTAATTATCTAACTACTAATGCCTTTCTCTTTAATTTAATTTTTAATATAGTGATACCAAGCATAGTCATGATGTGGTTACCTAGTAGGTGTCTTAGTGAAGTGGACATGATGTTGCTCATTTTTGTTGTAAGATTTTTATGATAAGTTTTTTGTTTTACACTGATGTATGCATAAATATATGGATATATTCCCTGTTTTTCTATGAAATAGAAATAAGTCTACTTCACATTACTAATAATAATTGAAGTGTACATTCGAAATTGGGACAATGAACTTCAGACTCTGGTGTGTTTAAAAATTATTAATCTTGTTATTTTTTTTTTAATCAAATTACTTATTTTTCATATGATTCTTAAGTCAAAGTTATATCTGTTTAGTTTGATTCATAACACCCCTAGTTGTTGGTCATGCCCATTTTGATAGAAAAAGTTCAGTTGTCCCCATAAGAATGTTGGATCCTTGATCTGTGTACATGTGTGTGATTATTAAGTTTGTATTGTTGCTCTTTTATTAATCATTGTTGTGTTATTTGCAGGCCATCACAAAAGAATCTCTTTTGGTTGCCGAGGTACAAGTTACAAGAGTTATTGTAACTTTCTTTTCCCCATTCGTGCTTGATGCATACTGATTATTTTTATTACTTTTGAGTTTTTGTAGAGGAAAGTTTTATGTAGAGTTATGGAATCACAGTCGTTAAGGGAACACCACTCATGGACTCTGCTTACACATTATCACTGGGATATTGAAATGCTATTTGCGGTACTTGAGTACAAGGATAAAGCTCTGTTGTGGGAAGAATCAGGTATACCTATCTTGGACTCACAAGAATTTCTACATCGTATACTTAATTGATGCTCTGTTCATTGATGTTGCTACTTAGATTGGTTTCAGCTCACATTATTCTCAGGTACTTTGATTGCAGTAAATATTGGTGCATCAACCCAAGTATGTTGCGAACCTACTTTCAGGAAAGAGTTGGAGGACGTTAGCGTGTGAAGCGTTCTTAAAAAGGCAATTGGAATAACAAGAAGCTTCAACAGTTGCGAGAGATGAGAGTTACACAAGAATTCCACCACCCAACTAGTTATTGATATTGATATCAATAACTGGTATATTTTGTTGCTAGATTTTAGATATCAACTTTTTAGACATTTTGTTATCGATTAAATCTTAGATTGGTGCGTAGATTTATGGATATTAAAATATATTGAATTCATTAGTTTTTTCTATATTGTGTTGATATTTTTATTGTTGCGATATAGTTTTTATAAAAAAATGGCTTTAAACTGACATAAAAATTGATTTTTATCAAAAGTTACTGTTGCAAAACCCGTAGCAAAATACAACTGTTGCAAATTATGTGTTGATGCAAAAAAAAAAAAAAAAATCGTTGCAAAATTGTGGGAAAAGTTCTTCGTTGCAAAAAGAGTTTTTAGTTCCAACGAATTATCTTTTGTTGCAAAATGATTGCAAAAAGTTTTCTGCTTGTTGCAATTTGGTTGCAAATTAAATTTGCATGGAGCCTTTTTGCAATAGTCGGAATCCGTTGCATTTCTGTTGCAAATAGCCTTTTGCAACGGATTTGCATTGTATTTGGACGGTTGCATGAGGCCAGTTTTGTTGTAGTGTCGTGAACCCCTTGGAACCCCATAGGTCCGCCCCTGCTTGCAACACTTGTTTTTTGATTGCATGGTGGCAGCGAATCTTTAGTCTATGGTTTAGTTTGGTTGGGTTTAAATGATTATCCTAGGGATCTTCCTAGGTTGATAAAGTGGGCGGATTTGACAAATCTCTCTAAGGATCACAAAGTAAGTGGAGAGGTATCGTGCAAGATTTGTAGTCAAGGGATATGATCAGAAAGAAGGAATCGACTATATCGAAATATTTCCCCCTGTGGTTCGAGTGACAACTGTTCGAGTGGTTCTGGTAATGTGTGGTACGTATGATTTACATCTAGCCCAGTTAGATGTGAAAACTGCATTTCTTTATGTAAATCTTAAGGTAGAAATTTACATGCTCCAACCAGAAAGTTTTGAACAAAAAGGAAAAGAGGAATTGATTCGCAGGTTAAACAAATCTTTGTATGGTTTAAAGCATGTGTCGCGGTGTTGGTATAAGAGTTTCGACTCTTTTCATCATGGGCCTTGAATATAACATACTACATGCAGACCCTTGTGCATATTTCAAGAGGTTTGGAAATATTCATTTTATCATTTTGCTGTTATATGTTGACGACATGTTGGTAGCAGGCCCCAACAAAGACCGTATCAATAAACTGAAGGCTCAACAGGTTAGGGCATTCAAGATGAAAGACCTTGGACTCGCAAACAAGATTCTAGGGATGAAAATTCACCGAGATAGAGTTAGTAGAAAGATTTGGCTTTCACAAAAGAGTTATTTGAAGAAAATCTTGCAACGGTTCAATATGCAAGATTGTAAGCCAATATCAACCCCGTTTTCTACTAATGTCAAGTTATCCACCAAGATGAGTCCTAGCAGTGAAGAAGAGAGGATGGAGATGTCTCGAGTACAGTATGCATCAACAATGGGAAGTTTAATGTTCACGTTGATTTGTATAAGACGAAACATTGCTCATGCAGTGGGAATAGTGAGTCAGTACATGGAAAAACATGGTAGAGAGCATTGAGAAGTTGTGAAGAGGATCTTTAAATATATTGAAGGAACCTCGGATGTTGCATTATGTTATGGGGAATCAGATTTAAATATCAAGAGATATGTTGATTCTGATTATGCAGGTGATCTTGACGGAAGTAAATCAACTACCGGGTATGTGTTACACTTTCTGGCGGAACAGTAAGTTGGGTTTTAAAACTGCATTCATTTGTCGCTATGTTAACAACAAAAGCAGAATATGTTTCACTTGCTCCAGCCATCAAAGAAGCAGTATGGTTGAAGATGTTGCTGGAAGAGCTCGAACACGAACAAGCGAATTTTGATCTTAGGATCTTATGATTTTACGATACTACAAAGCAAAAATGATTTGGATCCTAAGTAGTATCTTAGCAAGCTTAAGATCTTATAAGATCGCGATTGACCATAGGATCTTAAGTTCTAATCCGATCTGATCTTAATTTACTCGAACTGCAAACTAAAAAAGCTACAAAGTTATGGATTATGTTTTATAGAATTTAAAAAACAATATGTTAATCGTTTTAAATATTATATATTCATAATTAAGGAAAATGATTCCATGAAACATTCATATACTTTTGTGTTTTTGATATATAATAATTTGTAGATTTGAATAATATTACAAAAATTATTAAGAAAATGACATTATAGTAGGATCATAGGATCTCGATCCGATCCTACACAAATGTTAACGATCATGAGTTGGATTACAATCTTGAAAACCTTATTATATTACTAGCCGAATATTTTTTTCTTCCAAACCGCCATGATATATGCTATACAGTTATAAATGTGTTGTACAAGTTGGTATGCATAACATGGCAATTGAATGTGTATGTGGATGGGAATAACAAAGCATAAATTTTGAAATGAGCACATCAATATATGAATTGTTTCATTGTTCGTTATTTCTGGGTTTTTGCGTTGCATTCACTTGCAACAAGAAAGAACCACCAGTGTTTGCTGCAGCACCTGCTTTTGGTGCATTCTTCTTTCTTTCCTTGTTCTTCCGTTCCGTCATATTCCTAATAACTTATCCAATGACAACGAATTAACCGCAAATGCACCTTTCTTTTATCAAATCTCTGGGACAAGGTCTAATCATGAGGGTAGTATTTTATCATGGTGTCGGATCTTAAGTTTTTATGGATTCTTTTTTTGTTACTGGGGTCGACCCAAAGCCATAATGTCTCAAAAATGAGGAGGCCATAGAGAAAGTCTTTTTTATTCCTTTGTCTCGAACTTCGTGAAGAACTCCATTCTATCTCTCCCTAGTTACGAACAAAAAACCGGGGCTACGACCCAGTTGTACACTCCCTTCGTTCTGCGAACCCTTGTTGATTCTGAACTTCGTTCGCGAGAAGGAAAAAAGACTCATCCTTTGTTGCATCTGGCACGAGATGCTAAAGAGAGAGCTTCGTCTATCTATGAACAACGGATTGACGGAGCTCGTGGCATTACTTTGTTTTTCTCTCCTTTCCTATCGGCGAGTTCCGAACCTTTTGTTCGAAATTTCTTCGTTTGAAGAATCAAATCTTGTTCCACAAGATCATGTATACAGTATACTTGTCTTATACGCAATCACAAACACAGACATTTGTAATAGGATATGTGAAAAGAAAATCGAGCTTCGTTAGTTCGCATATTTAAATGGAGAGTGTGCGCGGATAATTTTGAAGCAGTGGGTTCATCAATTTTGAGGAAAGTACACACAAAGTGTTAATTTATTAAAAATAAAATCATTTGTTTTACACTACAAATACTTTTCGAAAGGTATGCAAGTGAACACTGTTTGCCTCAAATATTATTTCTCGAATTTATTATGAGATATTGTGTGATGATTCTTATATATTTTCGAAATATGACAAGATATGCGGCATGTATGATGATTCTTACATATTTTGTATCAGAAATTTCTTTTACTCACTTTTGTTAAAGCTTATTTTTCTATAGATAATAATAACTAAACATTCGTATAAGCTGCTACCAAAAGTATTGAATCACCGGTTGAAAGGTTTATATGTTTTTAGTTGAGATTATAGTTAATGTTACGAGCCGAGTAATTGTTATTTATTGTAGTACTTGTATTATCTCAATCTTGTTCAAAAAAATTTCATAAACACACTTGTACTTGAACATAAACCTAACTAATAAACTAAACTACGCATATATTACTGCATAATTATTCAATTGCAGTTTATCAACAAAATGATTGAATAAAATATTATCAAGCGTGGTGGTCGGCTTCTTGTAGAAGCTGGAAACCGTAGGACACTTGCAAAACCATCATGTGCATGGAACCATGCAAAACCCTAGATGTAGTTTGAACACATTACGCAATTGGTCAAATCCAATACCAGCTCATTATTCATTTATGTCAACGTTTTTTTATTCTTCGATCAAGAGGTATTTGAGATGTTCGCTTTGAACTTGATTATTAAATTATTGGGTTCATAAAATACAAAAAACTTATATAGTTGTAGAGTATTGGTCCGAATCGGTTGGCAAGATTATTACAATAATTATAACAAATATAACTATTACACGAATCTACTCGGGATAGGGATTAGGGATTACACAACTTCTATTAAATAAATCAAACAACGACTGGGAAAAGAAAACAAAACAATGGGAATAGAAAATGCAAACCAAACGGCCGAAACCGTCGGAAAGTGATGTCACTGTCGGAAACAACCGGCCGACTCAGTCCTCCGTCCCCGTAGCCACGTCCTGGACTCACAAGACCCGCGGCCAGCACCTCGAACCGAAGCCACCACCGGAACCGGAAGCAACCTCTGAAGAATCAAAGCACCAAGCAAGATTCAACCGATCCAAAACCCCAAAACCAGAATCGAAGCACAAAGCTACCGAAAAAACCCCAGAAAATCAGATCCCGATTCTCACAAACCTCACCCACAAAACCCCTCAAATATTTCACAGAGAAAACCGAGGGATTCAAGGGAAAAATATCACTTGCTCTCTTTATTTTTGTTGTGCTTTCATCTCCTCCGAAATCGGAATTTATAGGAGAATCGGAACAACAAAACGAAGAGAAGAAATCGGGGAGATTTAGTTTCCATCTCAGAAGAGCAGGTCAAACCGAGGAGAAAGGAAAGAAAATCGGGGGGGAGATAAGGGAGAAAGGGAACTGACGGCGGGTGAGATGAGAGAAGTGAGGGGTAGGGTTTGGGGTAAAGGGTTTATATATTTAGGGTAAATATAAAACCAACGGCTGGGATTAATAGATACCAGATAAATGGCCAGGATTAATCCCACTAATGGGCTGCTTCCAAAAAAAAAGTTCCGGGCCGGGTCCGATTTTAAGTGGGCTGCAGGAGATAAATTTGGGCCCTCATTATTTTATTCATTTGGGCCACTTAATCCCAACAATTCTCCACCTGGGCCAAATGAGTCATCGGGGTACATAAGGGAGACGGAGGTCATCATCGCCGGACATCACCTGCACACAAAACACAAAGTAAGTACAGGTAATCACAAAGAAAGCAATCACTAAGACAGCAGGACTATCACAAAGATAGCATAATAATTCACTAAGAATGTAAAGCCATCACAAAGAAGGCAAAGACTAAGAGTTAGTCTTGAGTTCCCAAGTTCAAGAGTCGGTCAGGACACAAACTTCTCCAAAGGCAAGCATTTGGTGCCCATATCTCAGGATTGAATTCTGAAGGAATTTTTCCAAGATCAAGTTCACCTTTTTCAACAATGTCACGAATAAAATGAAATTTAACATCAATATGTTTAGTGCGGTCATGAAAGACAGGATTTTTGCAAAGCTGAATTCCAGATTGACTATCTGAAAATACCACGACTTTTTCTTTCAGAAAACCGATTTGGACGAGAAGACCCTTTAGCCATATGGCTTCTTTAAATGCCTCGGTTGTAGCAACATATTGATTGATTGTAGATAAAGCAACAACATTCTCAGAATCGAGATTTCCAACTAATGCAAGAGCCACAAAGGGTAAACACATAAGAGGTCGTGGATTTTCGATTGTCACGATCATTAGCAAAGTTAGAATCCACATATCCAACAAGTTTAACACCATCACGGATTTAGAAAACTTAATACCAACATCCACAGAGGATTTCAAATAAGAGAAGCCACTTCAAGGCTTCCCAATGAGGCATACCAGATTAGACATGTATCTACTCAAGCAACTAACAAGATAAATTATATCAGTGCAGTACTAACCATGAGATACATGACTGATCCTATAGCATTATCGTAGGGAATTTTTTCCATTGATTTTTCTTCTTCACTAGTTTTTGGAGATTGATCTTTGCATAACAGAAAATGGGCGGCAAGAGGCACGAAGCGGTGTTTTGCAGCAGTAATAGAAAATTTTTCAAGTATTTTCTCTATGTAGGAAGACTGATTGAGAAACAAAGAACAATTTTTCCTATCTCTAACAATATTCATGCCTAAAATTTTCTGGGCGTCTCCAAGGTATTTCATGTCAAATTGATCACTAAGACAAGATCTAACATGATCAATCAATTTTATGCACGGACTCACAAGTAACATGTCATCCACATAGATAAGCAAGAAGATAGGAACAGTGAAGTCTACATTAAAATAGAGACAAGGGTCATACGAACTACGTTTGAATTTTAAAGAAAGCCTGTAAGAGTCAAACTTCTTGTTCCATTGCCTTGGAGACTGTTTCAGGCCATAAAGGGCCTTTTTAAGAAGGCAAACATGATCAGATTTCTTAGAGTCGACAAAACCTTCTGGCTGCCTCATATAAATTTTCTCATTTAATTCACCATGAAGAAAAGCTGTTTTAACATCCATTTGTTTTAATTCCCAATTAAAGTGAGCAACTAAAGCAAGCATGATACGCACGGTGGTGAATTTCACAACAGGAGCAAATATCTCAGTGTAATCAATTCCTTCCTTTTGAGTGAAAACTTTAGCAACCAACCTAGCTTTAAATCTGATATTCTCTACTTCATTCTTAACCTTAAATAACCACTTACAGTCCACAAGAGAACAATGTTCAGGTTTTGGAACAAGAGTCCAGGTTTGGTTAACATGCAGGGAATTCATTTCATCATTCATAGCATTTAACCAATCAGAAGCATTTTCAGATTTTAAAGCATCTTTGTAGCTTTTAGGTTCGTTATTATCTAAAGATTCAAACACATTGCAAGTATGGGACATCATATGAAAATCATCAAAGTGATGAGGCCTCCTAACATTCTCTCTTCTAGGCCTATCTCTAGTTAATTGATAGTTGGTCAGTTCAGTACTTTCATCAACATTCTCAATTACTTCATCACTAGAATTTTCGGAATGATTTTCATTTTCAAAGATGCAAAATTTCATCATTTTCAGGCTCCACCTCACTTAAGGTAGGGTAGTTAGAAACAAATTCTGGATTAGGCATGTGCACGGGTGCGGGTGCAGGATGTTCAAGACAAGGAAATTCATCTTCATTAAATATAACATCCCTACTAATTAGCACCTTAAACCCTGGTTCGCCCTTAAGCCATAACCTAAAACCCTTAACTCCCTCCGGGTAGCCTAAGAACACACATCTTATCGATCTAGGTTCTAGTTTATCTTGCTTTTGATGAACATATGCAGCACACCCAAATACACGAAGATTTGAGAAATCAATATTACTACCAGTCCACACAGATTCTGGATAGTTTCCATTCAAAGGGACAGATGGAGATCTGTTTATAATATAGGCAGCTGTAGATAAAGCCTCACCCCAAAAACGTTTTGACAATACGGAGCTGACGAGCATAGACCTTACCCTATCAAGGAGGGTTCGGTTCATGCGCTCAGCAATTCCGTTTTGTTGAGGGGTGTATGGTGCTGTCCTATGCCTTTGAATACCACTTTCCGCACACAAAGTATCAAACAAATTATTGCAAAATTCCAGGCCGTTGTCAGTTCTCAAAATCTTAATTTTCTTACCGGTCTGATTTTCAATTAAAATTTTCCACGTTTTGAACGTGTCAAACACATCAGATTTGTTCTTAAGGAGAAACACAAAGACTTTCCTGGAATAATCATCAATCACAGATAAAAAATATCGGTTTCCGCCGTGTTTCGGAACACCTGTGCCCCACACATCGGCATGCAGACATTCAAACACATTTGAACTCTTAGGGGGGTTTGGGCAAGGTGAATGGGGAAAGTTCGCACGATGTTGCTTACCATACACACAGTTATCACAAAATGGAAAGTCAGATATTTTATCATTCCCAAAACAACCATTTTTGTGCAATATTTCAAGACCTTTACCACTAATGTGACCCAACCGTTTATGCCAGATTTCAGTTTTATCTCCAAATCGCATTAACGGAAAAGTTACTTACAGTGGAACAAATATATAAATTCATTTTACGAATGGCGACAAAAAAGGTTTTGGGACCTCTCGTAACTTTCATAGCACCCTTAGCCCATGTACCTTCAAAACCATCATCTTCAAGACATGCACATGACATTAAATTATGAGCTAAGTGAGGAACATGCCTAACATTTTCCAAAGTTATCGAATTTCCAGATTCAAATTTAAGGCACAGTTCTATTCCAAAGAACATTTCGTTTTACATGATCCGGCATAGACACATATCGATTTTTCAAATCACGATAGCTAGAAAAAAGTTGTTTATGCGGAGTCATGTGAAACGTGCATCCAGAATCAACCAGCCAATCATTTTCACCAAGGTCAGCTAACACAGAGTTCACAGAAGTATGCATAGCATCAGAAATCATAAACACATCACCCAGATTTTCACCGACAGCTAAGTTAGCCTGTTCGGATTGCTGGTTTTTCTTAGGTTTAGTGCAGTCTTGAATATAGTGACCATACTCACCACAATTGTAACACTTACGATTATTAGGTCTAGGTTTAAACCGAAATTTTTCATTGTCCTTTTTCTTGTTGGTTTGGTTATTTTGACTGTTGGAAGACTTTTTATTTTGAAAGCGTTTTTGAGGTCTTCCTTTGACAAAATTAACCTCGCCAAGATTTCTAAGGGCAGCACCTTTATTGTTTTTCAAATCTAACTCTTTGATCTTTAAGCCGTTTACAACAATATCTAAGGTCACTTGATCTCTACCATATTTAATGGCAGATTTCACATCACTTTAAGAATCTGGAATAGCATTCAAAAGAACAATCGGAGTGTAATCATCGATGTTTTTATCTCCCGTTAACTTTATATCTTGAACCAGTTTTGTAAACACGTCTAAATTAGCATCAATGTCTTTATTAAGATCAAGCTTGTAGCGGAAAATTTTTTCAAGAAGAAACAATTTCTTGGGCAGCGAAGTTTCAGTATACATTTCTTCTAATTTTTCCCATAACTCTTTAGCCGAACCATGTTTACCTAATTTTCTTATCACAGAGTCAGAAAGGTTCAAGATAATCGCAGAATAAGCAAACTCATCAAGTTCAGCCTTTTTATCCGCCGTCACATTAGAAGCGAAAGAATTATCAATAGCTTTGAAACATTTTTGTTGAATAAGTATGCTTTTCATTTTTTGTTGCCAAATGGCAAAATCACCTTTTCCATCAAATGGTGCCACAGAGAAGACAGAGATTGATCCCATTTTAATTTTCAAAATGAACAAAGTTTTTGAAAATTTGTGGAAAACACAAACAAGGAGGAAACGGTTAATTTTATCAAACCTCAGAAACACAAAGTAATCAATCATACAGATGATTAAATTTAAACGAATCTGAAAAAAAATCCAATACCAGGCCCCTACAAGATCCGAGGACACTTAAGCGGTCCAGGCAGGAGGGTTTAAATGCCCGATTATGAAAAAATTCCAGATTCAACACGAAGTAAAAATTGCAGTAATAAACACACAGAATATTACTAACAATGCAGCAGAAACAAAAAATAACAGGGCCGAGACAGTCAGCCCAGAAACACGAAGGACAGTGGGCCGAGAGCAGTCTGCCCCAAAAAACACGAAGAACAGCGAGCAACACGAAGAGCAGCAAGATCCGAATAAAAATATCACAAAGAAAAAATCACCAAGAACAACGAACGGGAATAATATCACAAAGGACAACGAGCAAGTAAAAAACAGAAAATGAAGAGAGGGTTAAGCCGATATACCTGAGCGATCCGGGTTGACCCGATTCGGACAGATCCAAACCAAAGCTCTGATACCAATGTTGAGTATTGGTCCGAATCGGGTGGCAAGATTATTACAATAATTATAACAAATATAACTATTACACGAATCTACTCGGGATAGGGATTAGGGATTACACAACTTCTATTAAATAAATCAAACAACGACTGGGAAAAGAAAACAAAACAGTGGGAATAGAAAATGCAAACCAAACGGCCGAAACCGTCGGAAAGTGATGTCACTGTCGGAAACAACCGGCCGGCTCAGTCCTCCGTCCCCGTAGCCACGTCCTGGACTCACAAGACCCGCAACAAAGACTCGAACCGAAGCCACCACCGAACCTAAGCAACCTCGAAGAATCAAAGCACCAAGCAAGATTCAACCGATCCAAAACCCCAAAACCAGAATCGAAGCACAAAGCTACCGAAAACCCCCAGAAAATCAGATCCCGATTCTCACAAACCTCACCCACAAACCCCTCAAATATTTCACAGAGAAAACCGAGGGATTCAAGGGAAAAATATCACTTGCTCTCTTTATTTTTGTTGTGCTTTCATCTCCTCCGAAATCGGAATTTATAGGAGAATCGGAACAACAAAACGAAGAGAAGAAATCGGGGAGATTTAGTTTCCATCTCAGAAGAGCAGGTCAAACCGAGGAGAAAGGAAAGAAAATCGGGGGGGGGGGGGGGGAGATAAGGGAGAAAGGGAACTGACGGCGGGTGAGACGAGAGAAGTGAGGTTTGGGGTAAAGGGTTTATATATTTAGGGTAAATATAAAACCAACGGCTGGGATTAATAGATACCAGATAAATGGCCAGGATTAATCCACTAATGGGCTGCTTCCAAAAAAAAGTTCCGGGCCGGGTCCGATTTTAAGTGGGCTGCAGGAGATAAATTTGGGCCCTCATTATTTTATTCATTTGGGCCACTTAATCCCAACAATAGTAATAGTGTAAATTGATTTGTGGCTAGCATATATCGATGATCGTAACACCCGAACAACATAAAAATTAATAAGAATCTCTTGTAAATTCTTGAAAAGTAAAGCTTTATTTTCACTAACATGATTGTTATAGAGCAAAAATTTATTCTTTTCTCCTTGAACATTACCAGCGGAATATATCAATTGGAAGATTTTTTATATCTTAGTAAGTATGATATCCACTTTGTGATATCCTTTGTATTTAGTTTGTTCGTGTCGTGTAACTTTTAGCATCTTGGTATTTTATTAATATATGTTGCCTTTAAAAAAAAAAAAAAACATAGGCATGATTGAGTAAACAATTAACTGTCGTAGGCCACAAAATTGGCAGGTCGTGTCTTGGTCAATACGAACAGAAGTTTAGGACAGTTAAAAGATAAGTAGACGAATCGGGTGGAACCAAGATTTGCGTTATACAAATTTTATAACAGAAATTAGTATAAAGCAATGTAGGAGGTTATAAAGTATAAACTGTTCAATATGATTTGACTGACTTTTAAACTGTTCACCCTGATTGGCTCACTTTTTTTTAGCTGAACTGTTTGCTTTACCAATTTCACCCCTTGGGAATATATAACCCAATTTTCACATATATCAGTTATATTTACCCTTCTACAAGTAAGATTAAACTCGCCCGCCCATTGAACTAAATTTTGTTCACCAGACTATTTAGTCATACCAATTGCTTAATTACGTCCGGTAATCAACTCAAGCATCACAACACCAAAGCTGTATATATTAGTACCCATTATTAGTTCCAATATTCCATCCCTACCAAATCCATAGTTTTGTGTTGAAGTTAAGAAGCTCATTAATTAGAAAGTGTAGTGAAATAACATATTAACATGATGATATACTCAGTTTCCGCAAGCAGCAGTAAGTTAGTTACCTTTTCTGCAAATTCCTTCAAAACAATCTGTGATTGACAAGAAAAGGTGAAATAATAACATGATGAGCTGTCATTAACAATATTTAAAACACTCAGACCATACCCTACTAAATAAATGTTGTTACATCAATAACAATGATGTTTGCAAACACCAAAAAACAGATGCCTTACGGCCATTCTATTAAGGATATATTTGTTGCCTTACCCTTGAACTTCATATCCGCCCGCCCACTGAGCAAGTGATTAGGTATTGGTTGAGCACCAGATTCTTGACATTGCTAATGTGGAAATCTCTCTTCCAAACTCCACCTATTTGATAATGTATCAATGCACGTTACACTATCAGATGCCAATATCTCTGATAAGTCATTTTAGAAGAATATTTTACCCACCAAAGCCAAATAAAGCTCAAAATAGGTTTCTAAACGTTAAATGTGGACAAAGATATATATGTTCCTACTACTGTTAGCAATGGAAGTCATAGTTGCAGGAAAAACTGGCTTTCATATACGAATCTTAACTACTTTGATACTTATGATGATAGGTAGTGAATGAATGATGTTAAGATATTACCCTTGCAATTAGAACTTGGACACCAACCAACTTGTCGTCCCAAGAGAACATGGATCGAGTGCCACCTAAATATGGATCATGTACGCCTTTGAAAACCCGAATTTTATGTTGTCTCCAGCCATAGGCGGATCCAGGACCGAAAAACCACTGTTGCACCGACCGTCCCACGAAAAACAATGTCGAACGATAAAATATATATATTAAAATTACATTAAAGATAACAAATAATACATAAAGAAAGTCAGTAATAACAAAGCGGGGGACAATGAGGCGAACATGTCATGCTGGAAAATTTACCTCTAGATCGGGGTGAGGTCGAGCCTCTTGGGGGTATTCAGGACAGGGGACGATCCCCCTCGTGTGCGTGTGTGGGAAAAAAAACAAAAAAAAAAACAAAGGATCCGTACATTTACAAAGAAAATCGCCTACATTTACTGTCTATTTCCTGAAGATGTGCTAAAATAACATCATTACTAATAGTTTTAAGTACATATTTTTCTATAAATGTTACAAGACGATTATTTAACCATTGATCACCCATCTTACTACATAACTCATTCTTCACATACTTCATAGCTAGGAAGACTCGTTCAACACTTGCAGTTGCTACGGGCAAAATCAACATTTCTTTCAAAAGTAATTTCTAATATTTGGTTAACTGAGACCCTTCGGCTAGTTTTGTATTAAGGGTGCATCTTAATTTTTTCATCATATTGCAATAAATATTCTTCAAAAGAAGCAAGTGTTTGGTAAATACTTCAAGGTTGAATAAACAATTTTAAACACTTTAATTAATATCGCCTTGATCAAAACAGATTGCGTCAAATAAAAAAATATATTTAATAGATATATGTGACTTTACCTATCAAACTTCGAGAGTAAAAAATAATTAAACTCCTCGATAATTCAACTATTGCCAAAATATAATAACGGGAAAAATAATATTAAATATTATCGGGGAAGGGGGACTTATTCTCAAAAAAATCTGGTGGTGCACGTGCACCACCATGTTACATGTAGATCCCCCTAAGTCTCCAGCGTCGTGGTATCCTGCAACCAGGTTTACCTGCAAAAGATTCATTTTTCATGAAGTGGATATTTAAATCTTAATCTCTTATTTACTTCACCTTTCCTGGATGTTCTTATGCCGAGGACATGTGAGGAATATCACGTCTATCTTCTTTTTGGTAATAAAAACCAAGTTTTGAAATATCGAACTGTACCCAAATGCATTGCAGCTACTTTTTGAGATGATAATATTTGTCAAGAAGCTTCTGTGTACTCACCAAACTTAAGCGATTCATTAGCCTGTACCAACTGAATCACGATATATAATTGGAGTCATCTGACCATATATTTACAGATAGTATAGACCATGGAACTGATCATTGATTAGCATTTCATATAGACATGACAGGTTGTTAAAAGTTGGCCCAAATGATTTATTGTTATGGGCCGGTATTGTTGCAGCCCGGCCCAGACTTATTAATCCTTTCCCCTGGCCCGACTTCTTGTCTACCCCGGCTCCTTGATCTCACCCGTTGATTTAAGGTTGACCTATCTCAACTGTTGGTCTCTTATATTTTAACCCCCCGTTAACCCTAGCCTCACTTCTCTCGGTTTTTTTTCTCTCTCCCCTCTCGCCTCTCCGCCGACTGCCATGGAAAAGGATTTTCTTACCTTTTCTGCTCGGCTTCGCGGTTCCGATTTGGAAGGGGATCGAAACCCATATCAATCAATGATATGAATGTAGGGATGGGCATGAGACGGGATGGGACGGACCTGGGGTCATCCCACGTCCCGTCCCGTGTTATAACAAGCGGGACGGGACGGGACGAGATTGGTGATTTTAAAATTTCATCCCGCGCAGGCCTTATCCCGGTTGGGACGGGACGGAACGGGATGGGGCGGGTTTAGTCCCGCATAAAAAAGTTCAAAATATACATTAGAAAAAAAATAAGAAAATCTACAATTTTATACATTTAAATTCGGAAAAAATATCCAACAAACTAATTTAATAGCCTAAATTAAATTTTTAAAATATCAATTATTAACATTGAATACAACATATCTATTTTTTTGAAAAAAAATATCAATTACTAACTTTATATTGGTTGATTAAGTTTGTGTATAATTATAATATATAGATAGTAAAAAATAAAAATAGTTTACTATTAAAAATTAATTAAAAAATGGTTACAAATAATAAAAATATATGATTTTAAAAAGGGTTAAAAATTTAGCGGGACGGGACGGGCCTTACGGGCCTCAGAATTTTTGTCCCGTGTCCCGTCCCGTAGTTACTCTAATGGGACGGGACAGGACGAGCCTAGTGTTTTTAATTTTGGATCCCGTCCCATCCCGGGTAATTTTGGGACGGGACCGGGACGGGATCGGGATTTTGATTTTTTTTTGCTCACCCCTATATGAATGGATTCGATCCTCCGAAAATCTGTGGCTTTTCCCGGTTGGCGTTTTGCCTATATATTGCGGGCGTTCTGGGCATGAGAAGACACACGAAAAATAAAAACCTATTTTTTCTAAGTGAGGAAAAATCTATCTGTGTTTCTTTGTGAATTTTTATGAGTGAAAAAATATTTTCTGAGTGAAAATTGCTTGAGGCCGATATTGGGGGCTTGTATTCGGGACCTTTTGAAACCAAATGGGATTTGATTTGTTAAATGCGTCTCTGGGCCGCGGATACACACGAGCCTCGACGTGGGTACTGGATAGTGGAGGACTGAGCCGAGGCCGAGTTCCGGTCGATTCGCACCTCCGTTTGCCTTTCGTTTTTCAGATCTTTGTGATCTGTTTCGGTTTGGTCTCTAGCACTTTAATTTCCTGTTCTTTGTGTTCGGTGTTTTTTGGGTTAATTCGTTTTTCCCTTTATTATTTCGTGTAATTCGTTACCTATAAGTTCGTTGTGTAATTCGTTATCTCCGGAATTTATTTGTAATTTGTTTACTGCGTTGTTGTGTAATTTTTTATGTATTCCGAATAGTTACCCTACAGTGGTATCGGAGCCCTCTAAAAGGGGTTTCTATTCGGAAGGGCATACGGATTCCGGCCGAGGGATCCGCTCAGGTATCACTTTCCATACTCTCTCTTAAATTCGGTATTGTTGGTGTGCTGCCTTTCGTTTTTTATTTTCGCTTCCGTCTGCTTCTGTCTTGGTGACTGTGATTGCTTCAGTTTTTTTGCTACCTTTGTGTTGAGACTGTTGAAATCGCTATCTCCGAGCATACCAAACCCCCTTGCCTGGACCGTAAGTGTTCCTCGGATCTTGTGGGGGCTCCGGGATACGACTCCAACTCATATCATTTTAAAATCTGGTGTGATTTTTTCTTTGTGATATCTGTGTGATATTGGTATTCGATTCCAGCTCACCTCATTTCAAAATCGGGTGTGATTTTGTTCTTTGTGGTATCTTCGTGATATTTATCTGTCACCTCTGTTTTTCAGTTTTATTAGTACCTTGTGCTGGTATTTTTTTTTTTTAAAAATCTTGTGTGATTTTTAAAAATACTAAAATGGGTTCTCTAACTTCATTTACAATAGCACCTTTTGACGGCAAAGGAGATTTTAGAATTTGGCAACAGAAAATGAAATCTATACTTGTCCAACAAAAATGTTTTAAAGCCATTGAAGGTACTTTCCCATCCGATGTGTCTTCTGAAAAACGAGAGGAATTAACTGAGTTTGCTCATTCTTCTATAATCTTGAACTTGTCTGATTCTGTGATTAGACGAATAGGCAGAACAGATAATGCTAAACAGCTTTGGGATAAACTTGATGAAACGTTTACTGAAAAATCTTTGCCAAATAAATTATTCCTCCTCGAAAAGTTTTTTCGTTACAAGCTGGATTTGAATAAAGATATTGATGGTAATCTTGATACTTTTACAAAGTTAGTACAAGATATAAAACAAACGGGTGATAAAAACATTGATGATTATTCCCCTATTGTGCTCTTGAATGCTATCCCTGATGCTTATAATGATGTGAAATCTGCCATAAAGTATGGTAGGGATTCTGTGACCTTAGATACTGTTATAAGTGGCTTAAAGAGTAAGGAATTAGACTTGAAAGTTAATAAGGTCTTTAAACCGGTTTCTGATATCAATTTTGTAAGGTCTAAACCACACCTTAAAAAGAAACCGTTTATCAAAACTGATTTTGAAAAGTCTAATAAGAAAAAGGGGCAATGGAAGGATAAATCTAAGTTCCGGCCTAAAAATCGCAAATGCTATAACTGTGGTGAATCTGGTCATTATATACAAGAATGCACCAAGCCTAAAAAGAATTTGCAAAATGATCAGGCTAACTTTACTGCTGGGGATGTCTTTACGGTTATTGATAATTTGCATCTCTCTGTGAATTCTGTGCTTTCGGGTCTAAGTGAAAATGAATGGTTGCTGGATTCTGGATGCACTCACCATATGACATCTTATAAACAGCATTTTACGAGTTATACTAATCTTGGTGATCGGTATGTGTATATGCCTGATAAAGTGAAACGGGTTGTGGCCGGGGTTGGGAATGTTTATTTGAAATTTGCCGATGGTACTCAGTTTACTCTAAAAAATGTCAGACATATTCCCGATTTATCTAACAATTTGATATCTTGTACTACTTTGGAAGATGAGGGTCTTAGGGGTTCATGGGGAAATGGTTATATGAAAATTTGCAGAGGTTCCTTAATGTTGTTTGAAGGAATCCGGAAATTTAATTTGTATGTTTGCCAAACTGAAACTGCTGCATGTTCCAACCTGGTTTGCGCGGATAAAACCGAATTGTGGCATAATAGGTTAGGACATATGAGCATGAAGGGATTAGATATCTTGCATAAACAAAAGTGTTTTGGAAAAGATAAAATCTCTAAGTTGTTGACACAAAGTGTATTTTGATGATGGTTACATACAAAACATTTAATTGAATCTATCTCGGCTCGATAATATTTTGAAGGAACACATTATGGCTAACGCACGCTACGTATCATACCGTAGCGCACGCTATCGAGACTCTCACACACAGACCAGTCAAGTCAGCTGCAGCCTACTCAAGTCGCCTGATCGATAGCGCACGCAAGCTATTGAATGATAGCGCACGCTAATAAACTATAGTTAGCGCACGCTATACAACATACATAACGCACGCTATCGCAAGTCTCCAGAAGTCAGTGAAAGGAAATCGACCGACGTTGCGCACGCTACACATATATTCTTACGTACGCTAAAGTGAAGACTTAGCGCACGTTAATTTTCATATCTAGCGCACGCTACCGAAATTATGGTTAGTAGTCCAAAGAGCCACTGGACTCACTTCGTCTAGGTTTTTACGCACGCTACACAAGGTAACGACGTTATTGAAATAATTCAAGAGCGCACGCTAAAGGAAAGGTGTTAGCGCACGCTAAATGGAATCTGCAGCCACTGCTTGAAATTCAACCGTTGGAAGCAAGAGTCAATGCAGATCCGGAAAATCTGGAAATATTGGATTTAATTAATGCTAGCGCACGCTAATCATAATTTTAGCCGTTGGAAAAAGAGTCGTTGGAGAGGAAATCGGATTTTGTCAAAGTCAAGATCGAAGACTAGTTGACCAAGACGATAGCGCACGCTACCATATCATTACTAGCGCACGCTAGACACAGAATTTTACCGTTGCAACAGTCTTTGTGACCGTTCAGAAAATTCAAGTCAAAATCCGCTAACGCACGCTACAAGGATCTATTAGCGCACGCTAATAGCATATTTTTCAGAATTTGAAGGCTGTCTCACTCCTATAAATACCCGAAGGACTTGGGTATCAATTACACACAACTTCAAGCATTCAAGCATACAAGCAATCAAAGCATTCTTGAGCTCAGATTTACATACTTTACTGCGTTACAAGTTGTGAGAAAAGAAAGATACAAGAGCGATTTCAATTGTAATATCTATTATTCTTTGTATTCTTTCATTTGGTTGTAAGTGTTGCATCACTTACACGTGAGCGAAAAAGAAACGAATCAAGAGTCACTAATCCGGTGTTATTAGGATCTTTGATCCGGCATTGTTAGGATTATACTCCCATATTCGTATAGTGAGGATCATCTAGTTCCTATAGAACACTAGATAAACAATTATTCATATTGAGGGAAAGGTTGAGCTTGGACCGATAGAAGACAAGCGGATTGTAACGGTTGTGAACTCGGACCGATAGAAGACGAGTTAAGGTTGTGGTTTTTCTTAAGCCAATAGAAAAAGAAAGTCGGAGAGAGGACGTAGGCAAGTTGCCGAACCTCTATAAATTCTTGAGTCTTTATTTTCCGCATTATTTTCTTTTTACTCGCAAGAAATTTCGGTATTCCGCATCACCACTATTCAACCCCCCTTCTAGTGGTGAATTTATCTCTTCAGTTGGTATCGGAGCGGGTCTCTTTTTAAAGGTTTAACCACCTAGGAGAAAAAGATCCGCAAATGGCACTTCTAGGCCAAATTGAAGGAAATGCTCTCAACCGTCCTCCTTTCTTCGACGGTTCCAATTTCATGACGTGGAAAAAGAAGATGGCAATCTTCGTACAAGCCTACGATATTGAAATCTGGAAAGTTATTGCTCTCGGTCCTAAACTTGCTAAGAAAGAAGATGGATCGTTGAAAAAAATCGAAGAATTCAACGATGAGGATTGGAGAAACACGCATGTCAACTCCCGAGCTACTCAACTCCTCTATTGCGCTCTCAATCCCGAAGAACTTAATAGGATATCATCCTATGAAAGTGCAAAAGAAATTTGGGAAATTCTCGAAGTCACTCACGAGGGAACCACTCAAGTCAAGGAGACCAAAATTAATATGTTACTCCATGACTACGAATTATTTTCCATGAAAGACGAGGAAACGATCACAAATATGTTGGATCGATTTTCGCTATAACAAACGGTCTTGCATCTTTGGAAAGCCTATATCGAGCAAATGACAAAGCTAAGAAAATTTCGCGATCGTTGCCACGAGAATGGGATGCCACGGTCACCGCGATCATGGAATCCAAGGATCTCAACAAGCTCGAATCTGCCCTCATCGGGTCACTCATCAACTATGAGATCGTTCTCAAGTCTAGAGGCACAAAACCAAAGCCTCGGGAAAGAGTAGTCGCATTCAATGTTGATAGCGACGTTGAGGAAGATGTTGCCGAAGATGAAGACGACGAGGAACTCGCTCTTTATGCCAAAAACTTTAGAAGGTACAAAACCTAATTCAAAAGAGGCGAAGTTTTCTTGGTCGGGATGGCAAACCGAGCAAAAGAAGAGTGGCTACACTCTGTCAAGAAGTTCGACAATAATTGTCGAAATGTGGTCAAGCCGGTCATTATGCCAAAGAATGCCGAGGATCCTCTTCAAAACCGCAAATGGAAAGATTCAAAAAGAAGGAGGTTCTAATCGCTTCTTGGAGTGATGACGAGGAGGAGATTGAAAGATCTCTAGACGCAAACCTTGCATTCATGGCCCTCGACTCAAAGCAATATCGAGGTAAGCTCTAAACTCAATGACGATGAATATGATTCTTTTGATTTTTGTGATTCACAAGAAGTTCATCAAGATGATGAGTTGTTGAGTGCGTTTGAATCGTTAAATACGGAGTATGACGAGATGGTCAAGTTAAATATATCTTTAAAGAGAAAAATAAAATCTCTAGAACTCGAAAACTCCTCGCTTCAAAACAAGGGCAAAACTATTGAGATCGACCATACATCATGTATTGAAAAAGAAAATGTTTTGAAAATCGAGTTAACAAAAACTCAAAAGGAGCTAAAATATATTTTGAACAAATTTACTCTAAACGAGAAATTCGAAAGGCTCCTATCTATTCAAAAATCGCCCTTGCTCAAACACGGTCTTGGTTTCGACTTTTAAACGGGAACAATCCCTTATTAACCTCGACAAAATAAAGAAAACCGAAACCGAGAACTCAAAAGATCCGCTCAAACGAGTTCACAATGTTAATACTCATTCAATGTTAAGTAATGTCATTGTTATGCAATTATGGGTTCCGAAGGGACGATTGTTCGAATGCTATAAGCATAGTTAACTTTGGAGGACCCAAACGGGCTTGGGTACCAAACAACCGAGAAATTCTATTTTTGTAGGTACCGGCACCAAGGAAAACAAGTGGTACATTGATAGCGGATGCTCAAGGCACATGTGCGGCTCCGAGGACTTATTTGAAGACCTCGAATATCAAGATCAAGGACATGTGACCTTTGGAGATAACCAAAAGGGAAAAATCAAAGGAATCGGCAAAGTCGGTAAGGAACCTTCTCCTTCTATCAACAAAGTACTATTTGTTGAAGGTTTGCATCATAATCTCCTTAGCGTTTCGCAACTTTGTGATGAAGGTTTTAAAATTCTATTTGAGCAAACGCATTGCACGGCATTTAGAAATAATAAAATTGCATTCATTGGTTTGAGATGTGGAAACATCTATATTGTTGATCTTAATGATAAGAGTTCATTCAATGAAAAATGCCTTATTACCTTGGATGACAATGCATATTTATGGCATCGAAAATTGGGGCATACTTCTATACCTATTATTTCTATTTTATCTAGACACGACCTTGTTCGTGGATTGCCCAAACTCAAATTCGATAGAAAACATTTGTGTGAATCATGCATTAAAGGGAAACATACTCGAGAATCGTTTAAACCAAAATTCGAGGTTTCCACTAGTCGAGTTCTTGAACTCGTGCATATGGATTTGATCGGACCATCTAGACATGTTAGTTTAAATGGTAAACTTTATACTTTGGTTATTGTTGATGATTTCTCTCGATTTACTTGGGTTAGATTTTTAGCTCATAAAGATGATGTATTTTCAGAGTTTTCTAAATGGTGTCGTTTGGTATCAAATGAGAAAAATCTCTCCATAATTTCTATTCGCACCGACCACGGAGGCGAATTTGATTGCACCCCGTTTGAACTTTTATGCGATAAATACGGTATTAATCACAATTTTTCGGCTCCTAGAACGCCTCAACAAAATGGAGTTGTTGAAAGGAAAAACGATCTTTGGAAGAAATGTCGAGAACAATGCTTAATGAATACTCTCTTCCACGATACTTTTGGGCCGAAGCAATTTTTACGGCATGCTATGTGATTAACCGAGTTCATGTTCGTAGAACTCATCTTAAAACTCCTTATGAATTATGGAAGGGCAAAAAGCCCAATATTGCTTACTTTCATCCTTTTGGTTGCAATGTATTTATTTTGAACAATGGCAAGGATAACTTGGGCAAGTTTGATGCCAAATCCGACTCCGGAATTTTTCTTGGCTATTGTACGAATAGCAAAGCATATCGTGTGTATAATATTAGAACGAATAAAGTTGAAGAATCCATACACGTTAAATTCAATGATATGATCTCACCCCGAGAAAGGTAGAATATTTTGATGATGCAGTACCTTTAGGATCCCTCACCCGAAGTGAAGAAAATTTGGAAATCGAAACGAACACAATCGTTGATTTACCGAAAGATTGAGGCACATCAAAGACCATCCGAAGGATCTCGTGATCGGAAACATTGAAGACGGTGTTCAAACCCGAAGGAGGACCACCGAGTTTATGGCTCATTGTGCTTTTGTATCCGAAATAGTTCCCAAAAATATATCTAAGCTCTCGATGATGAAAGTTGGGTAATGGCAATGCAAGAGGAGCTTGTGCAATTCAAGCACAATAATGTATGGAATTTAGTTCCCGCGCCTAAAGATAAAACAATTATCGGAACTAAATGGGTGCATAAAATCAAGAGTGACGAAGACGGCTATCCTATTCGAAATAAATCTCGTTTAGTCGCTCAAGGATATAATCAAGAAGAAGGTCTTGATTACGAAGAAAGTTTTGCTCCCGTGGCTCGACTCGAAGCCATTCGCTTGCTTTGTGCATTTGCCGCTCATAAAAAGATAAAGCTATTTCAAATGGATGTCAAAAGTGCATTCTTGAATGGTATCATTCAAGAAGAAGTCTACGTCAAGCAACCTCCCGGTTTTGAAGACCATCATTTTCCGGATCATGTCTACAAGCTCAACAAGGCACTCTACGGGTTGAAGCAAGCACCCCGAGCATGATTTTTCTAATCTTATGAAAGGAGAATTCGAAATGAGTATGATGGGAGAATTAACGTTCTTCCTCGGGCTTCAAATCAAACAATGCGAAGATGGAATTTTTATCCATCAAACGAAGTACTCAAACGACCTCCTCAAGAAATTCAATATGGAAAATAGCAAGGTGATATCTACGCCAATGTCGTCATCATTAAAGCTCGAGAAAGATGAAAATGGCAAATCCGTAGATCAAAAACTATATCGAGGTATGATCGGATCTTTGCTATATTTGATTGCATCTAGGCCAGATATAATATTTGCTACATGTCTATGTGCTCGATTCCAAGCTAATCCCAAGGAATCACATTTAATTGCTTGTAAACGTATTTTTCGCTATTTGAAAGGAACTATTGGACTAGGTCTATGGTATCCTTCTTGCTTGGATTTTAATTTAATTGCCTATAGTGACGCCGATTTACGGATGCAAAATTGATAAAAAGAGTACTAGTGGTACATGTCACTTTATTGGATCTTGTTTAATATCTTGGGAAGTAAAAAGCAAACCAACAGTAGCATTGTCTACAATTGAGGCCGAATATGTCGCCGCAGGAGCGCCTTTGTGCTCAAGTGCTATGGATCAAAAATCAACTACGCGACTACGGCATTCATTTTGAAAATACCCTATCTTATGTGATAACACTAGTGCAATTAATTTGAGCAAAAATCCTGCTTTTGCACAAATCGAACCAAGCATATAGATATTAGACATCACTTTTACGTGATCATGTTCATAAGAAAGACATCTGTTTAATTTTTGTCGACGAAGGATCAACTTGCGACATATTTACAAAACCTCTTCCCGAAGAATCTTTTAACTCCATTCGTTTGCAACTTGGCATGGGACATATAGACAACTTTTGAAATAAAATTCTACTCAAAACATCAACATCGGTGAGTCGGATCACCGCTAGCGCGCTAGCTTCATACTCTTAACGCGCGCTAAAAATTTATGACGATAGCGTACTCTAAACCTTTCCTTCTTGCGACGCTAATTAAAGTTTTCTTGTTATTCGGGATGTACCCAAGTAAGTCCTAATTTTTCGCCTAACGTACGCTAATCCTTTAAATCCTAGCGTACTCTAACTTAAAACTCGTTGACTATATATATGCCGTACAACCCTAAATCAACACATCCCTTAACGCACGCAAACGACTTCTCTCTTGCAAAAACCCTAGACAGACATCCGATCCAATCTGCGATCTTCTCCCTCAAAATCTTCGATTCCCTTCGTTTTTCTCCTTCTCCGATCATGTCTAGCAAGAATCGAACCGCTATGGGAAAGCAATACAACAATTTGAAGCGTCCTCTAAACGCCCAATTTGATGCGGACCGGTTCGTCTCCGCCACTGCTTCGAGAGTGTTCTTTGACATACTCCCTCAAGAACACATCACGGATTGCTACTTTTTCAATCTTCTAAGTCTCGAACGGGTAAACGTTAACATCTCCAATTTCTTCTCATCACTCGGTATTTTCGTTTCGTTGAGTGCAAAAACCTGTTTTCCCGAGCTCGTCCGAATTCTATGCCAACCTTCACGTGGCCGAGAGTGAAGGTTCTTCACCCTTGTGCTAGGTAGTCTTGTCGGAGGAACCAAGGTGAAAGTTTCTTCCGATATTTTGTATCAAATTTTGGTTTGCCCAGAGATGGTCTTATCCTTTGACCGAAAATCATTGGTCGACGATAATGAAATTGGTGAAATTGACGTGAAAGAATTTCTGAGCTCGAAAGCCGTTATTGACATAACGGATGATTTTTTTGAAAACAACGACTTCGGAATCAATATTCGTTTGCTTTTGGTAGCCCTCACAAAATGCCTTATGCCAAAGGTCAATTCGCAGCACAAACTAGTCGGCATGGACAAGAAAGTGGTGTACCGCGTTCTAAATGACGATAAGGTCGATTTCTCCGACATCATCATTAGTTGGATGAAGGTGAAAGGAGATTTGTTCCGGTCGAAAAATTACGCCACTCGTTCTCGCAAGGCTGGAATGCCTTATGGCTCTATCCTCTCGGCTATCTTTAGCTTTCATCAAGTGGACTTGTCGAAGGACAAGGCAGTCCCCGTCTCCCTCGGGCATGAGATCTCGGACGCGTCACTTAAAGCTATGCACTACGTCCGTACGATCAACAGAGGCTGGATTCTCTTTCCGTACCTTCGCGATGATGACCAAGTTGAGAAAGGGTCACGGAAGCCCACTGCAGAAGAAATGATCACTCGTCGGGGACCTCACACCCTTCGAGAAATGCAGACTGGGGAATTCGTAAGGAAACCAACATCGAAAGGAAAACGCCCGATGCGAAATGTGGTGACGGAGGAAGAAGAGAGTGATCTCTTTGCTCGGATGCGGAGCATCGAGACTTCACACGCTGAGTTATGAGAGGACTTTCGGGCTCTGCGTTCGGAAGTCAGAGAAGTGCGCTCAGAAGTCCGGGAAGTTCGTGGGCTGTTATCCGAGTTTATTCGCTTCACACACCCCTCGTTCCCTTTCCCTTCGACCTCCTCCGATCCGTAGATTTGATGATTTTTGATGCTTGGTGTAGAAATCTTCTTTTTCGAATAATATATATGTCGCTTGCCATGGAAAACTCGTTGTATTCACTGCATTTTATTATTAATGAAATCCGCATTTCTTAATTTGGCATTTATTATGTACACGTATTTGCTATCTCCAAGTATTGTTACTATCGTTGTTACTATCATTGTTGATTGCACCTTGAGTAATGGCAAAATTTCGTTAATGTTTATTAATAATGCAACAATTCAGGGGGAGTTCCTTTTTGTTTCTGTCAAAAAGGGGGAGAATACTCCAAAAAACGAAAACCGACTAACATATCGAACAAGTTTATCTTGATTCGAATCATTTCAAAACGTTTTTGCAGGTATTAATTAAATGTTTTGACATCATCAAAAAGGGGGAGATTGTTGACACAAAGTGTATTTTGATGATGGTTACATACAAAACATTTAATTGAATCTATCTCGGCTCGATAATATTTTGAAGGAACACATTATGGCTAACGCACGCTACGTATCATACCGTAGCGCACGCTATCGAGACTCTCACACACAGACCAGTCAAGTCAGCTGCAGCCTACTCAAGTCGCCTGATCGATAGCGCACGCAAGCTATTGAATGATAGCGCACGCTAATAAACTATAGTTAGCGCACGCTATACAACATACATAACGCACGCTATCGCAAGTCTCCAGAAGTCAGTGAAAGGAAATCAGAATTGGACGTTGCGCACGCTACACATATATTCTTACATACGCTAAAGTGAAGACTTAGCGCACGTTAATTTTCATATCTAGCGCACGCTACCGAAATTATGGTTAGTAGTCCAGTAGCCACTGGACTCACTTCGTCTAGGTTTTTACGTACGCTACACAAGGTAACGTACGGTATTGAAATAATTAATTAGCGAAAGCTAAAGGAAAGGTGTTATCGCACGCTAAATGGAATCTGCGATTTACCGTTTGAAATTCAAGTTGGAAGCAAGAGTCAATGCAGATCCGGAAAATCTGGAAATATTGGATTTAATTAATGCTAGCGCACGCTATGCATACTTGCTAGCGCACGCTAATCATAATTTTAGCCGTTGGAAAAAGAGTCGTTGGAGAGGAAATCGGATTTTGTCAAAGTCAAGATCGAAGACTAGTTGACCAAGACGATAGCGCACGCTACCATATCATTACTAGCGCACGCTAGACACAGAATTTTACCGTTGCAACAGTCTTTGTGACCGTTCAGAGAATTCAAGTCAAAATCCGCTAACGCACGCTACAAGGATCTATTAGCGCACGCTAATAGCATATTTTTCAGAATTTGAAGGCTGTCTCACTCCTATAAATACCCGAAGGACTTGGGTATCAATTACACACAACTTCAAGCATTCAAGCATACAAGCAATCAAAGCATTCTTGAGCTCAGATTTACATACTTTACTGCGTTACAAGTTGTGAGAAAAGAAAGATACAAGAGCGATTTCAATTGTAATATCTATTATTCTTTGTATTCTTTCATTTGGTTGTAAGTGTTGCATCACTTACACGTGAGCGAAAAAGAAACGAATCAAGAGTCACTAATCCGGTGTTATTAGGATCTTTGATCCGGCATTGTTAGGATTATACTCCCATATTCGTATAGTGAGGATCATCTAGTTCCTATAGAACACTAGATAAACAATTATTCATATTGAGGGAAAGGTTGAGCTTGGACCGATAGAAGACAAGCGGATTGTAACGGTTGTGAACTCGGACCGATAGAAGACGAGTTAAGGTTGTGGTTTTTCTTAAGCCAATAGAAAAAGAAAGTCGGAGAGAGGACGTAGGAAAGTTGCCGAACCTCTATAAATTCTTGAGTCTTTATTTTCCGCATTATTTTCTTTTTACTCGCAAGAAATTTCGGTATTCCGCATCACCACTATTCAACCCCCCTTCTAGTGGTGAATTTATCTCTTCATAAGTTGTCTTTCTGTGACTCTTGCATGTATGGAAAACAACATAAAACCCAATTTCCAAAACCTCCCAATTCCCCTGATCCTGTTTTTGAAAAATCTGGTAAGAGTTCCAATGTGCTTGATTATGTTCATGCTGATGTTTGGGGTCCTGCCAGTGTCCCAACTCATGGGAGGAACCGTTACTTCTTGTCCATTATTGATGATTATTCAAGGAAAGTTTTCGTTTTTTTACTCAAACTGAAATCTAATGTGTTCGAAAAATTTCAAACTTGGAAAACTTTAGTGGAAAATCAAACCGGAAAACGGATTAAAAAGATAAGGACCGACAACGGTCTTGAATTTTGCAATACTCAGTTTGATACTATGTGTTCTGAAAATGGCATCCTTAGGCATAAGACAGTTCCATACACCCCTCAACAGAACGGGGTGGCTGAGCGAATGAACCGAACCCTCCTTGAAAAGGTTAGGGCTATGCTCACCACTTCTGGGCTGTCCAAAAGTTTTTGGGGTGAGGCTCTTTTAACTGATGCCTATCTTATCAATAGATCACCTTCTATACCTTTGAATGGTAATTACCCCGAGTCTGTGTGGTCGGGTCATGCTGTTGATTTTTCAAACATTCGTGTGTTTGGTTGTGCTGCTTATGTGCATCAAAATGTTGATAAACTTGAGCCTAGGTCCTTGAGATGTGTTTTTCTTGGATATCCTGATGGTATTAAGGGTTATCGTTTATGGGTCAGATCTAAACCCGGGTTGAAGGTGATCACTAGTAGGGATGTGGTGTTTAATGAAACTGAATTTTCTTGTCTTAATAATCCTTTCCTTGCTCCTGTATTAGCTGCTGAAAATTCTCCCCACCCTGTTCAGATTAGGGTGGGGCATCTTAGTGATAATGAGTTACCTGCTGAATCTGATAATGTGGAAAATCCTGAAATCTCTAATGATCAACCTGATAATCAATCTAAAAATGGAGACGAATCTGAATATGTTCCTGATTTGTCTGATTATCAACTAACTAGGGATAGGTCTAGAAGAAATGTTAGAGGACCTATACATTTAGATGATTTCCACATGGCTTCCCTTGCTTTCAATGTGTTTGATATGCTTGATGGTAATGAACCTAAATCTTACAATGATGCTTTGTTGTCTGATAAATCAAATGAATGGTTAAGAGCAATGAATGAGGAAATGACATCCTTGCATGCAAATAATACTTGGAAACTTGTTCCAAAACCTAGAAACTGTTCTTTGATTGATTGTAAGTGGTTATTTAAAGTCAAAAAGGATGAGGATGACATCAGATTCAAAGCAAGGTTAGCAGCTAAAGGTTTCACTCAGCGTGAGGGTATTGACTATACCGAAATTTTTGCACCCGTGGTTAAATTCACCATTGTTCGCATTATGCTTGCATTAGTTGCACATCATAATTGGGAGATGAAACAATTAGATGTTAAAATGGCTTTTTTGCATGGTGAATTAAAAGAAACCATCTACATGAAACAACCGGAAGGTTTTATAGATAGTAACCATCCGGATTATGTGTGCTTGCTGAATAAAACCTTATATGGCCTGAAGCAATCCCCTAAAGAGTGGAACAAGAAGTTTAATGATTGCATGCTGTCCTTGAAATTCTGTCGAAGTGCATATGATCCATGCCTTTATTTCAAGATTGACTGTGATGTTCCTATGTTCCTACTTATTTATGTAGATGATATGCTCTTGATAAGTTCGTGCATTAAATCTATTAATCATGTCTAAAATCGCTTATGTGAACAATTTGACATGAAATATTTGGGGGATGCTAAAAGAATTTTAGGCATGAAGATCGTTCGGGATAGATCTAAAGGCACTTTATTTCTAAATCAGTCCTCTTACATTGATAAAATTCTGGAAAAATTTTCAATGACTGATGCGAAATCTGTTAGTGTGCCGTTCGCTTCTCATTTCTTACTATCCAAAACTCAGTCACCAAAAACTGAATCTGAAATTCGTGAAATGAGATCTATCCCATATGCTAATGCTATTGGATCTGTCATGTACCCTATGGTCGATGCAGGACACGATATTGCTTATCTTGTGTTTGTTTAAGTAGGTATATGGCCAATCCTGGGAAGCCTCATTGGGAGGCTCTTAAGTGGTTACTTCGGTACTTAAAAAACTCTGTTTCTGATGGTCTTGTGTTTTCTAAATCTAATGACGGGGTTAACCTTAAAGGTTTTGTTGATTCTAATTATGTCAATGACCGGGATGAATGTAAGTCCACAACTTCATATGTGTTTACCTTGTGTGGCTCATGCATTTCTTGGAAATCACAACTTCAGCATATAGTTACTTTGTCTACTACCGAAGCTGAATATATTGCCACCACTGAAGCCTTTAAAGAGGCTATTTGGTTGAAAAGTTTACTTACTAAAATTGGTGTTCTTCGTGACAATGTTGTGATCTTTTCTGACAGTCAATCTAGCATACATTTGTGCAGAAATCCTGTTTCCATGATCGTACAAAGCATATTGACGTCAGGCGACATTTCATTCGTGATATCGTGGAAAAGGGCATAATTGATTTGAAGAAAATCCCGTCCCAGTCTAACCCTGCAGATATGGGCACGAAGTGCCTACCGGTCGAGAAAATCAGATCGTGCAAGTCGATACTAAATATCGACTCCTTCAACTGAAGACTCTCCAGTCTTTCTTTTCGCTATCTTTGTGATAGCTTTTCTAGTTTTCTCCGTGATTCCTAGTTTTCTTTCTTAGTGATTGATTAATATCTTTATACTTATACTAACTTTGTGTGGTGTGCAGGTGGTGTGACGTTCGGCGATGATGACCTCCTTATCAAAGAAAGTACCCCGATGGCTCATTTGGTCCGGGTGGAGATTTGTTAAAAGTTGGCCCAAATGATTTATTGTTATGGGCCGGTATTGTTGCAGCCCGGCCCAGACTTATTAATCCTTTCCCCTGGCCCGGCTTCTTGTCTACCCCGGCTCCTTGATCTCACCCGTTGATTTAAGGTTGACCTATCTCAACCGTTGGTCTCTTATATTTTAACCCCCCGTTAACTCTAGCCTCACTTCTCTCGGGTTTTTTTCTCTCTCCCCTCGCGCCTCTCCGCCGACTGCCATGGAAAAGGATTTCCTTACCTTTTCTGCTCGGCTTCGCGGTTCCGATTTGGAAGGGGATAGAAACCCATATCAATCAATGATATGAATGGATTCGATCCTCCGAAAATCTGTGGCTTTCCCCGGTTGGCGTTTTGCCTATATATTGCGGGCGTTCTGGGCATGAGAAGACACACGAAAAATAAAAACCTAATTTTTCTAAGTGAGGAAAAATCTATCTGTGTTTCTTTGTGAATTTTTCTGAGTGAAAAAATATTTTCTGAGTGAAAATTGCTTGAGGCCAATTTTGGGGGCTTGTATTCGGGACCTTTTGAAACCAGACGGGGATTTGGATTTGTTCGTCTGGGTTTATGGCCGCGGATACACACGGAGCCTTGGACGTGGGTACTGGATAGTGGAGGACTGAGCCGAGGCCGAGTTCCGGTCGATTCGCACCTCCGTTTGCCTTTCGTTTTTCAAATCTTTGTGATCTGTTTCGATTTGGTCTCTAGCACTTTAATTTCCTGTTCTTTGTGTTCGGTGTTTTTTGAGTTAATTCATTTTTCCCTTTATTATTTCGTGTAATTCGTTGCCTATAAGTTCGTTGTGTAATTTGTTATCTCCGGAATTTATTTGTAATTTGTTTACTGCGTTGTTGTGTAATTTTTTATGTATTCCGAATAGTTACCCTACACAGGTAAACATCTACCCAACTGCTCAGGCTTTACAGCAATTGGATCTGGAGGTGATGATTTTGTGCAATCTATGGTGGTTGCTGCAGTAGAGAGTTACCCAGCCGGACCATTATGACCAATACTATAAATGGGCTGTTTTTACCTACTACCCAACCTACCCGCCCCTCATTTTGAAGTGTGATTTTGTTCACCCTCCTAAAAAGAGGGTGAACTTACCCTCCATAATTGGAGGGTAATTTTTAGATATAAAAATTAAATTTTTTAAATTTTATTTATTCTATGTTAATCTATTTGTTGAGATCTTTAATTTGAGTATAATCTTGATATACAATTTTTTATTTTTGAAAATTATTTTATTTTGAGTGAGTGATTAATTTTTTATTTATGAAAATAATTTTTTTTTCAAAAATAAAAAATTGTATACCAAGATTATACTCAAATTAAAGATCTCAACAAATAGATTAACATAGAATAAATAAAATTTAAAAAATTTAATTTTTATATCTAAAAATTACCCTCCAATTATGGAGGGTAAGTTCACCCTCTTTTTAGGAGGGTGAACAAAATCACACTCCTCATTTTGCTACACTTTCATATTTGACTCTCAAAACATTAGAATCAGTAAAATGTTTCTGCATACATAAACTGTATGTTAATGAAGGTACCTTGGCGTTTCCTTGTTGTGGCTGTTGGCTCGTGATTGGAGCAATTCTTTGGCAGCGCAGCACCAAAGACCTTCATAAGCACACAAAAAACACAAAATATCCAAAGATGATATGAGATTAAATTATATACACTTGAACCAACAATAGTTACCGCACGAATTTAATAAGTTGGCTGATGTACTCTAATAATCTTCTTCTTCTTCTTTTTTTCTTATCCCCACTTGTGCCTTGACGTAGTCCGAAAGTCGGGCAATGACCATTGCCTTCAATAAACATCATTGGTGTATGTTTGTTCAATAAACATCATTCATATTAATAACAAGAATTAATCGTTTTACATAACAAGAATCACATTTATCCTAATAAGATAGTTACGGAGTATTTCATAAGAAAATTGCTAAATGTAGCCTTATTATTAAGATATCTAGACACGCATTAAGTGCTTGTACATTCAACAATAACTGCCCACTCTTTGCGTTTAAGCACTCACAACCGACTCAATGTATCGTTAATTATGCACATTTTTGTTTCTTAAACGTAATACTTAGGATTATGTTGATCAAATCCCATCTCTTAAAGTCAAAGAAAGTGTTCTTGAACATATAACGTGGAGGCCAAGAATCAGGAGTCAACAATATTGTTACAATATTCGCTGGTGGGGTTTCTAATGGATGGTCATATTTTAAGGTCGATCATATCAACGATTTTACACCACAATAATTACAGAATTATCATTACATGGATGTTCATTGGTTTTGTTTTCTGGTTTATTTGGGTTGTGTTGGATTTTTGTATCATTACATGGGTGGTTATCGGTTTTGTTTTCTCGGTTCACTTAGCAAAAATTATCGTAATTGAATGTTGGAACACGATTTTATTTAAGTAAGCCACCGATGTAAAATACACCGATCATCTGTGCTAGTAGAATCGTTCACACAACGACACCTCATTAGATTTGTAGGGAAGCATTCATTATTAGTGCTTGTGAGTGTGCCGGTAACATATAGATTCTAGAACTTGTGTTTGTGATGCATGCCGAGACCACTAGTGAGACTACATTCGTGTAGTTAGGATGTACTATATGATAAGAGGCATTAGGATAACCCATGTTTTAAACATGTAATATAATTACATTGACTTAATTGGTCAAGTAATTCTCCCATACCTTTGCGATGTACTCATTTTTAGTACACGATACCCCTAGTACACCCCTCAGAGCCTATCTTTTTCGTTTCTAACTTTAAGTGATTGGAAAGACCTAAAGGAAGAAATTCCGAATAGCGCAATCCGGTTACTTAAGGAAGAATTTGTTTACAATCCACCCCAAATGTACACTCAAATCGCCTTAGCCTACCTTGTATGCACTCACTTTTAGTGCATTATTGTTATTTGTTTAAACCCTTAGTTAATTGTCTAATTGATTACATGTTTGATGTGCGAGTCATATCTTGTACACATTATTTTCGGACGATTGAGACTCATGGGTAAAGTACTAGTGTTATGGAGTAACGGGGAAGAACATCATTTATTGCCCCTATATGTGCGTTAATGTTTAAAGTACTCCAAGTGTTTCGATTATCTTGATTCGAGTCTTTATTTTTAATTATGTAAAAGTTTTAGTGTAAGGGGAAAGCAAGTTTCTTTTGATGTATTATTTTGGATGGTAGAGTAAAAGTGTATGAAATTTTTTTTGAAAAAACAAGAAAAACGAAAAAAAGTAGAAAAAAAGAAAGTAGAAAAAAACATACGGGCTACCATTTATTTCTTTATTTTATTGTTTAAGTCAATATAGTGTCTTGGAAAAATACAAAAAGAGAGTCGTAGTTAGTTTAAGTTGAGTCGAGTTGTTGGGAATTATACTTAACAGTAGGAACTGTCTCGGTCAAAAAAGGTACTGATAGCAGATTACACTACCAGTACTAACTAGAGTTAGTACTGATTGCTCAAAAAGTTAGAACTGCTTATAAGATGAAGATCAAAAGTGAAGATATGTTTAAGATAATTATAGAATAGATTGCATGTATATCTTATACGTTTAGATTGATATGAATAATGTATCAAAGTAGTTTTCTTGTACAGGACTCCTTGTGTGCTATAAAAGGAGGTCCTAGGTTTAGGGTTTAATTTACTTAACTCACAAAGCTTCAAGGTTGTAACCCTAGTGATAAGAAAAATATCACTCATATTATCATTAATAATATTGAAGCTATTTGGTTGTTTATTTACTGTGTTCATATTCACATTGTTCATATACATTCATACATCACTTACACAAACATCTTATAAGTGTTAGCTAGTAAATTCCGCTTGCTAGTTAACATTAACTCAAAGTATCACCCAACACAAGGAGTGTGTTGTAGATCATCATAAGTGGTATCAGAGCCAGGTTCTAATATGTTGAATTAGAAGATCTCAAGAAACAACTTACTCACTTCAACAAATCTAATGGAGATGGAAAACAGCCAATCCAATGTTGCAGCAAGGCTTCCAAAGCTCAAGCTTAATGAGTTTGAGAAATGTTTTGTGAAGTGTTTATGAGAAAACCAATTATCAAGGATAGAGAGGTAGAAAGGATAATTGGGTAGGGGTAGAATGGGTATTCCTCACATGGCATAAAAGAGAGAAGAGAATATGCCATGGAATATTTCTCTATAGGGAAGAGTGAGTAAGGTTGGATTAAGAATGAACCATGGTTAAGTTAGGAGTAACCAAGGTTGGGTTACAAAGAAGTGTGTAGAGACTAAACCATGGTTAGGTTAGAAAGTGAACCATGGTTGGGTTAATCGGTATATCCAAGGGAATAATCCATCCTTGGTGAGGTTAAGAGTTAACCATGGTTGGGTGAGAAATAGGTGTGTTGAGAACTACCTATGGTTGGGTTAGAAATGAACCATGTTTGGGTTAAGAGAAGAATATTCCATTTCTTGAAGAAGAAGGTGAAATGCAAGTGTTAGGAATACGTTTTTTTATATAAGAAGATTCGGTCACCCCGATGTTGACTCAAAAAGGATTTTGATGATAATTTCATTCAAAATATTTAATAAAATCAATCTCAGCACGCTGTTACATTGAAGGAACAAAATGGTGTTAGCGCACGCTACCTATACCAGTGTAGCGTACGCTATCGAGGAATGTGTATTCAGCCTAGTTAGTCAGCTGCAGTCCAGTGAAGTTACCTGATGGATAGCGCACGCAATACTTTCAGCATTAGCGCACGCTAAGTTACTACAGTTAGCGCACGCTATACAATCAATATTAACGCACGCTATCGCATCATTCAGTCAGAGGACAGAAAGGTCTGGAAAGAAAATGGAAACGGTCTTGCGCACGCTATGAACAAATATTTACGTACGCTAATACAAGGACTTAGCGGACATTATTCTTAATTACTCGCGCACGCTACAGGCTATCATGGTCAGTAGTCCAGTAGCTACTGGACTCAAGTTGAGAAGAGCTTTACATACGCTACACAGGGTAACGTACGTTACCAAAGAAAACATTTAGCGCACGCTACGATATAAACATTAGCGCATGCTAAATCAGTCAAACAACTTACTGTTGGAATTTCTACCGTTAGAAGGCAAGAGTCAATGAAGCCGTGAAATCTGGAAAAGCTGGAATTAATTAATGCTAGCGCACGCTATGCATCATTATTAGCGCACGCTAAGCTCAAATTTAGCCATTGGACAAAGAGACATTGGGGAGACAAACCAACACTTTCAAAGTCAAGATTGAAGACCTGTTGACCAGCCGATAATGCACGCTACGAGTACATGACTAGCGCACGCTAGCCATATAATTTTACTGTTGGAATAGTTTTGTGATCGTTCAGGAAAGCCAAGTCAGAATCGACAGCGCACACTAGAAGACATTATTAGCGCACGCTAATAATACGATTTTCAGTTTTTGAAGAATGGCTCTCACCTATAAATACCCATGGGACTTGGGTATCATTTACACACAACTTCAAGCATACAAGCATACAAGTATACAAGCATTCTTGAGCTCAAATTTTTATAAGTTGTGAGAAGGAAAGATACAAGAGTGATTTTCATTGTAATATCTATTATACTTTGTATTCTTTCATTGGATTGTAAGTGTTGCATCACTTACACTTGAGCGTAAGAGAAACGAATCAATAGTCACTAATCCGGTGTTATTAGGATCTTTGATCCGGACTTGTTAGGATTATACTCCCATATTTGTATAGTGAGGATTACTAGTTCCTATAGAACACTAGATAAACAAAAGTTTATATTGAGAGAGAAGGTTGAGCTTGGACCGATAGAAGACAAGCGGTTGTAACGGTTGTGAACTCGGACCGATCGAAGACGAGTTAAGATTGTGGTTGTTCTTGAGCCAATAGAAAAATAAAGTCGGAGAGAGGACGTAGGCAAGTTGCCAAACCTCTATAAATCTTTGAGTCTTTATTTTCCGCACTACTTTTCATTTATTCGCAAGAAATTTTGTTATTCCGCATTACCACTATTCAACCCCCCCTTCTAGTGGTATATTTATCTCTTCAGTTGGTATCGGAGCGGGTCTCTTTTTAAAGGTTTAACCACCTAAGGGAAAAAGATCCGCAAATGGCACTTCTTGGCCAAATCGAAGGAAATGCTCTCAACCGCCCTCCCTTCTTCGACGGTTCCAATTTCATGACATGGAAAAAGAAAATGGCTATCTTCGTTCAAGCCTATGATATTGAAATCTGGAAAGTTATTGCACTCGGTCCGAAGCTTGCAAAGAAGGAGGATGGATCGTTGAAAAAGTTTGACGAATTCAATGACGAGGATTGGAGGAACACACACGTCAACTCACGAGCTACTCAACTCCTCTATTGCGCTTTTAATCCCGAAGAACTCAATAGGATATCGTCCTACGAAAGCGCAAAAGAAATTTGGGAAATTCTCGAAGTCACTCATGAGGGAACTACCCAAGTCAAGGAAACCAAAATCAACATGCTACTTCATTACTACGAACTTTTCTCCATGAAAGACGAGGAAACGATCACAAACATGTTGGATCGATTTTCGGATATAACCAATGGTCTTGCGTCTTTCGGAAAACCTATATCGAGCAGCGATAAAGCAAAGAAAATTCTTCGCTCGTTGCCACGAGAATGGGATGTTACGGTTACCGCGATTATGGAATCCAAAGATCTCAACAAGCTTGAGTTTAGGGCCCTCATCGGGTCACTCATCAATTATGAGATCGTTCTCAAGTCTAGAGGCACCAAACCAAAGCCTCGGGAAAGAGTAGTCACATTCAATGTTGATAGCGATGTTGAGGAAGATGTTCCCGAAGATGAAGACGACGAGGAACTTGCTCTCTATGCCAAGAACTTTAGAAGGCATAAAAGCCTAATTCAAAAGAGGCGAAGTTTTCTTGGTCGGGATGGCAAACCGGAGCAAAAGAATAGTGGCTATACTCCTATAAAGAAGTTCGACAATAATTGTCGGAAACGTGGTCAAGCCGGTCACTATGCCAAAGAATGCCGAGGATCTTCTTCAAAGCCTCAAATGGAAAAATTCAAAAAGAAGGAGGTCCTAATCGCCTCTTGGAGTGATGACGCGGAGGTGATTGAAAGATCTCTAGACGCGAATCTCGCATTCATGGCACTCGACTCCGAAAGCAATATCGAGGTAAGTTCTAAACTCAATGATGATGAATATGACTCTTTTGATTTTTGTGATTCACAAGAAGTTCATCATGATGATGAGTTATTAAGTGCGTTTGAATCCTTAAACACAGAGTATGACGAGATGGTCAAATTAAACATATCTTTAAAGAGAAAAATAAAATCTCTAGAACTCGAAAATTCCTCTCTTCAAAACAAAGGGAAAACTATTGAGATCGACCATACCTTATGCCTTGAGAAGGAAAACGTTTTGAAAATCGAATTGACGAAAACTCAAAACGAGCTAAAATATATCTTGAATAAATTTACTCTCGGAAACGAGAAATTCGAAAGGCTTCTATCTATTCAAAAATCGCCTTTGCTAAAACACGGTCTTGGTTTCGATCCTTTTAAACGGGAACAATTCCTTATCAATCTTGATAAAATAAAGAAAACCGAAACCGAGAACTCAAAAGATCCTTCCAAACGAGCTCATGATGTCAATGATCGTTCAAAGTTGAGAACCATCAAAGTTAAACAAATATGGGTTCCTAAAGGGACAATTGTTCCAAATGCTATTAGCATAGTTAACTTTGGAGGAACCAAACGGGCTTGGGTACCGAAACAACCGAGAAATTCTATTTTTGTAGGTACCGGCACCAAGGAAAATCAAGTGGTACATTGATAGCGGATGCTCAAGGCACATGTGCGGCTCCGAGGACTTATTTGAAGGCCTCGAATATCAAGAACAAGGACATGTGACCTTTGGGGATAATCAAAAGGAAAAAATCAAAGGCATCGGCAAAGTCGGTAAGGAACCTTCTCCCTCTATCAACAAAGTATTGTTTGTTGAAGGTTTGCATCATAATCTTCTTAGCGTTTCGCAACTTTGCGACGAAGGTTTTAAAATTCTCTTTGAGCAAATGCATTGCACGGCATTTAGAAATAATAAAATCGCATTAATTGGTTTGAGATGTGGAAACATCTATATTGTTGATCTTAATGATAAAAGTTCATTCAATGAAAAATGTCTTATTACTTTGGATGATAATGCATATCTATGGCATCGAAAATTGGGGCATACTTCTTTACCTATCATTTCCATTTTATCTAGACACGACCTTGTTCGTGGATTGCCCAAACTCACATTTGTGTGAATCATGCATAAAAGGGAAACACACTCGAGAATCTTTTAAACCAAAATTCGAGGTTTCCACTAGTCGAGTTCTTGAACTTGTGCATATGGATTTGATTGGACCATCTAGACATGTTAGTTTAAATGGCAAACTTTACACTTTGGTTATTGTTGATGATTTCTCTCGATTTACTTGGGTTAGATTTTTAGCGCATAAGGATGATGGATTTTCCGAGTTTTCTAAATGGTGTCGTTTGGTATCAAATAAGAAAAATCTCTCCATAATTTCTATTCGCACCGATCACGGAGGTGAATTTGATTGCACTCCGTTTGAACTCATATGTGATAAATACGGGATTAATCATAACTTTTCGGCCCCTAGAACGCCTCAACAAAATGGAGTTGTTGAAAGGAAAAACCGATCTTTGGAAAAAATGTCGAGGACTATGCTTAATGAATACTCTCTTCCACGATACTTTTGGGCCGAAGCAATCTTTACTGCATGCTATGTGATTAACCGGTTTCATGTTCGTAGAACTCATCTTAAAACCCCATATGAATTATGGAAGGGCAAAAAGCCCAACATAGCTTACTTTCATCCTTTTGGTTGCAATGTATTTATTTTAAACAATGGTAAGGATAACTTGGGCAAATTTGATGCTAAATCCGACTCGGGAATATTTCTTGGTTATTGCACTAATAGCAAAGCATATCGCGTTTATAATATTAGAACGAATAAAGTTGAAGAGTCCATACATGTTAAATTCAATGATATGATCTCACCCCCGAGAAAGGTAGAATACTTTGATGATGCAGGTACCTTTCCGGATCCCTCACCCGAAGTGAAGAAAATTTCGGAAATCGAAACGAACACAATCGTTGATTTACCAAAAGATTGGAGGCACATCAAAGACCATCCAAAGGATCTCGTGATTGGAAACATTGAAGACGGTGTTCAAACCCGAAGGAGAACCACCGAATTTATGGCTCATTGTGCTTTTGTATCCGAAATAGTTCCCAAGAATATATCCGAAGCTCTCGATGATGAAAGTTGGGTGATGGCAATGCAAGAGGAGCTTGTGCAATTCATGCACAATAATGTATGGAATTTAGTTCCCGCTTCTAAAGATAAAACAATTATCGGAACTAAATGGGTGCATAAAATCAAGAGTGACGAAGACGGTTATCCAATTCGAAATAAATCTCGTTTGGTCGCTCAAGGGTATAATCAAGAGGAAGGTCTTGATTATGAAGAAAGTTTTGCTCCCGTGGCTCGACTCGAAGCCATCCGCTTGTTATGTGCATTTGCCGCCCATAAAAAGATCAAACTATTTCAAATGGATGTGAAAAGTGCATTCTTGAATGGCTACATTCAAGAAGAAGTCTTCATCAAGCAACCTCCCGGCTTTGAAGATCATCAATTTTCGGATCATGTCTACAAGCTCAACAAGGCACTCTAAGGGTTGAAGCAAGCACCCCGAGCATGGTATGATCGTTTAAGTCAATTTTTAATTGCAAATGATTATAAAAGAGGCAAAGTCGATAATACCTTGTTTGTGAAAATATTGAATGATGATATACTTGTTTGCCAAATTTACGTTGATGACATTGTATTTGGAGCTACTAATGAATCTTTGTACCAAGATTTCTCTAATCTTATGAAAGGAGAGTTCGAGATGAGTATGATGGGAGAATTAACATTCTTCCTCGGACTTCAAATCAAGCAATGCGAAGATGGAATCTTTATCCATCAAACGAAGTACTCTAACGACCTCCTCAAGAAATTCAAAATGGAAAGTAGCAAGGTGATATCTACGCCAATGTCTTCATCATTAATGCTTGAAAAAGATGAAAATGGCAAATTCGTAGATCAAAAATTATATCGAGGTATGATCGGATCTTTGTTATATTTAACTGCATCTAGGCCAGATATAATTTTTGCTACATGTTTATGTGCTCGATTCCAAGCTAATCCCAAGGAATCACATTTAACTGCCTGTAAACGCATTTTTCGGTACTTAAAAGGGACTATTGGACTAGGTCTATGGTATACTTCTTGCTTGAATTTTAATTTAATTGCATATAGTGACGCCGATTTCGGCGGATGTAAAATTGACAAAAAGAGTACTAGTGGTACATGTCATTTTATCGGATCATGCTTAATATCTTGGGGAAGTAAAAAGCAAACCAGTGTAGCATTGTCTACAGCTGAGGCCGAATATGTCGCTGCAGGGAGCGCATGTGCTCAGGTGTTATGGATTAAAAATCAACTCCGCGACTACGGCATATATTTTAAAAATACCCCTATTCTATGTGATAATACCAGTCTAGGTTGCACGGACACGGACACGGTGTCCGACAGGGACACGGACACGGCGATACGGCAAAATCTAAAAATATAGGACACGGACACAGCGTGGACACGTGATTTTATATATATATATATATATATATATATATATATATATACACACACACACACTCCACACATTTATATTTAAAATGTCCATTTATAATTATATTTAAAATGTCCACACATTAATACTCCACACATTTATATTTAAATAAAAAAGGTTAGAAACGAATCAAACGATATACCTTGTAATTGTGCTGCTTAAGTTGAACAAACAGTGTTCAAAAAATAAAAGTTGAACAAACAAAAAATATTATGCATGAAATATAAAATAATTATAAGGGGAAATAAAAGTCAAACAAGAAGTTATAATGGCCACTCAATTGTTTTTATCTCGCTTCAATCATTTATCTCATCGTCTTCTTAACCCTTTTTTCTTTCTTCACTCATTTAACCCTTTTTCTTCATAATCACTATGTCTGCCATTCAAATGACTGCAATAAACAACTAAATCAAACGAGCATCCTCAGTGACAGTATGTATGTTTAGATATGGGTGATTGGAAGGACTAGATTGACACAAACCCTGGGCCGGAAATAAAGCTACAAGCGACTCTAGCTGGCCGGAAATAAATTTTGAAAATCTTCTTTTTTTTTTTTTTTTTTCAAAATCCGTGTCCAAATCCGTGTCCAAGCCGTGTCCAAATCCGTGTCCGGCCCAAACAGCACGTGGGACACGGCACGTGTGTGTCGGACACGTGTCCGAGCCGTGTTCGAGGCGTGTCCGTGTCCGACACTGCCACTCCGAGGTTTCTGGCGTGTCCGTGCTTCCTAGATACCGGTGCAATAAATCTGAGTAAAAATCCTGTGTTGCATAGTAGAACTAAGCATATAGACACTAGACATCATTTTCTACACGATCATGTTCAGAAAAAAGGATATCTGTTTAATTTTTGTCGGGACGAAGGATCAACTTGCTGATATCTTTACAAAACCTCTTCCCGAAGAATCATTTAATTCTATTCGTTTACAACTTGGTATGGGACATATAGACAATTTTTGAAATAAGCTTTCTACTCAAGAAATCAATATCCATGATTCGCTTCATTCGCTAGCGCGCGCTAGCCTCACTCTCTTAACGCGCGCTAAAAACCGCTTTCGATAGCGTACGCTAATCGTCTCTGCCTTACGTATGCTAATTCAAAGCCTTTCGTTTTCCAAATCAGCTACTGGACAGTCCAGTAAGCTTCTTGTTCCTACCTAACGTACGCTAACTTTATGTTTCTAGCGTACGCTAATTAAAAACCCAGTTGACTATATATATTCCGTACGACCCAGAAACACTCTCACCCTTTTCTCAACGTACGCAAACGCAAGAAAAACCTCTTCCAGAAAAATCGTAGCCGCAAATCCGAACCTTCAAAACTTCCAATTTCTCTCTCAAAACTTCAAATTCCTTCAGTATGTCTAGCAAGGGACGCAAAACCATGGGGAAAACCTACAAACGCCCTCGCGATACCGAATACGACGCAACCCGTTTTGTTTCCTACGCCGCATCGAAGGTGTTCTTCGATATCCTCCCTCAGGAGAATCTTACCGATTGCTATTTCTTTAATTTCAGCAGTCTTGAACGAGTTAAGGTAAGTATTCGTGAGTTCTTTGAAGCATTAGGGATAGCTCGATTTGTGGAATGCAAAGAAATCATATACCGTGCTTGTGTCCGCGAGTTTATGCAAATTTGCACTTGGGTGATAGTGATGGTAATGGTGGATTAGTGCTTGGTAGCCTGGTGAATGGAACTGTGGTGAAGATTTCCTCGGAAATACTTCACGAGTTATTTGGTTTATCGAAGGATGGATATGATTGCGTTGGGAAAACTATTTCCGAAGAGTCTCTTGTGTCCGAAAGAGATGTCGCTGACTTTTTGTGCTCGAAAACGGTCATCGAAGTTACGGATGAAGTTTTTGAGAATAATGATTTCGGTATTCACATTCAATTGTTGTTGGCTACTCTAACCAAGTGTTTGATGCCAAAAGTTAATACCCAACACAAGCTAGTAGGCGTCGACAAGAATGTGGTGTATCATGTGTTGAAGGATGACAGGGTGAACTTTACCGGTATTGTGCTAAACTGGATGAAGGCGAAATGGGATTCATTTCGCTCGAAGAATTACATGTCAAGGACTCGGAAATCAGGACTCCCTTTTGGCTCTATTCTCACGGTGATCTTCCGACATTTTCATGTTGACTTGTTGAGTGAGGCACCCGTCCCGGTGTCTCGGGGACACGAAATAAGCGACCTAACCCTCAAAGCTATGCATTATGTTGAAACATACAATAGAGGTTGGGTGTTGTTTCCGTATCTCCGAGAAGATGATCAAGTACCGAAGGGGACGCGAATGCCAACACCGGTCGAACGTGTGACGCACCGAGGATCCCATACGCTTAGGGAGATACAAACCAGAGAATTTGTTCGCCATCCAAAGACGAAAGGGAAGCGACCGATGCGAGACGCCGTCAAGGAGGAAGAAGAAAGTGATCTTTGCGCTCGGATGAGGAGCATCGAGACCTCTCAGCTGGAAATTCGATAGGATGTTCGGTCTCTACGCACGGAAGTCGGGTCTCTTCGTTCGGAAATCGGGGAAGTTCGTGGGCTGATCTCCGATTTCATCCGTTACACACATCCAGCGTTCCCATTCCCATCCTCCTCTTCCGATCCAACATCTTAGAATCTAGGAACTTGATGCTTGAGTGTAGAAACTTATAATCGAATGGTCTTTATGTTTCTTGTCTTGAAATTTTATGTATTGCGTGAACCTTGTTTTAATGGAATTTGCATTTCGCTTCATTTGGTTGGTTAAAATTTGGCATTTGTTGTTTACGTGTATTGTTGTTTCCGTTTTGGATAATGATATTTTCGTTTGTATTATTTGTTAAAAATGCAACAATTCAGGGGGAATTCCTTTTTGCTTATGTCAAAAAGGGGGAGAATACTCCAAAAACCGAAACGCACTAATACATCGAACAAGTTACCTTGATTCGAATCATTCAAAATGTTTTTGCAGGTATAGATTAAATATTTTGACATCATCAAAAAGGGGGAGATTGTTGACTCAAAAAGGATTTTGATGATAATTTCATTCAAAACATTTAATAAAATCAATCTCAGCACGCTGTTACATTGAAGGAGCAAAATGGTGTTAGCGCACGCTACCTATACCAGTGTAGCGTACGCTATCGAGGAATGTGTATTCAGCCTAGTCAGTCAGCTGCAGTCCAGTGAAGTTACCTGATGGATAGCGCACGCAAGACTTTCAGCATTAGCGCACGCTCAGTTACTACAGTTAGCGCACGCTATACGATCAATATTAACGCACGTTATCGCATCATCCAGTCAGAGGACAGAAAGGTCTGGAAAGAAAATGGAAATGGTCTTGCACACGCTATGAACAAATATTTACGTACGCTAATACAAGGACTTAGCGCACGTTATTCTTAATTACTTGCGCACGCTACAGGCTATCATGGTCAGTAGTCCAGTAGCTACTGGACTCAAGTTGAGAAGAGCTTTACGTACGCTACACAGGGTAACATACGTTACCAAAGAAAACATTTAGCGCACGCTACAATATAAACATTAGCACACGCTAAATCAGTCAAACAGCTTACCGTTGGAATTTCTACCATTAGAAGACAAGAGTCAATGAAGATCCATGAAATCTGGAAAAGCTGGAATTAATTAATGCTAGCACACGCTATGCATCATTATTAGCGCACGCTAAGCTCAAATTTAGCCGTTGGACAAAGAGACGTTGGGGAGACAAACCAACACTTTCAAAGTCAAGATTGAAGACCTGTTGACCAGCCGATAACGCACGCTACGATTACATGACTAGCGCACGCTAGCCATACAATTTTACCGTTGGAACAGTTTTGTGATCGTTAAGGAAAGCCAAGTCAGAATCGACAGCGCACGCTAGAAGACATTATTAGCGCACGCTAATAATACGATTTTCAGTATTTGAAGAATGACTCTCACCTATAAATACCCATGGGACTTGGGTATCATTTACACACAACTTCAAGCATACAAGCATACAAGTATACAAGCATTCTTGAGCTCAAATTGCTACTGATTACTACATTATAAGTTGTGAGAAGGAAAGATACAAGAGTGATTTTCATTGTAATATCTATTATACTTTGTATTCTTTCATTGGATTGTAAGTGTTGCATCACTTACACTTGAGCGTAAAAGAAACGAATCAAGAGTCACTAATCCGGTGTTATTAGGATCTTTGATCCGACATTGTTAGGATTATACTCCCATATTCGTATAGTGAGGATTATCTAGTTCCTATAGAACACTAGATAAACAAAAGTTTATATTGAGAGAGAAGGTTGAGCTTGGACCGATAGAAGACAAGCAGTTGTAACGGTTGTGAACTCGGACCGATCGAAGACGAGTTAAGATTGTGGTTGTTCTTGAGCCAATAGAAAAAGAAAGTCGGAGAGAGGACGTAGGCAAGTTGCCGAACCTCTATAAATCTTTGAGTCTTTATTTTCCGCACTACTTTTCATTTATTCGCAAGAAATTTTGTTATTCCGCATTACCACTATTCAACCCCCCTTCTAGTGGTATATTTATCTCTTCACCCGAGTATTGTTTAGCCTGTTGTAGCTCGTAGTATTTATTATATTAGTTAGTATGTAGTTTAGTAGTAGTTAATATTTGTGGAGTCGAGTCGGGTCTTTACCCACTGTCAGCTCGATCCACAGTCTAGTAGAGGCATTTTATTTCTTGTACTATAAATACCCCTCAGCTAGCAAGGGTGAGGGTTGGACCTTTCAAGCTAATAAACACATAGTTCTTTCACTCTCTCTCTACAAAAGGCTCCCACTTCTTATCTTTCTCTCTCTAGTTTTCTTATACTATTCCATCCATTAATCTCAAGAACCAACCATGTTATGTTTATGAGTATCCTACAATTGGTATCAAGAGCCATGGTTTCATCTTAGGGCCTTGGATTCTCGGGTTTTGTTTGGTTTTTGTGGTTTTAGTTGGTTGGAATAGTTTTATAAGAAAATTTCTTGGTTTGATCTTGTTCGTGTTATTTGTGGTGTTTTGGTTGTACTTTCTTGATTAGTAGTGTTAGATTTACATTGTTCTTCAGTTGGTTAGGCTTTATCAGTCGTTTGTTTGGTGTAGTGAAGGATTTGGAGTAAGTCTCTTGCTAGCGATTATCTCCTCGTTGAAGTGTTCTTCATAGCGATTAAGTCAAGTGCAGTAGCGATTATCAGTAGCGATTAGTACTTTTTTCTATTTCGGGACAAACGGACAAAATCGCTAGACAGTGACTGGTTTGAATTTTCGTGGTAGCGATTAGTACGAGCTGTCTTTTAGTGGTTAGCGATTAACTAACTCCAGCGATTAGCTTTTTAGCGATTATCTTATCCAGCGATTAACTCTCAGTAGCGATTAACTTTTCACCAGCGACTATCTAAATCCAGCGATTAGCTTTTTAGCGATTGGTTGGTTTTAGCGATTACCTCATCTAGCGATTAGTTCTGGGCAGTGATTAACTTGTGACTAGCGATTACCTAAACTCAGCGATTAGCTTTCTAGCGATTATCTGTGTTTAGCGATTATCTCTATTCTGCGATTAGTTCTAGTTAGCGATTATCTCCAGCTAGCGATTACTTCTGGTGGTGTTTAGCGATTAACTCAGCTTGAGATTCTAGTGATTTGTTCATTGCTTGTATTTGGTGAATTGTTGTAACTTAAGTCGTTTCGATTAATCTGATTGTGATTTGACGTTGTGAGTTAACTCTTACGGCTTGACTTATTACGATCGGATATATTGTTACTTGACTTGTCGCGACTCGACACTTAGTACAAAGTGTGATTTATCTAAGTTCTCACTCTAAGTCAATTTCGCATATTACGTCTTTCGGTTTTCTCTGTTGACATTAGTAAAATCCCGGGAAAGAATCGATTTCTCGGTTTAAGTCACGAGAGTTGTAAAGTCCCGTTTAAGACTACATCATCATGACTACTACGGCTTCAACTGATGACATTCAAGCTGTTGGATCAGATGAGGTAATACCTGAGATACTCAAACTGTACGACATGATGGATGAACATAAGATTTCCAACTTTGGACTACTGACACATGGGCTTGAGACTGAAGTTGCAAGTGTGGAATCTTTGTGGTCAAACTCGCAAGAGAAAAATCCTCAACGGCCACAACCTGAGCTTCACAAAGCAAATGACAGTTGCTTTGAATGTTTTCGACAACTTCATTCACACCTCTCGGTACTTTTAGAAGGAACTGGATTCAAGATGGGATTCGAACGAGCATTTGCAACTCTCTTCGGTCAAGAAGTTCAGACTTTCACAGACACAATGATCCTTAACTTAGATCAATTACAACGACAACTTAACCAAAGAGAATCACCCGATATTGGATCCATGGCCGCTCTTCGTGTAATCAACAAACAATTGCAAGGATTCATCGATTCGAAATTCGCTATGGACTGACTACGACAGTCAAATGACTATGAAGTGTTTTGCTGATCACACTGGAATTGAGGTTGACACATTCAGAGATACACTCATCCAATTCATGGATAATGTGAAGAGGTTCATTGAGGAAGAAGCACTTCACAAACGTGTGTATGTTGGCAAGGTTAAGGCATGTCGGGTACAATCGTGTGACACTATGGGTAATTTGGGTACAACATCGAATGTTGGGTCAGATGTCATGATATACAAAGGATCAGCAACTGATAAGATTGACGCTACCAGCAGCTCTGGGACTATTCCTGACATGAATACAGAAGGCAGACAGATAAATGAACATGTGTCATGTACTAAGGTACCACTAAGTGTTCAACATAATGTGCTCTCTAATGAACGGCAGCATACTGATCAAGTTAAGCTCTCTTATGAATCAAGTTAAACTTCCAATTCAACAAATATGAATCATAAAGAGGGAGAAAGTGATCAGGATGCTGATTGTGATGATGGGTCTAGTTCCTCTTTAAAGCTGAGTCAGTTGAATCAAATGACATGATTAATAAAGAAGTTTTTAATGAACTGTCAAACAGATTTTTACAACTTGAAAAACATTGTATTTCACTTGAAATTGCAATGCAACAAAAGGATGAAAGACTTCAAACTAATCAACCATGTAAAAATCCAGAACTTTCGGAGTTCTGTGAATTCTTCATGATTAATGATTTGAAAGCTCAGCTTGAAACCAAAAACTTGACTATCAACAACCTGAAAAAAACGAATCTCTGAATTGTGTGATATGTGCAATGAAGTTAAGGCCAAACATAAAAGTAATGCCAACGCTGAATTGGAACTTAATGTGACTGAATTAGTTAAGGAAAATGAGTATTTGAAAAAGCATCACAAAGACCTAGGTGAATCAATCAAAGATATCAGGATCAAAACTGTAGAACAAACAACATCTTTGTTGGTCAAAATTGATGAACTCAAAGCTCACCTTCAGGAAAAGGATTTCACAATTACAGCGTTAAAAACCGAGCTAAGGAAAACTACTAGAAGTAGTGTGAAGCCTAAGTTTGCAAAACCATCAATCTTGGGGAAACCGGTTATTTTTTCAAGTAGAAACCAATCATGTGTTAGACAACCGACTGCCTTTAAATCTGAACGTTCAAAATCATCTAAAACTCGGTTTGCCTCCCAAGTTGATGAGAAACACGTTTTGACTAAACCTGTCTCTTCACCATTTAAATCTGATGATCAGTTTGTCAAAACACATTTTGAGCCTCAAGTTCATAAGGCAAATGGTAGAAACGTCATTACACATGATAGTAATCCCCTATCTACTAAGGTCAGTAACGCTTACGAACCTGTAGTGCCTTTTAGACAGAATCGTAGGAGAGTAGGAAACAGAACTACTCACCATAAGAATGTCACAGTGCATGAGAAACCCTACATGTTTAGATATTCACTTAAGTGGGGAGAAGGTTCATGATGGAGGGTCACAAATGGTCATATGTTTGCATGCCTATATCCCATAACCAAAATAACAAGGATTTCCCCAATGGCCTTGATGCTTGTTGTATGGACCCTAGCATATATACACCTATCAGTCACAAAAGTGCAGGTCACCATCAACAAAGTGCTGATTTATCTGCTGTCCATATCACAAAATGAACCCAAGTATGGCGACCGAAGGCACAGAAATCTCCTAACTTAGGAGATCAGATCTCTCATCCTTGATGTGCTCTTTCCAGGACTTCTGATTATCTCAAATCAGAACTCGGACTTCTATTGTCACTATTTGAATAAACACCAGTGTTTGTTCTCCCCGTATCCTTGTACATATATCATGCACTACAGAATAAATACTATTTTCTCTCTCTCTCTCTCTCTCTCTCTCTCTCTCTCTCTCTATTTTTACTATAATGAGTATCTCAAACTGTTGACAACAAGTCAAGATGCTTTGACAAACGAACAATCCATATCCATCAAGTGCAGCAAATCTACCTCTAGGAAACGCAAGGGAGCGCCTTCCACTTTGTCTTCATCTGAACGTACAAAAAGGGGTAAACGTGGTAGTGAAGACTTGAAATCTGGTTCAAAGAGATCCAAGACTAAAGAGACTACAAGTTTTGATGATCCTGAACCTGAACCTGAACCCACATCTCATGAAGAATCAACAATGATTCAACACGCAGTACTGGAAAGTCTCAAAGACACAGCTAAACCACCAGTCGGAGGTGTGAGCATCAAAGAACCTGACTCCGGGAAAGTGCAACAGGTTCAGCATGTCGAGGGCAAAGGCAAGGAAACTGTCACTGAAGAACAGGCAGCACATACTCTATTGAAGATCTCTTCCCCAGCATCCAAATCTACAGCTTCTCAATATATCTTCAAGAGACGATCACCTGAACCCTCTGCCACCGTAGCCTCACCTGTTAGGTCCACAGAATCTACAGCTGAATCAAGTGCCTCAGAATCTGATAAGCAGGAGAAAAGAGAGGAAGTTGCTGAGACAGTTATGTTACAGAAAACTGAGGAGTCAGAACAAGTGTCAAAGATTGCAAGCGGTGACAAGCATCCTCAGGATCAGAAAGTAGAGACGGAACCACCACTTGTTACCGGTCATGAAGAATTTATATCTCAGGTTTACCCCGATGCACAGGAGAAGCTCATGTTTAAGTCTGATGATCGTAAGCTCTAGGTGGAACCTGATTGCTCAACAGGAACACTTGCTTCTTACAAGAATCTTGAAACCTTTGGCGATCAGTTCTTGGTGGACAAACCCAGTGAGATTGAGACAGACAAGTCAAGTGAAGAGCACGGGGAAGCCATCTCAATGGTGGACATTCCGATTCAACAAGACACCTCAACCGTTCCCACCATGGCAACTCCTACACCTACGGTTGCTCCTACCACAACGGGTCCCACTCCGGTTATCCCCACACCTGCTATCACCTCACAAGCCACTGTTGTAACACCCCCAAGACATTCAGGGCATATTACAGCGCCGTGGACCCCACACTGTGGAATCCACCAGGCTAACATACCAAACAAGACATTCGACGACGACAAACTATTATGAATAAAACGACAATTCAAATGAAAGACTACAAACCGACAATTAAAAACTGACATCAAGTCCATTTCCCAAAACGGGGACACCACATTAACAATTTCAAACAGGAAGTACTCGAGTACTTAAACCAACTTTATAATACATAAATCTCAAAACCAGACATCAATAGTAACCGACAGACATGACATCGAAAATCAAACACTGGACAATATCATGCTTGCCCATCATCCTCATACGGCCCGAGTGCTCGCTTGTCCCCACGATCAATACCTGAAATACAAAAAGTATTTCCCCCATTTAAGGGGTTAGCGACAACTGCTAGTGCAAGTACAATCCATTTGAACTACATTCTAATCAGATGAATTCATGCGCCAAAAATCATTTTAGAAAACATTTTATATTCCGGAATATTTATGATGTACAAACACAAACACATTATCTCCAACAAATCATAATTCAAAGTTAACCGTTGGCACGAGACTCACGACCACCGTACCCCGCAGAGTCCCGTCGGACATCCCTGGGTGGCTAACCACAGTTCACGATACGCACACTCACGGCAATACGTATCCCTAGAGGCCCCGTCGGACCGTCCCTAGGTGAACATACACATAACCATCCACAACAACCACGATACAGCCATAATTCAAATACTAGAACATGTAAACAAATGTAAAGTACTTGCCTTTGAGACATCCTTCGAAGAATCGGAAGTGAAAAATGACTACGGATGATCCGAATGGAAAACGACGGTTCCTAAACAAAGAATTAGCATAACTCAGTCCCAACGGACATTAATAATCGAAAGGAATACTCCCCAAAACCCCGATTACAATTAACGACAATATACGTTCAATCAATACGGGTGAGGGTTTACGCAAAATCTCCCCGTATTGGTAATTCGCGGATTAAAATCAAGGAAGCTGGATTTGGAATCATTCAATAATCACAATCGGTGAAGAATATCGTAATATAGATGAACAATTCGAACTACACCCTAAAATCCCGAAATCCCCAAATTCGCCAAAATTAGGGTTCTGAGGAATTACCTTTAATTCGTGATGAAAGGTGATTTTGTTGATTATGTTATGGTTGCTCGATTCTACCGTTATGGATTCTGGATAAAACTCCAAAAAGAACTGGTGGTAATCGTCTCTGAGGTCTCACGTCGAAGATACGAAGGGTAAAGAATGAAATCCGCTCAAAATCACTACTGGCTTATATATTTGTGAAGTTAGCGACGCTAACTTCCATATGTAGCGTGGCGCTAACGGGACGTGATACCCGGTGGCTATCGCCATATCTGTTAGCGACGCTAACAATAAGGGTTAGCGACGCTAATCGCTCTTGATAGCGCACGCAAGGCAACAGGTAGCGTGGCGCTACCTACACAAAGAGCTTCAAGATCGGGCCGATGTCATATCGCCAGCAAGCCGCCGAGGGTACGATACACGATACACACGACGAGACCGTAATCCAGGAACATGAACACGAAGCATACAAGACGACGAGCTAAGTGCTGAAAGAAAATACAATTCCGACCACCGAAGGGTCCGTAATGCGACAACGAAAACGAGATTCCCTAAACTATTAGGAAATTACAAAATGGCCCAAGTGCGAAAATCACGAAACGACGTCGGATTTACGAACCGAAAGTCTCCACAAGACCAACTCAACCATACGAACTTGTACAAACCCAGAAATAACGAAAACGAACGAGTTTTACAAGAATCGAACGTTCATACGGCAAAACATGTCATAAAATGAAATTACGTGAAAACATCATCAAAACTCGTCCAAATGGAAAAACTTCAAGAACAAAATAGATTCAAAATGTCGAAACGGTTACAAGCGAGTCGATAAAAATAGACATACACCAAAAATGGAAACTGCTAAAATGGGAAAATTACGGATATTACATTCTCCCCCTCTAAAATAAAGTTTCGTCCAGAAACTTAAGAATCAAAAAGCTCGGGGTATCTCGAACGCATATCCTCCTCTAACTCCCACGTCGCTTCTTCTACTCCGTGCCTCGACCATTGCACTTTAACCAAAGGAATGGTTGTGTGCCTTAACTGTTTATCACGACGCTCCAAAATTCTGACGGGCCTCTCCTCAAACGTAACATCCTTCTCTATCTCCACGTCCCCAAAGTCAATAATGTGGGACGGGTCCGGAACGTACTTCCTCAACTGGGAAACGTGAAATACGCTATGTACATGACTCAGCGACGGAGGTAAAGCCAAACGGTACGCTAACTCACCGACTCTCTCCAATACCTCGAACGGTCCAATATATCTCGGGCTGAGTTTCCCCTTCTTCCCAAAACGGAAAACTCCTTTCGTCGGGGACACTCTCAACGAACATGATCTCCCACCTCGAACTCCAAAGGTCTACGCCTAACATCCGCATAAGATTTTTGTCGACTCGAGCGGCCAACATCCTCTATCTAATCAATTCAACAATCTCCCTCGTCACCAACACAAAGTCCGCCTCGGTGCCAACCAAATCGGACGGCTCATCCTAACATATCGGTGATCGCAACGCCGCCATAAAGTGCCTCATATGGTGCCATCTTAATCGACGCGTGCGGCCTATTATTATAAGTAAACTCAATCAAGGCCAAATGATCCTCCCGCCATTACTCCAATCTAACGCACACGCGCGCAACAAATCCTCGAACGTCCGAATGGTACGTTCGATCGCCCATCGGCCTGGGATGGAACGAAGTGCTCAAACGTAGCCGAGTCCCCAATGCCTTATGCACCGCTCGCCAAAAATGCGATACAAATCGGCCATCTCTGTCGAAATAATGGTCCTCGGCGTACCATGAAGCCTCACTATCCGAGTGATAAAATACGAGCCAACTTTTCCGACCCCAAGTATCCTTGATGCCCGAAATGTGCCGACTTAGTCGATCGGTCTACAATTACCCATACCATATTCATACTAGTCTTCGTCCTCGGTAAACTCGTGACAAAATCCATAGAGATGTCCTCCCACTTCCATTCCTAACGGAAGTGGTTTCAATAATCCGGTCACGATGCTCAATCTTGACTTGCTGACAAGTCAAACACTTAGCCACAAACTGAACTACCTCTTTCTTCATATCGTTCCACCAGAAATTTTTCCTCAGATCTTTATACATTTTACTCGAGCCCGGATGGACTGAGTAAGGTGACGCGTGAGCCTCTCGCATAATACTCCGTCTCATTTCCGAGTCGTTCGGAACACACAACCGACCTCGGAATCTCAACACTCCCTCATGAATAACAAATCCCGGGGATTTCCCCTTCTCTACACTCTCCCGAAGCTGGATAAACATCGGGTCCTCCAACTGTCCCGATTTAATGTCCTCGACCAGAGATGAAGAAATCTCAAGAGTACGCAATCGCCGGAACTCTGGGCAAAGACAACCTCAATGCTCAACCTCGTAAACTCACGCTGAAGTTCCGACTGGGCCGTAAGTAACTCAAGCGCTCGAAGCGATACTGATTTCCGGATCAAGGCATCTGCTACCACGTTAGCCTTGCCCGGATGATAAAGGATCTCGAGATCGTAATCCTTAATCAATTCCAACCACCTCCTCTGCCTCATATTAAGCTCTTCTGCGTGAAAATGTACTTGAGGCTCTTGTGATCGGTAAAAATCGACACGACGAGCCATACAAGTAATGACGCGATCTTCAACGCAAATACGATTGCGGCCAACTCAAGATCGTGCGTAGGGTAATTCAATTCATATGGTTTCAATCGACGGAAGCATAGGCAATCGTCCTCCCGTCTTTGCATAAGTACGCATCCGAGCCTTGGCCCGAAGCATCACTATAAACAGAGAAACCATCATTACCACTCGGTAAAGCTAACACGGGAGCGGTCGTCAACCGCTTCTTCAACTCCTCAAAACTATTACGCCTCTCATCGGTCCACGCAAACTTCTCCGACTTCAGAATAACCGGGTGGCCGAGCGAGCTTAGAGAACCCTCACGAACTGCGGTAATACCCGGCTAATCCTAAAACTGCGACCTCTTTCACGTTCTTGGGCGGCGCCCGATCCAACACCGCTCTACCTTATGTGGGTCCACACGAACACCCTCGGCCGAGATCACATGACCGAGAAACATGACTTCCCGTAACCAAACTCGCACTTTGAGAACTTCGCAAAAAGATGCCGAGTTCTCAAAATATCTAACACAATATGCAAATGACGGCGTGCTCCTCCTCGCTCCTCGAGTAAATCAGATGTCGTCAATAAAAACGACTACACACTTATCGAGGTACTCGATAAAGACTTTGTTCATAAGCCGCATGAACACGGCCAGTGCGTTAGTTAGCCCAAAAGGCATAACCACAAACTCGTAGTGACCGTATCTCGTCCGAAAGGCCGTCTTCTAATATCGGTATCCTTCACTCGGAGCCGATAATACCCCGATCTCAAATCAATCTTCGAAAACACTACGCTCCTTGCAACCGATCAAACAAGTCATCAATCCTCGAGTGGATATTTGTTTTTGATGGTCACTTTGTTCAACTCTCGGTAGTCGATGCACAAACGAAGTGACCCATCCTTCTTCTTTACAACAGACCGGTGCGCCCAAGGCGAAGCGCTCGGTCGAATATATCCCATGTCCAAAGAATCCTCCCAACTGTTTCTTCAACTCAAGCATCTCGGCAGCGCCATACGGTATGGCGTCTTAGAGATAGGTCCGCACCCGGCTCTAAATCGACGGTAAACTCAACCTCTCGCCCGGCGGCAAACCCGCAACTCATCCGGAAAACGTCAGATACTCACATACTACTGAATAGACGAGAGCTCGACTCCCCTTCTTCCGATCTCAAAGCGTAACACCAATAGCCCGTGCAACCTCCCGAAGAAGCCTCACCGCCCTCAAAGCGCCGATCGGTAATCTCGACTACCCCGCTTACGCCCCACAAAAGAATGCTCGGTACCATCGAGGCTAACATCGTAACAGTCCTCGTTCTATAATTCATGATCGCCCCATGACGGTCGAGCCAATCCTCACCAGAATCAAATCCTCATCTCTAATATCTATCGTAATCAGTTAGAAAGCCAATCCCTCCCCGCGATACTCACAGAAAAATCTCTAATCTCACGGTCCCCCACGATGCTATCCCCGCTAGGAAGTTTAACAACAAAAGGCTCACAAGCAACAAGGCAATCAACATGCAGACGACGCACGCAATCCATAGATATAAAAGAATGCGTAGCACCGTAATCGAACAATACGGAAACAGGATGGTCAAGGATGTGGACGGCACTGTAGCCACCGTCGCGTCGGGATCTCGGCTCGCCTCATCTCATACACACACGGGGCGAATGCACCCGCACTAGAAGCTCCCCTCTAGAAGGCCGACCACGACCTCGACCTCTACCAAAACTCTGCGGGCCGAGGAACCGTCGGTGCCTCGATTCACACTCGGCTCTCCCGCACTGAGCAGATATCCGAGTAATCGGAGCTCGAGCCGCATCCGTACAAAACTTAGCACGGTGACCCATACGGCCACATGCAAGACATCGAATCGAGGCCTATCACACTCACTCATCATGTGGCTTGACGGTTGAAGCATGTAGGACCACGAACGGAACCAGAAGGAGCAGACCTAGAACCGTTCCCTCGACCAACTGATGGCGACTGACCCCCGAAGACTTGCGAACCGGACTGAGCCTTCGGATACCCTCCTGACTTGCCTCCCGAAAACTGACCGGAGGTCTTCTGCTTCTTTCCTTCAGCTGCCGTCTCTGTCGCAGAAAACGACATCTCGTAAGCCATCGCTTTATTCTGATAATCTTTCAAAGTCGTGCACCCTGCACCCGGACATGTAGTGGCGCACCTCGGCTTCATCCGCATATCAAAGTGGCGGATCTTATCTAGCTCATCTCGGACTTGGTTTCTCACGTAATGCAGCTGTTGATTGTAGTCCTTGATAGCTTGAGAAATAGGAACATCTTGGGGCTTAGCCTCAAAGAAGGCTCGGATCCTCCCCTCTTTCACTGGCCAAGGACAGTATTCGTCTTCCATCAGATCTCGAAACTCGCCCACGTAGCTGCCTTGGCCACGCGGTTTCACCGCTTGCCACCACGTCGCCGCCTCCTTGGCGAGGAAGTACCGAGCAATGGGTACTTTCCTCTCCTCGGCAGCTTAGCGACCTCAAACACTTTCTCCAACTCGAATAACCAATTCTCCCAACCGTAAGGGTCAAGCACCATCAAATCAAGGAGGACGCATACGAATCACGTCCCGAAGTAGCTTATCATTACCGGATCCAAGAGGGCGGAACCGGGTTGGCATTAGCATGGCCGACTGTAACGACTCGAGCCGCAGCGTCATCCGGTTCGCTACTTGTCAGAATATGTTGGCCACTCCAACATTCTCATGGGCATTACACGAGCTAGCAGACCGGGTCCCGCGACCTCCGAACTAGGGGGAACACTGTTCGACAAAGAGGGCATCGCCGAATCAGTTCCCGAGTGATCGGACATGGCCGCCCCACCGGCTGCGCCACGTCCCCTACCGCGTCCGCGACCGCGTCCGCGTCCTCTACCAGCAGGAATTCTGAAGAAGCAACGGGTAAGTACAATTCAAACGCAAAAAGCAAAAGATACTAAGACAGGAATAGAACAGAACGGTGAAACGAGTCAAGTTAGGAAAACTTACGAGCACCGGCGTACTGAGATGATGGCATAGCAGTGATACTGTCCCAAAAACGACACTTAACTAGACCCAAATGACCGACAGCCTAGGTATCCATAAACCTAAGCTCTGATACCATATTCTGTAACACCCCCAAGACATTCAGGGCATATTACAGCGCCGTGGACCCCACACTGTGGAATCCACCAGGCTAACATACCAAACAAGACATTCGACGACGACAAACTATTATGAATAAAACGACAATTCAAATGAAAGACTACAAACCGACAATTAAAAACTGACATCAAGTCCATTTCCCAAAACGGGGACACCACATTAACAATTTCAAACAGGAAGTACTCGAGTACTTAAACCAACTTTATAATACATAAATCTCAAAACCAGACATCAATAGTAACCGACAGACATGACATCGAAAATCAAACACTGGACAATATCATGCTTGCCCATCATCCTCATACGGCCCGAGTGCTCGCTTGTCCCCACGATCAATACCTGAAATACAAAAAGTATTTCCCCCATTTAAGGGGTTAGCGACAACTGCTAGTGCAAGTACAATCCATTTGAACTACATTCTAATCAGATGAATTCATGCGCCAAAAATCATTTTAGAAAACATTTTATATTCCGGAATATTTATGATGTACAAACGCAAACACATTATCTCCAACAAATCATAATTCAAAGTTAACCGTTGGCACGAGACTCACGGCCACCGTACCCCGCAGAGTCCCGTCGGACATCCCTGGGTGGCTAACCACAGTTCACGATACGCACACTCACGGCAATACGTATCCCTAGAGGCCCCGTCGGACCGTCCCTAGGTGAACATACACATAACCATCCACAACAACCACGATACAGCCATAATTCAAATACTAGAACATGTAAACAAATGTAAAGTACTTGCCTTTGAGACATCCTTCGAAGAATCGGAAGTGAAAAATGACTACGGATGATCCGAATGGAAAACGACGGTTCCTAAACGAAGAATTAGCATAACTCAGTCCCAACGGACATTAATAATCGAAAGGAATACTCCCCAAAACCCCGATTACAATTAACGACAATATACGTTCAATCAATACGGGTGAGGGTTTACGCAAAATCTCCCCGTATTGGTAATTCGCGGATTAAAATCAAGGAAACTGGATTTGGAATCATTCAATAATCACAATCGGTGAAGAATATCGTAATATAGATGAACAATTCGGAACTACACCCTAAAATCCCGAAATCCCCCAAATTCGTCAAAATTAGGGTTCCTGAGGAATTACCTTTAATTCGGCTGATGAAAGGTGATTATGTTGATTATGATATGGTGGCTCGATTCTACCGTGATGGAATCTGGATAGAACTCCGAAAAGAACCGGTGGAAATCGTCTCGAGGTCGCACGTCGAAGAAACGAAGGGAAAAGAATGAAATCGCTCAAAATCGCTACTGGGCTTATATATTTGTGAAGTTAGCGCACGCTAATTTCCATATGTAGCGTGCGGCGCTAACGGCCGTGATACCAGATGGCTATCGCCACATTCGTTAGCGTACGCTAACAATAAGGGTTAGCGACGCTAATCGCTTCTTCGTAGCGCACGCAAGGCAACAGGGTAGCGTGCGCTACTCGCACAAAGATTGATGCCGATGTCATATCGCAGAAGTCACTGCCGAGGGTACGATACACGATACACACGACGAGACCAGAATCCAGGAACATGAACACGAAGCATACAAGACGACGGAGCTAAGTGCTGAAAGAAAAATACAATTCCGACCACCGAAGGGTCCGTAATGCGACAACGAAAACGAGATTCCCTAAACTATTAGGAAATTACAAAAATGGCCCAAGTGCCCGAAAATCACGAAACGACGTCGGATTTACGAACCGAAAGTCTCCACAAGACCAACTCAACCATACGAACTTGTACAAACCCAGAAATAACGAAAACGAACGAGTTTTACAAGAATCGAACGTTCATACGGCAAAACATGTCATAAAATGAAATTACGTGAAAACATCATCAAAACTCGTCCAAATGGAAAAACTTCAAGAACAAAATAGATTCAAAATGTCGAAACGGTTACAAGCGAGTCGATAAAAATAGACATACACCAAAAATAGAAACTGCTAAAAATGGGAAAATTACGGATATTACAACTGTAACCACTACTACCGTAACACCGACACGTGTGGCCACTGTTGCAAGTCTGGCAACTCAGGTTGACGATGTTCGACAAATCACTGCAGATATTGTCATGGACAACGCGAACATGAAAAGGTGATAAAGAGTGTGAAGGAACTCAAGTTGCCTCAAACCCTAAAGAATCACGGTGACTGGCTGCATAAGTTAGAACACCTCAATCTTGATCATCTAATTACAACTGCCGTCTATGATTAAGTAGAAGAAGCTGTCAGTTTTGCCATGGAAGCACCGCTCAGATCACGGTTTAGAGATTTACCTACTATGGATATGAAGGAAATCCTACAAGACCGCATGTTTGAGAACAAACAGTTCCAAGGGCATGAAGCACATAGAAGATTATATGAAGCCTTAGAAGCCTCACTCCTGCAAGATAATGCCGACCTGCACAAACAAGATATGGAGAAGGAGCAAAAAAGGAAAAGGAAACAACAGGGTCACTCACCACCTCCATCTAACTCACCATCACATCCTCCTCCACCACCTCCACCATCAGGACCATCTGGACCTACAGGAACATCGGGGCAACCAAAAGCTCCTCGGTCAAAGTCAAGGACACCTCCTCCATCATCATCATCAAAAAGGCAACACACTGACCAATCGAAGAAATCACCGTCATCCAAACATGCCAAACACGTCATTTATGATGCATGGACAACAATTGACGCGGGAACAACATCTTTGGATTCTCCAATCCATGACGATCAGGTCATAAATGAATAATCAATCGTACCTTATCCATATGTATCTTCGGAGGACGATGAAGATGATGCATCCACAGCTCACATCCCACGTAAGGAAAAGTGGTGGAAATCACTTACGAGAGATGATGACACGTCCTCTATCGCACTCACGAAAGAAGAAATGGATGCTTGTCTGAAACCTGATGAGGATCGGCCAACTACTGAGCCAACCTGGTCTTTGTCTTCCTCCAATCAACAGGTCTGTGAAAACAACTGGGCCAAAGCCATAACCAGCAGTTTCGTACCTCCAGCTGAAAACTCACTGCTCGCCCAGACTGGGGATATGGGAACTTTCATTAAGTGGTTCTGTGAGCAGCGAGGAATATCGGAGTTGACACAGAAAGACTTGGAAGGACCAACTTACAATATCGTCAAAGTCTTTCACTCTGATGTGACTCAACTTCAATATCAGATGGAGGAATGCCACAAAATGTTCAATGATCAAGTCAATGAAGGAGTGTCTAATTACAACTTCAGCAAACCACTTCCGCTGGGTGGATCCCCAGGTCATGTCACCATTCAGGCTGAGTTCTTCTTCAATAAAGATCTTGAATATCTTCGATTTGGTAGCAAGCAGCGTAATCAGGCACTATCGATCACTAAAATGAAGGCTGCACTCTATAAAGATATTGGATTGGAACAGCTTGTACCTGATGGGATGTGGATTGGTGAAGAATGTGAGTATGATATTGCTGCTGCTCTTGGGATCTCACACTGGTGGTTCAAGAAACAACAATTTTATGTTGAAAGGTTTCAGGCAACTGGTGACCGGAAATCTATTCGCTCCCCACTTCAAATCATCAGTGTTGTCAAAGTTCAGATACATTCCATTTACGGGTATGACTACTTGAAGACCATTGTTCTCCGCCGAGCAGATCTCAAGGATTATGTGATCTCAGAAGGCGATTTCAAGCATCTTCGTCCTAACGACTTCGAGGATCTGTACCTACTTCATCTTCAAGGAAAGCTTCATCATCTTGCTCCTCAAGAGAAGAAAACGCTTGTGTTTGCTGTTCTTCTTTGGATCAGGGGTCTGGTTATTAGGAAACGTGTCGAAGATTTTCAACTCGGCATTGAAAGTTATCAGACACAGCTTAATCTCACAAGACCTAAATGGGAAGTTGCTGGGGAAAAATATTTTTTTAGGTCAGTAACTTTGGCTGCTTGAGTTATAAGAATGATATCTTTTTACTGGAGAGAAGGAATTAATTTTAAAAGCGGAAATAAGGACAATTAAGCCCGAGGAGGTTCGATTGGGCTTAATTGTCCTGTTTTCCCACTTTTTAAAATTAATTTACTTTTCCGCGCCCAAAAGCCTAATGTCCTTATAACCCAACAGCCAAAGTCTGGCCTAAAAATATTTCAAATTGCTCTAATAACTCATCTAACATGAAAATTAAATTTATTCTTAAAGAATGTAGTATTAAGAATTACATGTTTTAAGTTTTAATCGAACTGTATTTAGGGCTAGTTCATAACATAGGTTAAGAAAATTAGCTAGTGAGTCCGCTAAATATTAATACAGACATAATTTTAATATCTTATATTTATCTTTAATTTATCCCTTATAATAAATTAAAATTAAATTTACTCATTTTTTGTTGGGCATCACGATCGTTTTGAAATATTTTTTTCTAGTGTATGTAGTATTTAATTAAATTTAAAAAAAAAATTATTTCTAGTTAATTTTTTTAAAAATAATTATTACTTAAAATAAAATTTGAATTTAATCAGTTCTTAGAAATCATGGTTTAAACTGAAACCAAACCAAAAAATAAAAATCGAATAAAATCACACAGAATTTAAATAATTTAGTTTTATTTATAAAAATAAACACACCAAACCGAACTAAATCTATTCATGTTCGCTTCTAATCAAAAGAAATATTTCTCACTGAGTTAATATTTTCTTAAAATACCTTTTCATTTTTTAGAAAGTTTAAAAACACTTCAAATCTATTTATATTGTTTAGAAGAGTTGGAGAAAAAATATTTTTGTTAAAACATCAATTATGTATTTTTGTTAAGAGTATTGTAGAGTTATTTAAAACGGTCGTGTGAAGCAAACGAATGCTCCTATGAACATCAAAATCTTTTAATAAAAAGTTATTTAAAAATAAAAGAAAAGAACATTTTGATATCTTCTCCGTCCAAAAAAATATTTATAATTCTCTTAATTTTTATATTTATATCGTAATATATGAACTAAAAAAATAATTTTAAAAATATTATTGATTAATTTATAAAAAAAATATTTCAATTATTTATAATTTTTTAAATCAAATCAATAAATTTTTATTATAAAATCAAATTTAATCAAGTTAACCAATTCGATTAGTTTAATTTATTTTACCCCATCTAAAGAATTTTTCAAATTGATTAATATAAATAAAAAAAACTATATCAATATTATTTTTAACTATATCAAAATATTCATGTTTTTACATATTTTTTTGCTGATAATTAGTTGATGCTTACTAATTTTTAAATTTTATACATAATTTTTTTATTTTAAATTATTTGATAGTTTTAATTTTGTGATTATTTTCAAATTTTAAAACTTAAAATTTGAGTACATTTCGGTTATTAAGATTATAATGATGTGTAATTATAAAAAATTTAAATATTTTTATTTTTAAAAATATATTTCAAAATAATTGAAATAAAAATATTAATAAAATTATAATAATTGAAAAGATAAATGGTAAATAAATAAAAAAGTAATTTATAAACTTTAGAAATAAAAAGTAATTTAGAAACTTTAGAAATAAATGGTAGTGTAAAAGGATATTAGGGCGCGGAGAGAAGAAGGACATTAATTTTAAAAAGTGGGCAAACACGGACAATTAAGCCCAATCGGACCTCCTTCGGGCTTAATTGTCCTTGTTTTCCCACTTTTTAAAATTAATGTCCTTTTTCTCCAGGCTCGAAAAGATAATGTCCTTATAACCCAACTAGGCCAAAGTTACGGGCCTAAAAAAACATTTTTCCCGAAGTTGCTGATATGGAACCGGTACCCGACTATACTGTCATTGAATCTCCAAAGGCAGTGGTGTTCAGAGATAGGTATAACATTCCTATGGTGATGCGTCTCGATGAACTGCACAAGTTCAGTGATGGTACTTTGGAAATAGTCGATGAGGCATTGGACTTCCGTGTGAAAGAATATCGAGTTTACCCAGACAGGCCCAGAAGATATACCGACCATTGGACGGACCATGACCTGAAGCTGAACAACAAATTCCTGAACGCGATTCGTCACAGGTTGAAGATGAGGAGGATCTATCGCAGTCTGGAGTGTTATGTGGGTGGTAGACTTCGTGAAGGTGACTACATGCTTCTGCAAAGAACTGACTGAGCCTTCGGTTTCTATTTATTATAACCTTGTTTAGGTCATTTTTGTTGGGTGATCTAATTGTTGTATCATGTCAACTTTGTACTATTCTATATATGCAACAAAGAATTTTTGGAGTGTCTGTGTCCTTCACTCTATGCGGATGTATCTAAGGGTGCGTTTGGTACAGAGAATGGAATTGCAGAGAAATCAATTCCAGATAAATGATTGCTGAGAAAGAGAATTGGTCAGGAGAATAGGAATTGACTATCCTGTTTGGTAGCACAGAGAATTCAGCAGAGAAATGCAACAGAGAATCATTTCTCTTGGTGGTGGCGGTGGTGGTCGTGGCGGTGGTGGTGGCGGCGGTGGTGGCAGCGGTGGTCGGTGGTGGCGACGGTGGTGGTGGCGGTGGTCGTTGGTGGCGGTCGGTGGTGGTGGTGGCGGCAGTGGTGGTGGTGGTGGCGGTGGTGGCAGCGGTGGTCGGTGGTGGCGACGGTGGTGGCAGCGGTGGTCGGTGGTGGCGGCGGTGGAGGTGGTGGCGATGGTGGTGGCGGCGGTGGAGGTGGTGGTGGTGGCGATGGTGGTGGCAGCGGTGGTGGTGGTGGCGGCGGTGGAGGTGGCGGTGGTGGTGGTGGCGGCGGTGGAGGTGGCGGTGGTGGCGGCGGTGGTCGGTGGTGGCGACGGTGGCAGCAGCGGTGGTCGGTGGTGGCGACGGTGGTGGTGGTGGTGGTGGCGATACCAACTCAGAGAAATCAATTCTCTCCAAAAATCAGAGAAATCAATTCTCTCCAAATACAAAGGAAATCAATTCTCAGGGAAATGCCATTTCATTTCTCTCCTCTCATTTCTCTCTACCAAACAAGAGAATCCATTTCCATTTACATTTCTCTCCTCTCATTTCTCTCTACCAAACACCCCCTAAATGTTGTACGTGTCAGTGCATAATTTCTAGCAAAAGAAGAGGAGTCTTCTTTCATCCCAAAATCTCTATCGTCTTTGATTCTTCAAGAGAGTTTTGTGGTTTACAAGGTGGCTATTGGACTTAAATTTTCACAAATACCTACCACTCAATGTAATGACTACAGCTCTTTAAATAGAAAACGGGTCAATAATTAAGGGGGAACGTATTTGCTCAAAATTCCTGCACCTTTCAAAACTTGTTGCACCAGCAGCAGTGATTAGTTCGTCTCATAATCAGTACATGTTAAAATCTGACCACATTTTCTCCCATGCTCCTAAACTTATTTAAATCAATTGGGATCACAAAATCTCAAATGATTTGAAATTTTTTGATCGAGGGAGAGAATGTGATTTAAATATGAAATATGATAAGATATGATGTTTTGGACTTAAAAGTAAATATATGCTCCCCGATATGTGCTAAACTTTTTGATAAACCAGTGCACATATTGAGGGGGAGCAAAATGGCTTGTGGTGATTAAAAAAATTGTGGCAATTTTGGCAATTTTGGCATCTTATGTGAGCGTGACTCAGATTTGACTCATGAATTGACGAAACACAACTATTTGTATTCGAAAGGAGTTATCCAAGTAGAAGGTACCGTTTCGAGAAACTCTTCTTAGATATATACTTTGACGGGTCTAACTTCCTTATTAAGGAATGTTAACAACTTCAAGTTAGTTATTAAGGCTAGTTATCACCTAAAAGCTGATAATGGATCCCTTTAACTAAGCAACGTAAATGTGTCCCTAGGGTATATGTCTATTAAGAGTGGATCAATTCAAAAAGTGCAACTCACCCCGACATGTGCAAATTTCTATCTAAAACCTATGAGCACATGTTAAGGGGGAGCATTTGAAAATTCGTAAAACTCTCAAGGTGTTAGCAAAAATGGGTTTCTTGATCATAAACACTTTGAGAGAATTTTCAATGATTTGGTTATATGGCGATTGTGGAAAGATACCAAAAGGCCGACCATTTACTTTAATGTACGGAGTTATAAGGATGGTTAAGGTTAGGTATATGTTCCCATGATCCACCAGAACCGGAAGGATCTTCCCAGGGACAATCCTCTAGATAGAGTAGAAGTCCTTAGGTATGATGAAAAAAGGAGAAAAGTGAGAAAGGGAAGAGTGCCGACTGAGATAGAGCTAGGACTGGAACAAACCCAACAAGGTTCTAGTGATGAAGTCTTGGTAAGCACTGAAGGGGTTGAAGAATTAAAAAGAAATAAAATGAGAAAGGGTGAAAAGAAATAGCCCTCCAATTATTCAACTTTAGGGCAGAAACCGGGTTCAACTCATCTGCTACTGGTTGTTACTAAGGTAACACTGGTATTGAAGACAAGACGTCATGGACCCAGTGACGCACTGCACTAAACCTTCCAACCACTCAAGCTCTCTTAAAAGAGCTTGTTTCATTCTCACGGGGAACCGGTGTAATCTATCAACTCGTCTCTTAGAGATGGTTGATATTGAAGCAGGAGACCTCTCCCTAGTCTTCGCATAGGATAACCACATTGCACTTATTGAGTCTAAATCCACGAGATGCATCAAAATATCTCTTAGGTACACTTGATACTTCTACACTGGTTGTTCAACATTAAGGACACCAGCTGTAATATTTTGAGTCCTTCACAGATCTTAGCAATCTGCTAAGAACACTTATGAGGGAATATACATATGCATTTCCCAGTGATTGAGTGGAAACTCCTGCCAGGGTCAACATCAAACAGCCCTGAAAGCAGGTTGCTTCGGTAACTCCTTGTGGGTTACGCTTAGTGTTCGCGGTGGTGTTCCAAAAGGTCTGCAGTCATGGGGTGATCTCTAGCGACTCACCTAATCGTTGATGTACTTCGGTATGTCAGTGAAAGCCGCTTCGGGGGTATCCGATTGGGAACGGCCTTGGTAAGGATTAGAGAAAGTCTTCACACTATGCTGTTGACGATCTCGAAGTCCGAACCTGTAAGTGCTGGTATGTTTATTACTAACCAATTTTCATGCAGCTCAACATACCAACCTTATCAATTTCACCACCATCACTCTAGTTCCACATGTTCATACCAACATCTAAAAGGAGTATTTAGAACTATTCAACCATGGAGATGCACTCAACAAAGATGTATGAGCATGTCGGAAAGGCGTACACCTACCGGAGATAAAGAAGCTGGCGATTGTTGCTGATTGCAGAAAAAGATGTCTATCCATCACCTCATGCTTGCACTTCAACATCAAATTCAAGGAAATCGTGATCATTGAATGGGCTTCAACTATGCTTCCACAACTCTAATGAAGAAGATCATGATCCTGAAAAGTGTGAGCATGCCAACACAAAGTCGTTCAAATCACATAGAGACGTTAGTACTCAAAGATGACTTAAAGATACTCATTTGGATGAAGAACTCGAAGTAAAGCCAATGATCATCCAACACATTAAACAAGTCATCTAGAGTCAACTGCTGAAAGCACAAAGTTCATGACAATGAAGAATCAAAGGCTACGAGCTACAAAGATATCAACAAAGATTTAGTTGATGAACTTCAATGTTTAAAGTATTTATTTCCGGGGTGACCTCTCTTAGGGGGAGACTGTTAGGAATACGTTTTTTTATATAAGAAGATTCGGTCACCCCGAGTATTGTTTAGCATGTTGTAGCTCGTAGTATTTATTATATTAGTTAGTACGTAGTTTAGTATTAGTTAATATTTATGGAGTCGGGTCGGGTCTTTACCCACTGTCAGCTCGATCCACAGCCTAGTAGAGGCATTTTATTTCTTGTACTATAAATACCCCTCACCTAGCAAGGGTGAGGGTTGGACATTTCAAGCTAATAAACACATAGTTCTTTCACTTTCTCTCTCTACAAAAGGCTCCCACTTCTTATCTTTCTCTCTCTAGTTTTCTTATACTATTCGATCCATTAATCTCAAGAACCAACCATGTTATGTTTATGAGTATCCTACAGCAAGGTTGAGATGTGTTGTATATAAATGGATGGTTAGGATGAAGAGTGTGTAAGGAATATGAGGTATAAGTTGGATTGTGTAAGAGTGAAGAGATGTGTGTAAGGGAATATGTAAGAGTGGGATGTGATGGGGAGCCTTGTGTGTGTAGAGAATGAGATGGTTGTGAGTAGTGTGTGTATTTTGAAAATAAATTTGTTGGAAATGTAAGGAATAAGTTGTAAAGATGGGATGTGTGTAAGAGTGTAAGGAATATGTAAGAAGGATTTGATGGGGAGCCTTGTATGTGTGAAGAGGAGTATGTGAGTGAAGTGTGTGTATTTTGAATGTAAAAGGTGTGTGTATGTGAGTTGTATGTGAGTGTATAAGAGTGTATGTGTGTGTATAAGAGAATATATGGGAAAAGTGTAAAGTGGAAAAAATATTGTAAAAGGGGAATATTGTGTGGGAGTTTGGGAGACAAAGGTACAAAAGGTGTAGGAGGTGTAAGGGAATATTTAGAGGATGTTGGGGATACGATTTGGTGTAGGATTTGGAAGGGTTAGGGTTTTGTAAAGAGTAATTAAGAGGAGATTAAGAATTAATCAAATTGTTATTAAGGAAGAAAAGGTTTAGACAATTATGATTATGAGTTGAGAAAATCAAAGATTACTTATAATCTCAAGTAACTCAACGTCGAGAATCCATAATCTCATAACTCGTGACTTTCCATGCCTCGACGTATTCAACTAACACCTTGGTACAAACAAGCCAAGTGCTTTGCCTTGATTTAAAGCATAACCCATGCGGGAAAGGATGCGTTCACGCAAAGTGACCTTTGACTTAGTTTGACCAATAAGGGAGTAAACCCGTTACGTGATTAGAGAAGACATAAGCACATGTTATGAGCATATGAATGCTTTCACATGTTATTACGTGAAATATATAAGCTCCCTAAGTTTAAAAAAGCTTAGGCTAGAGGCGTTTGATAAAAAGCTTGAGTTGGCGTTTTCCCGAAAACGGGTATTTTGGAAGTTGGATCTCTCTAATCATAAAACTCGTTTCGAGTCTTCTCAATTAAGCACATAACATATTCATACCTGAATTGAAAGATCCACGTTTGTCAGGTAAGGGGAAAGCCGACTTTCAAAGTTTGTCCCAACAACATCAGTAGCCTGGCGCGTCGCCCACTTTGGCTAACGTTTGTTATTTTATGTGTTTCGAAGGTTTATTTGTTATCATTATAAAATAAGGAGATCTCAATAATGTTGCCTCAATAATATCCTCCTTTTTTTATGATGACAAATAAAATCCAAAAGCAAATAAAATTACAAAACTTAGCCAAGACAAAGCGCGCCTTTGGTATAGCTTGCGTCTTGACCTTGCCTTGTAATTTGGTGAAGCTATTGTCTTTAACTTATATTGGTCTTCGCGCCCCCTTGCTTTTCTCCCCCTTTTGTCGAATAAAAAAGGCGGGACTTCCAATCAAGCCAGGTTTCGAACTTGGGCCTGTGGGATAAACAAAGTAGCTTGTACATGCACCCGAACATGCTCCCCCTTGAACATAGCTCCCCCTAGATCGTTGCTCCCCATTGTTCTAAGGCGGGGATCCATGAGTGAAGAGCCTCACCTTTGCGGTGGCCTAGCTACATACAACACAACACGCAACAACCAAATAATTCTCAATTATGGAAGTCCAAGTGGGTTAGGTTACCATTTGGAAACTTGCAACATGGGTTAGTCCACAACAAAATACACACACACACGCATATATATATATATATTTATATATTTATATATATATATATATATATATATATATATATATATATATATATATAGGTTAGTCCAATATGACTCCAATAACCATTTGTTGAGCATGGTACAAAAAATATATGTATTTTAATTAGGGATCCATTCATTATGTTCTATAAATACCATCATCAAATATCACAACACAATATCACAATAAACTCATAAGCCTTTTATTGAACCACACAACATGTAGGACATACAAGAAAGCTAGCATATGATCCTAACACAAATTATTGCAACAAGTTTATGATAAACCCTAAGTGGCTATTACTAGGACTACAAGGTTTATCTCTTCACTCTTCATCCTTTTCTTGAAGAGTCACCCTAGAGATGTCCTTAAGAATGGCGGCCATCACCAACATATCATTGTTGATGGATTTATGCAGTTCTCTTATCTCCTTACGAATGGAGAGAACATCCCGCTCAATCACATCTTTGGTGGAGCAATGTAGAATACTCTAAATCATAACATGTATGGTTTTTGTGTGATGGTTCGAATCCGTGAGTGTTAGAGAGAGAAAGTGGGAGACTTCTAGATAGAGAAAGTGAAGAAGTGAATATTAGATTAATGAGAAGTTCCAACCCTCTCCCTTGGTGGGAGAGGGTATTTATAGTTACATACTAATGCCCCATGAAACGGGCTGTGGAGTGAGATGACAGTGGGTAAATGATAACACTCATTTTTACACATATTTTTATAAGGTTTTTCCGGATTTTAAGATCCTAAAATGTGTAGAATTGTGTCGTTTGTACTCATATTATGTTTGTTGGACTCGATCACGCTTGGGTATATTTTATTTGATTTTATAGGTGTTTTAAGGACATTATCAAGCAAGATCGAAGTCTCAATCCCCAAATACATATCAAGCAATGCAGAAACGAGAGTACGAGGCCAAAAACGATGAAGATTGAAGCACTACCTGTCGTATTTTCTAATTTCCAGATTCATTACTTCCAATCATGATGTGTTCTATATATATATGGATTTCTCATGAAATAAGCTTCGCAACGGTATATCATACGCTAAATTCCGAGGTGTATTGAGGGAGATATGGCTTCTAGACCACGACTTCACAGTTCAGAAAGTTTTTGCATTTTCTGGGACAGTATGACACGGGCCGTGTCAAATGACACGACGGGTTTCTTGTCGAGAAAGTTTTGCATTTTCAGGATAGTATGACACGGGCCGTGTCATTTGACACGGGCCGTGTCACTTTTCGGTGGAAAAATCACTTTTTGACATTTTTGAAGATTTGAACATGAAAAAGTGGTTTTTTAAGCTTTATAAAAAGAGGTATTGGGCAAGACTTGAGAGATATGCTGAAGATTGGAGAGATTGGAGAGAGAGAAATACAAGATTTGAGAGTTTTTCATCCAAAAAGAAGGAGATTTGAAGGAAATTCCTGAAGAACACTTCAAGAACATTTGAAGGCTTCAACCGGGATAAATCAAGAAACCATCCGAGTTTTATCTTCTTCCTATCTTTTATTCATTTTGTTGTTTTATTTAGCATGAACATGATGAACATGATGATTATTAATCTTTCTTTCATTACCATGTCCGGCTAAACTCGTTAGATTTCGGGCATGGGAGTACGTTGATTTGCTATGGTTTTGAGGGATTGATGATTATATATATCTAGTGTGATTTCTTTATCAAATACTTGGTTTTTATTCATGTTTAGACACTTGATCAATGTTTTTATATGTTTAACTTAATTGCTCATAATTCGAGAGAAGAGGGCATTAATAGGTTTCGAGTATTTGACGTAGTAAATTACGAGATTGAAAAATCGGTGATAAGCTATGATGATGTTTAAATCTTATGAACATTTTGGAGTTAGATAATTTATAGTAAACGGAGACGTTGTTATAGGTTGTTTAATCTACGTTTTAATGCATCTCGAGAGGGACTTTAGAATATTATTGTGATTATCATTTTGGAAACACACTTAGAACTTTTGGAACCAATCCCGACTAAACTTAGTGATCAATGGAAACCGAGCCTTGGAATAATTCTTTCTAAACTCTTGCAATTCTCCTTAATTCGGATATTTTCTTTTATTGTCATCATTTTATTTTATTTCGTTAACCATCCATTCAACTTTCGATCGTCTAGATAAAACCGGAATCATTATAATCTAGTACTCAACGCAATAGGAATATTTAGTCTCTGTGGAATACGACCTTGCTCGCTCCTTTCTACATTTACTCCGTACACTTGCGGATTGTTTAAAAATATAGCGAACAAGTTTTTGGCGCCGTTGCCGGGGACTAATTTATTTTTGTTAGTATTGATATTACGATAAGTGTTTCCGGTCTTACTTTAGACATATTTTTCTGTTTTATTTTATTTTGTTACTTCCGTATTGTTTTTGGCCGTGTTGCAGGACGTACATGAACACCCGCTCCTCTCGAGAACCTTTGGAAAACTTTATTCCCGAAGTAGAGGCATTTGCTCGAAGAATAAGTGTTGCTACACGGAAATTACAAAGAGATCTATCTGACGAAATGGAAAGAGCGGGAGACATAATTGCCGACATGGGCAATGATAATGCAATAGCCCACAATCCAAACAATGAAGGCGTACGGGCTGAGCCCGCAGTCCGAATTCAATCGATTCGGGACGGATTTCGGCCGAGGCTTGACCAAAATTATGGGGGAATTTCTCATATTCCTATCAACGCCCTCAATTTTGAGTTGAAACCTTCATTAATATCGATGGTTCAACAAAATCAGTTTGGGGGATTTGCCACAGAAGATCCGCACTCCCATTTATTCCACTTTATTCAAATTTGTGATACCATTAAAATGAATGGGGTGCCAAATGATGCAATAAGATTGAAGCTATTTCCGTTCTCCTTGAGAGAAAAGGCTCGTAGTTGGCTTGGAACTCTTGCTTCGGGGAGCATAAGTACATGGAACGAGTTGGGCGAAAAGTTTCTTTTCAAATTCTTCCCGCCCAACAAGACTATGAGATTGAAGAGCGAAATAATGCAATTCGACAAATGGATTCGAGATGTTATATGAGGCATGGGAACGCTTCAAGGATTTGTTAAGACGATGTCCTCGTCATGGGTTTCGGAAGACCAACAAATGTGTTTCTTTTATAATGGGTTGGCCGGAGAGACGAAATCTTGTTGACGCTTCGTAGGAGGAGCTTTGCTAGCTAAAAGTGCAGAGGAAGCATATGAATTGATCGAGGAGATGGCCATGAATAGCTATCAATGGCCTACCGAGAGGAGTAATATTCGTAGAGTGGCTGAAATTTCAGACTCGGATCCTATAAAGGCTTTAACTGCACAAATGTCGATTTTGACCAACCATTTGGGAATTCTGACGAAGAGTGCAAATGAAAAAATAAATCCAAAAGGAAGTGCACCACCACCGGACCCGTTGGAGGAAGCTCATTATATCAATAACCATAATTTCAATAATTATCGAAATAATCCTCATCCGGGGTTTTATCATCCTTCAAATAAGAATCACGAGAATCTTAGCTACGGGAATTCGAGAAATGTGTTGCAACCACCGACGGGATTTAAAGTGTCGAATGGTGAGGTGATGGAAGAGTCCAAGCCAAATTCTAATCTAGAGAATATTTTGGCTACTTTTATGATGGAAACAAAAAGTCGGTTTACCCGAGATGAAGAAAAGCTTGATCGGATTGAAAATCATGTCACTCAATTAGCAACCACCGTTGGAGCTCAAATGAGAAACTTAGAAACGAAAATCGGTCAATTGGCTAAGATTGTGGGGATCCAACATCAAAAGGGCCAATTTCCAAGCAACACCGAAGAAAATCCAAAAGCACAATGCAATGCTATTTTTTCGTATACTGTGAATGAAGAGCTATCGGAATCAGAGAATGAAAACAAAGATGCAACTGTGTTGTCTAATAAAGTTGATTTGATAGTTTCCATGAATGAGGTGAAGGAGCGGTCCAATATTGAGCATATCAAGGAGAAGAAAAATTTTGAGGTTTTCGTGCAAGACATGGCGTCAAAGAAAAAAGAATTGGAGCGCCTACCGACTAAGCTTAAGGATCCAGGGAGTTTTTCAATTCCTTGCTCTATTTTGGGTTGTTCATTAAATGATGTATTTGTTGATCATGGTTCAAGTGTCAATATATTGCCTTTGTCTATTTTCAGGACACTTGGATTAGGAGAGTTGAGACCATCTCCAGTGAGCTTACAATTCATAGATCGATCTTTAGCTTACCCAAAGGGAATTGTGGAGGATGTAATTTTAAAAATTGATAAGTTCGCCTTCCCCGTTGATTTTATAGTGCTTGATGATGATGGGAAGCAAAATGGTCTAGTAATACTTGGACGTCCGTTCTTAGCCACTGCACGAGCATTAATTGATGTGGATCGAGGAGAATTAACGATTAGGACGCATAGTCAAAATGTTGTATTTTTGATGACTCCTCCCGATAAAATTGCACGTAAACCGGATTATAAGAGCTCGTTGAATGATCCGGGATGAAGGAAACATGCGTCTGGTGAAGGCGTTAAATTTAGCTGGTTGGGAGGCAACCCAACACTTGCGTCCGGTGAAGACGTTAAACTTAGCGCTAATTGGGAGGCAACCCAATGGTTCTTGTTAGTTTATTTTGTTCTTATTCGCATTTTATTTCTATTTTTACTTGATGAGGAACTGATCGTTCAACTGTAGGCATCGGTCGCGGGAAAAGATCCGGAGACGAGCGCACTATCCGAGGCTAGTACGACACGGGCGTGTCATTCGACACGGTCGAGTTGGCCATCCAGGCGTTTTTGAGTTTACGGGCAAGTATGACACGGGCGTGTCATTTGACACGATCGGGTCGGTGGGCGACGATTTTTGGCAAATCGGCGGGTGTGACACGTGGCATGTCCAACAAGGCCACTTCCCTCCGCCCAATCAATATGACCGGTTGTAAGTATTTCTTGACCCAAATTTTTTATTGCTTAAATACTATACCCCCTTTGTGTGTACATTCTTTAATTCAAGTTTGGGGGAAGATATTGGGTCAAGATATACTTATATTGTTCGTTAATTTTTTTTTTATTTTTTTTAACACCTTGTTTTGTTTGTTTATTTTATTATTTGTTTGTTTCTATTTTTTTCGAATTTTAGTGTGAAGATTTGCTTGGATTTTGGTGTGGATTGTTGTTTTTGAACTTGGTGTGTTTTGAGTATCATGTACTTGGATGAAACTCGAAAGAATGAACTCTTGTCTTGGATACCTCGGGATTTATTTTGTTATTTTGATATACAAATCGAGGATAATTTGAAGAGAAAAAAATTGTAGAATAATCAAAAGGGTGTGAAATTGAATAAATAGTTTAATCTCTTGGAAATATGAACAAATCTAGCTTGTGAGCTTTTGAGCCTTCATGCATCATTAAATATGCAAGTTTCATTTTCGAGTGTACCATTCATGTTTTTAAGACTCTAGAACATGCCCAGGTATCTTATTCGAAACTACAAGTGTGTGTGCAAATTAGTGAAAGTGATTTTAGGCGATTTTTATTGACAACCCTTCAAACCTTTTGGCCAACCCGAAAAATTTATTTCCCTAGTTAGCCCGTTTGAGCTTAAAGCCTATTTCTTGTTAGCCACATTATGAGCTTTCCGTTCCATTATAAACTTTTGTCCCTATACTTGAGCTACTTAGAACAAATTGGCAAAAGAATGAAAAGATGTGTGGAAGCGATTGGGAAGATTGTTGGTTCAAATGCAATGATTCATCAAAATAATTGAAGGAAGATTGGTGTGATTTAATGATGATGTTGCCCACCACATGAAAACATAAAAAGAAAAAAATTCGTGGACACATAAAGAAACGAGATGTATGGAGCAATAAGGATGAATAAGGATTGTGATTCTCACTTTCAAAAGTGCTTAGTACGATGATATTAAAATCAAGGGGTTGAAGGAAACAAATTCTAAGGGATTATTGAGCTTCTAATTGAGCGAAGTGATTATTGAGATAATGTTCTAATTTGCTCAAGTCAAGTCACTTTAAGCCATACTTATCCTACCCCGACCAAAAAGCCTACATTACAACCGATAAAGTCCTTTTTGATTCACCAAATTTGCATGCACAACTAGTGGTAGAGATGTAGACGATTGGCAAGCCTATGGGGATTCTTATTTCATTGAATGAGTTTTGAGCATCAGTTATCCCATTATACACTTTGAGAGTGAGAGAATACACTTGACCGGTGAGGTTTATATCTTCCAAGTATTGATTATGATGTTAAGGAAGCACCCCAGAGATTTGAATACTTTATAGAACTCGACTTATTTATTACTTGAGGCGTATTGATGAATTTTCATAATGATCCTTTGAGGTGTGTTGAGGGATTAGCTCCCTTAAGAGTGGTTATTTTGAAGTGCATTGCTCGGTACGATCAACGTTTAAGTTTGGGGGATTTTGATAACACTCATTTTTACACATATTTTTATAAGGTTTTTCCGGATTTTAAGATCCTAAAATGTGTAGAATTGTGTCGTTTGTACTCATATTATGTTTGTTGGACTCGATCACGCTTGGGTATATTTTATTTGATTTTATAGGTGTTTTAAGGACATTATCAAGCAAGATCGAAGTCTCAATCCCCAAATACATATCAAGCAATGCAGAAACGAGAGTACGAGGCCAAAAACGATGAAGATTGAAGCACTACCTGTCGTATTTTCTAATTTCCAGATTCATTACTTCCAATCAGGATGTGTTCTATATATATATGGATTCCTCATGAAATAAGCTTCGCAACGATATATCATACGCTAAATTCCGAGGTGTATTGAGGGAGATATGGCTTCTAGACCACGACTTCACGATTCGAGAAAGTTTTGCATTTTACGGGGACAAGTATGACACGGGCCGTGTCAAATGACACGACGGGTTTCTTTGTCCAGAAAGTTTTGCATTTTAAGGATAGTATGACACGGGCCGTGTCATTTGACACGGCCGTGTCACTTTTGGTGGAAAAATCACTTTTTGACATTTTTGAAGATTTGAACATGAAAAAGTGGTTTTTTAAGCTTTATAAAAAGAGGTATTGGGCAAGACTTGAGAGATATGCTGAAGATTGGAGAGATTGGAGAGAGAGAAACACAAGATTTGAGAGTTTTTCATCCAAAAAGAAGGAGATTTGAAGGAAATTCTTGAAGAACACTTCAAGAACATTTGAAGGCTTCAACCGGGATAAATCAAGAAACCATCCGAGTTTTATCTTCTTCCTATCTTTTATTCATTTTGTTGTTTTATTTAGCATGAACATGATGAACATGATGATTATTAATCTTTCTTTCATTACCATGTCCAGCTAAACTCGTTAGATTCCGGGCATGGGAGTACGTTGATTTGCTATGGTTTTGAGGGATTGATGATTATATATATCTAGTGTGATTTCTTTATCAAATACTTGGTTTTTGTTCATGTTTAGACACTTGATCAATGTTTTTATATGTTTAACTCAATTGCTCATAATTCGAGAAGAGGGCATTAATAGGTTTCGAGTATTTGACGTAGTAAATTACGAGATTGAAAAATCGGTGATAAGCTATGATGATGTTTAAATCTTATGAACATTTTGGAGTTAGATAATTTATAGTAAACGGAGACGTTGTTATAGGTTGTTTAATCTACGTTTTAATGCATCTCGAGAGGGACTTTAAAATATTATTGTGATTATCATTTTGGAAACACACTTAGAACTTTTGGAACCAATCCCGACTAAACTTAGTGATCAACGGAAACCGAGCCTTGGAATCTTTCTTTCTAAACTCTTGCAATTCTCCTTAATTCGGATATTTTCTTTTATTGTCATCATTTTATTTTATTTCGTTAACCATCCATTCAACTTTCGATCGTCTAGATAAAACCGGAATCATTATAATCTAGTACTCAACGCAATAGGAATATTTAGTCTCTGTGGAATACGACCTTGCTCGCTCCTTTCTACATTTACTCCGTACACTTGCGGATTGTTTAAAAATATAGCGAACAGTAAAGACCCGACCCACTCCACGAATACTATTTACATACATATTAACTAACTACTACCAATAAGTCTACGAGTAAACATAATGCTTTAACAGATACTCGGGGTGACTGATGCGTGTGGATTGCTGCCTACGCAAAAGGTTTTACCTCTCAAGGGATCTTGAGAAGCTTACAACCCCCACCAGGCAGTGTACTGTTAGGAATACTTGTTAGATTTTGATGATGTCATCAAATGTTTAAACTTGGCAAAATGTAAGAACCAAATGAGTATCTTCCATAGGCCAAAATATGTTAAGTATAAAACTTGGCAAAATGTAAGGAATAACCAAATGAGTATCTTCCATAAGCCAAAATATGTTAAGTACAAAACTTGGCAAAATGTAAAGAAGAACCAAATGAGTATCTTCTGTAGGCCAAAATTAGTTAGGCTGAAAAACGGCAAAGTACTAAGTACAGCTTAGTCCATCAGAGAGGAACAACCGAGTCCAGTCAGAGTAGCTCTGGTCAACAAATCTTATCAGAAAAGTTTGACCAGACTGCAGCCGAGGTACCTCAGGGAAGTCACCTGACCAGATAAGTCACAAACAGTGAACAACCGAGAGGACCTGTCTGCAGAGATGTTAGCTGCATATCAGCCTACTCAAAGGCAGCCAAGTACTCCAAGTCCACGTCAGCATGCATTGAAAAGTCAAGTATTACGGAAAGCTCACATGCAACGTGAAGAGACAAATTGGAGTGATTCCCGCAAGAGATATGATTTAAATAAATCATCCAGACCCACTTTGAAGACTTTAATCATTTTATATTCAAAAGATTCGGCGCTCACATGCAGAAGTCTTCACAACGGTCGGAAGATAAAATTAAATAATGGGAATCCAGCCTTGCAACGTTCAAAAAGATTAAACAATGAAGTCTCCCTCCAACGGACAGATTTGTTCAAAAGATTTGCAACGGCTACAAGGAAAAAGCTCAGAGATCGTGACCTATATATATCCGAAGATTTGAAACTGAGCAACTACCGGTGCGAACATACATTCTAGCAATCAAAGCAATCAAGCAATCTAAAGCAATCAATAGCATCGTGAAAAGAGCATATCTAAAAGTTCATACTTAAGGAAGCTCTTAAGTTGGAGAAGACAAAAACTCTTGTCTATAATCTTGAGTACGGGGTACTTCACTGGTTGAAGTAAGAGACTGTAAAGGCATCCGAGGATCGAGGATCAAGAGGTGCAAGGCAGTCAAGTGTGTACAACGGCACGGATTTCCACTGGTTGGAAGCTGTTGTAGTGTGGTTTGAATCACTGTAATATTTATCATTGGTTGAAAATTATAGTGAATTCATCTCCAACTGGTTTGGAGAAAAGTGGATTAGTAGAGGATTACCCCACCTGCGAGACCACTATAATTACTGCGTTATTCTTGTTTCACTGCATCATACTTTAACTGCTGCATACATTGTTAAGTGTTTCATCAAGTTGATTTCTATTCGTCATCAGCTGACTTCCGCACATATCCAAGAACAAACGACTCCAAGTCATTTGTTTAACTATCAGCTGAAGAAACTCACTCTTCGTGAAAAAGAGTTCAAGAGTTTCAACAAGTCTATTCACCCCCCCTCTAGACTTGTTCCTGGACGACTTGTGACCTACAAGTGGTATCGGAGAGGTTGGTTCATCTATTTCACGAACCAGATCTATATCAGATATATATATATCTTTACTCTCACTTTATAATGGAACACATGCACTCTAGACTCCCTGTGTTTTCAGTCGACGAGTATGATCTGTGGAAGATAAGAATGCAGGCACACTTATCTTCAATTCATGACGACATGTGGTGCATCATTGAAGACGGTCCATTCATCTTTGAGAAGGACAACACAGCAGAGGAGATCGCAGCAGGAAGGCCAGAGAATATCCCTAAGAAGAGGACGGAGCTGAATCCCGAAGAAAGAAAGATGGCCAATCTTGATAACCGGGCCAGAGATGTGCTATATCAAACTCTTGACAAATCCACCATGGTCAAGATCAAGAACTGTAAGAATGCCAAAGAAATTTGGGACACATTAGCCCTAATGTGTGAAGGAACGGAGCTGATCAAGGAAAACAAGCTGTCAATTGCTATCCAAAAATTTGACAACTTTAAAATGAAGAATGGTGAATCCATAGATCAAGTGGACACAAGGTTCACTGAAATTATCAATGAGATCAACTCCCTGGGCAAAACCTATGGCAACAGGGAAATGGCACTAAAGGTCCTCAGATCTCTCAACCCCGAATGGAGCATGAAGGCCGTAGCCATGAGAGAGTCCAAGGACCTGAATAAGATAAAGATTCAGGAGCTGTTCTCTGATCTGAAGGCTTATGAGTTCGAGCTTCCAAGTTCATCCTCAATCGAGCTGCGAGAGAAGGGAATCACATTTGCAGCCGAGTCCCCTGCTAAGAGCCTATCTGATGTGAAACCTCCAAATCCACTAGATTTTGAGGAAGAAATGGCTTTCATAATGCAAAGGTTCAGCAATTTCAGAAAGAACTACTCCAAGTACAAGAAAAATTACAAGGAGAATCCAAGAAGGAACCAGAAGGCTGGAAGCTGGAAAGTAGAATGCTACAACTGTCACAAAATAGGACACATCCAAATGGATTGTCCCGAGCTCAAGAAGGACGAAACCAAGAAGGAGGTGGGCAGAAAGGAAGATAGAAGAAAGGCCCTCATCGGAGAATACCAGGAGCATGTAGAATCAAGCAGCGGTTTCTTTTCTGATGAAGACGAGGAGTATGATTGCCTGATGGCAAACCTAGCTGATGAAGAGGTAACTTCTAAACCCACCGGTTCAAATAATAGCTCAGCCATGTCACAAGATATGGATCTACATGAATCGGTAAATCAGCTTATTTAAAGATTTTGAAACACTCAAATCGCACACCAAGTCAGTATCACAGAGAAGACTCAAATACAAGATGAGAATAGGCAAATTGAAAAATGATTTCAAAAACTCGGCTAGATCCGAATAAGGTTGAGAGAACTACAACCGACTTTAAAACTGTGCAAATATCAATACAAATGAGATAGATCGGCTAACCATTTTACTTAAAGAAAATCGATGCACTTGCTCATGCCAAAGCCGAGTTTACTAAGCCGGCTCGAGATAAATAAAACTCGACGCAGGAAATAACCTCCCCGAAGGCGTCTTCAACTCGGGAGAATTGTGTACTTATAAAGGTCACTATATACCAAATCAGGCCTTGGATATGATTCTCACACTCCCTCTAGTTAAAACCAAGTTTATCAATGGAGAAACAATAGTCTCGATCACGAGCACGTATATAAACCGATATTCAAAAGCAGCAATGACCAGTCAAACGTCTAGCCGCAAATGTTACACTGCATACCACCTAGACAGCGACTAGGCGATGGTCGAGCAAAAGCGGCCAGACAACATGCCCACTATTACCAACAACTCTCCAAAAATAGATTTCATAATGGGAGGGGCAGATGGAAACCTCAAGGTTATCCTAATTACCAAAATGAACAAGTGTGGAGACCACAAATGTTTAATAAATGGTCTCAGCCTAGATTTAGAAATGGCCCACACTATCAAAATTTTGAGGAATATCCGGTATACAATCCAACCAGAAGATTCAGACCTCGACCACAGACACATTAAAAGGGATATAATAATAATAATAACAATTTCTATAATCCAAGGAGAAATCAATTCTCTAGGAAACCAACTAACCCCAAAGGACCCACACAAATTTGGGTACCTAAATCCCTGCTTGTTTAATTGCAGAAAAGGTGGAAGGACTACAACCACATCTCCTCAAGCTCAAATTTTGGAGGTGAAGAGTGGTTTGTAGACTCTGGATGCTCGAGGCATATGACCGGGAACAAGAATATGCTGACCAAATACATCAAAGAAAGAGGTCCCGATGTAACCTTTGGAGATAACTCTAGAGGACAGACAAAAGTCTTTGGAGAGATGCACCGAGGAAACATTGTCATATCCAAAGTTCATTATGTCAAAGGACTCAAGTACAACCTCCTGAGCATAAGCCAGTTCTGTGACGAGAAGAATCTAGTAGTCTTCACCATCTTGAAGTGTATGGTGATAGACATCTTATCTGGAGAAATAAAGCTACAAGGATTCAGAAGAAGAGATGTCTACATGATTGATTGGAACACACGAACACCTAACTCCTGTTTTCTATCCAAGACAGTAGCTGAGAATGGATGGTTGTGGCACAAAAGACTATGTCACTTAAATTTCAAAGCCATCAACAAGATTAGCTCTCAGAAGCTGGTCAGAGGACTTCCAAATGAAGCATTCAAGAAGGAAGCACTCTGTGATGCATGTCAGAAGGGAAAACAGACCAAGGCATCGTTCAAGCCAGTTCAGCCTACAACGCTCACATCAAGGATCTTAGATCTACTCCACATGGATCTATTTGGTCCTATCAAGCCAAGGACCTTGAGCGGCCGAAAGCATGCACTTGTAATAGTAGATGATTATTCAAGGTACACTTGGATCATTTTCCTATACAAGAAAAGTGAAACCCTGACCAAGTTACCTGAGCTGCTGAGAAGGATCCAGAATGAGAAATCCCTATCCATAATCAAGATCAGATCAGATAGAGGAGAAGAGTTTCTCAACAAGGCGATAACTGATTACAGCGATCAGAATGGGATCCAGCATGAGCTCTCTGCAGGCCAGTGACGCCCAGAATGGCGTTCTTGAAAGAAGGAATGAACCGTGAAGGAAGCAAAGAAGGTCCATGATTGCGAAGCGGACCTACCCCAAAGGTTCTGGGTCAAGTCCAACACAGCCTGTCACACCCAGAACAGGAGTATGATAGTAGCGAGACATGGCAAAATTCCCTATGAGGTTTGGAATAATAGAACTCCTACTGTTGCTTACTTTCATGTTTTTGGTTGTAAGTGTTTCATCCACAACAATGGTAAAACACAGCTAAATGCCTTTGATGCTAAAACTGATGACGGTCTCTTTATGGGATATTCCCAAAGAAGCAAGGCGTATAGAGTTTTCAATAAAAGAACCTTAGTTGTGGAGGAAACACCCCATGTTGTTTTTGATGAATCTACCGTTGAGTACAGGAAACAAGTTGAGCTAATTGAGAACAAGCTCAAGTCAGCAACCCTTGAAGAAGTCATTATACATGACACTGGAATGGTGGACTCACCTGCAGACCTGCCCAATGACCCAGCTGTAGCTGATGAAGACCCAACTGCAGATCAGACAGGATCACCAAACCTATCTGATCCAGTTGCTGCGGAAAAAGACCCAGCCAGAGCTGACAAAGACTCATCTGCAGATCAGAACCAACCTGCAGATGACAAGGCAGTAGATGATCCAGTTGCAGACCAGAACCCAGCTGATGCAGATAATCACCAGAGCAATCCAACAGGGGGAACAAAACCAGAAGAGGATGATATCCCCAAATGGCTCAAGGATCACCCAATTCAGCAAATTATCGGAAAATTGACTGATGGAGTTAAGACGAGACAATCAACCCTACCAGCAGGAATGGCGATGTTCTCATGTTTTATGTCGCAAATTGAACCCAAGACTACAGAACAATCCTTGGAAGATTATTCATGGATTAATGCCATGCAAGAGGAATTGGAGCAGATGGAAAGAAACAAAGTTTGGGAACTATGACAGGACACGATCACAAGAAAGTTATTGGCACCAAATGGGTGTATAAAAACAAGAGTGATGAAGACGGAGCTGTTGTTAGGAATAAAGCCAGGCTCGTAGCAAAAGGTTATGCACAGTGTGAGGGAATAGATTTTGATGAAACCTATGCACCTGTTGCAAGACTAGAGGCCATCAGACTATTCCTCGCATATGCTGCATTCAAGGACTTTGAAGTCTACCAGATGGATGTAAAGAGTGCGTTTCTGAACGGAATCCTAGAAGAAGAAGTCTATGTAGAGCAACCCCCAGGTTTTGTCAAAGGAGACAAAGTCTATAAGCTGTTGAAGGCTCTGTATGGACTCAAGCAAGCACCAAGAGCGTGGTATGAAACACTGTCTGTATTTCTTGAGAAAAATGGATTTTGCAAAGGGAAAGTAGACAAGACCCTATTCAGAGTGGAGCACGGAGGCCACATATTAATAGTCCAGATTTATGTGGATGACATCATATTCGGGTCAACCAATCCAGAGCTATGCGAGAAATTCTCCAACCTCATGCAAGGATAATTCGAGATGAGTATGATGGGAAAGCTTAACTTCTTTCTCGGATTACAAGTTAAGCAGATGGAAAAAGGAATTTTCATCAACCAAGCAAAGTATACCAGAGATCTTATCAAGAGATATGGAATGGAATCAGCCAAACCCGCAAGAATCCCAATGAGCACAAGTACTCACCGGATGCGAGGCAGGCGGGCATATCGGTGGGCTCAACCCACTCTGAGAGGACTCATTGGATCTCTTACGTACCTCACCGCAGCGTGCCGGACATATCATATGCAGTTGGAGTTTGTGCAAGATTCCAGTCCAAGCCAAAGCAATCACACCTAGATGCAGCCAAGAGAATAATTAAGTACCTAAAGTCTACAATTAATGTTGGACTATGGTACCCCAAGGATGACAACTTCGAGCTATCAGGATACTCAGATGCGGATTTCGCAGGATGCAAAATCAACAGGAAGAGCACTAGTGGAACGTGTCAATTCCTAGGAACCAGACTGATATCCTGGTTTAGCAAGAAGCAGGTTTCTAACTCTATCTCCACTACAGAGTCAGAATACCTAGCTGCAGGTAGCTGTTGTGCACAGATTCTATGGATCAGACAACAGTTAAGGGACTATAATATCATTGCCAACGAAGTCCCAATCTGGTGTGACAACAATAGTGCTATTGCAATAACCAACAATCCGGTTTTGCATTCAAGGACGAAGCACATTGACGTTAAGCACCATTTCATTAGAGACCATGTACTTAACAAAAGGGTTAGAGTTGAAAGAGTCAGCACAGACTACCAAATAGCTGACATCTTCACTAAACCCTTGCCAGAAGAAAGATTCCTAGAGCTGAGCAGAGACCTTGGATTACTAGATTGGGAATCTAGTACTGAAGCAAGTTAAAGGAAGGACGGACCCCCAGAATCAGCCTAGCTGATGCAGGCGAGAAGACGAAGGCCAGACGAAGCAACTTAATTCGAGAATACCGGGCGAAGTCAACTCACATTGCGAGTGGTCAACGATCAACAAAGCAGACCAGCTAAGTTTTCTAAACTGACCTCTGAATATTTAATTATTATCTGCCACATTTATAATATTAATTTTGGCTAACGAATGGCATTTAAATATACATCTTTATAAGCCAAGTGGCAATTTTAATACACGCGTCAATCGCTCATTAAATCAACCTCTACGGTGGCCAATCAGAATCAACCGTCGAATTTTAAATTGGGCCACCGATTCAAATTTGAAATTCAAAAGAATATCAAAAGGCGTACCACCGTTCAAATATATAATAAACTAATACAAACGTCTTTTCATCTTCTTTATAAGGAAAGAAGACCTTTCACTTTACTCTTTACGCTTACAGAAACCCTAGATATTTCAGAGCAAAAATATACACTAAAATCCTCTATTTGCAGAAATGGCATCTTTCGAAGGAGTGAATTTGAAAGCGGTGAAAGACCAGATTATTTTCTCGATGGTTGTCGACTTTGAAGGTTTACTAGAATCAAATCTGGAGGACTACGACATGCTCAATCTGATCCGGGCAATGAAGCTTAATGGGATCTACCCATTTCTCGACATCAACCCGCAACATCTATTCAAAGAGGTTGTCGTCAAGTTCTATCGCAATGCTTATCTGATTCAAGATGGGATTCACAGCACAGTCGGCGGAGTACCAGTCAGCATATATCGAGAGACGATTCGCTCTATCTTCGGGATGAAGCACCGTGGTTTAGCGGTCGAAGATCTCAAGCAATCCGCCGCCGAAACTTGGAAAAAGATTAAGGTGGAAAATATCCTGGATAAACTGAAATTTACAGCCAAGAGGAATGAACTCAAGAGGATTTACCGTGTTGCGTTGGATATTACCAACAAAATAGTCATGGGGATGGCGGGCAGTTATGATCAACTGTCATCGTCGAAGTTTATGGTGGTGGGTGCGTTGATTCAGGAAGAAGAAGTCGATTGGGCAGACTACATCTTCAGGCAACTCGTGCGCGAGGTGAACAAGGTCGAGTGGCTTGACGATGAGAAAAGATTCAAGACAAAGCTGGCATTTGGAACGCATCTCAGTTGGTTTTTGGAGAAGACCGGAGTGGCAAGGGAAACACTGACCCCTTCCACCCCAATAAAAGGCTTGGTCATATGGACCATGAGAAGAAGAAAGTCGGAGGCACTGGGAAAGCAGCTCAGTTGTTGAAGGAGCTGCCGGACTCAAGAACATACCCAAGATACTACTCATCAGGAGAGTCGGACAGACCTGCAGCTGATATCCCAACTGCAGTCGGGTCCGACACCGAATCCGACGATACACCCATTGCAGTCAGATTCAAGAGACGGGGACCAGCCCCAGAAGGACCCTCTACTCTGCAGTCATCACCGGAACCCTCTCCTAAGAGGCCAAGGAAACTACAGTTTAGCGAGGGAGAGAAGTCTGAACACCTTGCCAGCCCCTCAGTTCGATCACCAATTCATCCGGAAGACCTGCCTGCACCAGACACCATTGAAACTCGGATTGTACCTGTTCTCACCCCCCCAGTCTACATATCCGAAGAAGAAGAAGCAGGTCTCATAATCTCTATTCCTGAAGCTGATTATACTTTTAACCTGTTAGAAAATAATACTTTCAATCTTTCAATTGAACAACTCCAGCTTGTTAAGCCACAAGCAGTAAAACACTCTTTTGTACATATTTTTGAAGAGTGGAAATTTTTCAAAACTATGACTTTTACAAATCTTCAAACCTACATTGCAACTAGTGGTTGGGAATATCCCCAAGCCACTGAGGAGGATCTGATTGAATTTTGCAAAGAATCAGACTTAGCTTTAATCCTCCAGGATAAATGGTTCATGTCCCATTTTAAAACAAACATGGACCACTTTATCCATTCTATCATGCTCAGCATTTTTGATGGCATTTTTGGAGAGGAGGAGGAAGTTGAAAAAGAGATTAGGATTGAAGAAGTAGATGGAGATAATGAAATTATTGATTTGGTGGCTGAAGAAGATGAAGAAGAGAGAAAAACAGAAGAAAATATTCCAGTTGAAAAACAGCCAGAAGAAATTGAGAAGACAGAAGAATTGGCTGATGAAGGAGATGAAGAAGAAGGAGAAGAGGTAGATCAAGAAAAAGATGAAGAAGAAAAGAAGGATGAGGATGATGAAGGAGAAAAGAAGGAGCAGGATGATGATAAGAATGATGATGATGATGATGATGATAATGATGATGGAGGAGATGCAGGAGCAGAAAAAGAAAATGAAAAAGAAAAAGATGAGGAAGAAGGAAAAGAAAACTCTGAAGAAAAGGAAGAAGAAGGGAAAGAGGAAGAGAGAGAAGGAGACAAGGAGCCGTAGCAGGCCGGGCAGAGCCTATTCACGAAGGCTGCAGATAGGGGCGTGGTACTGCCGGTACACCGGCTAGACGCAGAGCTGGCTGAAGACTCCAGGTCAGGGACCCCGGAGAAAACCCCCTCTGACCTACCAGCTGTAACACCCTCAAGATATTCGAGGTACATTACAGCGCCGTGAATCCCTATATGGGACCCACCAGGCTGAACAACGTCATACTCATCGACTCACAGAAACGACAAAATAACACCACATCATAAGGACGCAAAATAGAATACTTCACCCGGTTCAACCGGTCAAACATAACATCATCAACCAACACAAACATAATAAGCAACAATACAATCCGGGCGAACAAGAACTCTTAAGTACTTGAGTACTACTATTAGTTCAAAGACCACAAAGATGAAAAGATAAAAGACACTAAGACGTCACTCGTGCACAATCATCACGCACGGCCATCATCCGTGTACTGGTCCAGCGCCCGCTCGTCTCGATGAACCTGACCTGAAATTCATAAAACGAATTTCCCCAAAACGGGTCCCCAGAGGGGTTAGCAATTACGCTAGTACAAGTAACCAAATGAACAATTTACATCTTACACATATAGTAATGCATGCAATCAAGAAATCATAGTTCCAAAACACTCATTTCCGGAAATGCCAATGATCAAACCACATTTGTAAAAATGCATCACAATTAACTGCGGACCCACAGCTTCGTGGATCCCTGCCGAGACCCCATCGGATCTAACCCACAGTGGTTAAAAGCAAGCTCGCGGTTCCACAGCTTCGTGGAGCCCTACCGAGACCCCGTCGGATCTAACCCGTAGTGAGCATACACACACACACACCCAATTTCTCATACAAAACTACTATGTCAAGATCATAAGTTCATAAGGGTACTTGCCTCGATTAAATAGACGACGACACGAACGGAACGGAAGAATCAAGCACGACCGCGAGGAATCGACGAAAATGAACCTAACGATTCGAATAGCACAATCACAACCACTTCTAAACGATTATGGAAATGGAATACACCCGGAAATCCGCCTACGATTCATGTATATTCGAATAAAAATAACAACGAGGGCGGACCACAACTAAACCCTCTCGATTTCACAAAACTATGGAAATATACCATGAATCCGTAGGAAAACTAATGATATCAACAAGATTAATCATAATCATCATGAATCCACCAACAAAACGGAACGAATCGGAAGAAAATCCCAAAACCCCCGAATTATCCAAAAGTAGGGTTCTAAGAGATTTACCGTGGATTAGGACGAAAGATTCGTGTTGATGTTGATATAATACTCCAAGAACTCAAGAAGGATGTTGGATGAGATGATTGGAGGAAGAAATTGCCAAGAAAATCGCCTCGGGATCGCCTTCGCCGCGGAGAGAGGAAGAAATGAGAAATTATGTTTATCTCGGTCAACTCCCTGGTTTATATAGCCAGGGAGTGTTAGTGCACGCTCAAACCTCAAGGTTAGCGTGCACTAACGGGATAAGATTCCAAACCCTACCGTTAGCGTCCCAATCCAGTAGCCAGATTTTTGGCCGTTAGCATGCGCTACTTGAAACGTAGCGTGCGCTAATAACCTCTCGGTAGCGCGCGCTATCGACCAATAGCGTGCGCTACCTGGACATCAGTCGAGTCCAGTGACAAACTGTCCAGAACCCACCTGATCCGGTAGCGTGCGCTAACTAACACCTGATCGAGTTCAGTATTAAACTGTCCAGTACTGGACAGTCACGCTAGCGCACGCTACTGAACAATCTTAACGTGTGCTAGTCTCCCGACATTAGCGTGCGCTAGACAAGATAGCGTGCGCTAATCCGATAGTCCAGAGGGCTGGGAGCTGAACTGCCACCCCCAGGGTTAATTCGCTAGCGCGCGCTACGAAGTAAACGTAGCGTGCGCTACAAAGGGACTTCTAGCGCGCGCTATGCAGAAAAATTAGCGTGCGCTAGGTACAGAACATAAATGGTCCACTGCACCGGAATACGAACGAAACATCAAACGGAACACCTCAAAACGCATCATAGCATAGAATGGATTCACGGCAACCCCGAAACGGTGGTTCCGCACATCAATTACGAGAATCAGATCAAAAGATGACGGAAAAGTTACACTGAAGGATACACGAGGGTCATTACAATCGAGAATTACACCGGAAATAAGAATACAAGGGAAAGAAAAATGCGGATATTACATTCTACCCCTCTAAAAATAAGTTTCGTCCCGAAACTTAAGAAACAAACAACTCGGGGTACCTAGCACGCATGCTATCCTCGGTTTCCCAAGTTGCCTCCTCGACACCGTGTCTTGACCACTGCACCTTGACCAATGTTATGGTCTTATGCCTCAATCGTTTCTCACGATGCTCCAAAATCTTCAAAGGGCGCTCTTCAAAAGTAACATCCTCGGCGACATCAATCTCACCATAATCGATGCTGTGACTAGGATCCGGGACATATTTCCTCAGCTGGGAAACATGAAAAACGCTATGAACATGACTCAAGGCTGGAGGTAACGCTAAGCGGTATGCCAACTCACCGACTCGCTCGAGAATCTCAAAGGGTCCAATAAATCTCGGACTCAACTTCCCCTTCTTCCCGAAACAAAAAACTCCCTTCGTCGGCGACACCTTTAGCAAAACGTGGTCTCCCACCTCGAATTCCAAAGGTCGGCGACGGACGTCGGCATACGACTTCTGCGACTCTGGGCAGTCAACATCCGTTCTCGAATTACTTCTATCTTCCGCCTCGTCTCTAAAATAACGTCCGGCTCGGTCCCGACTAAATCGGACGTCTCATTCCAACAAATTGGTGATCGACATCGCCGCCCATAAAGTGCCTCATACGGTGCCATCCGAATCGACGCGTGCCAACTGTTGTTGTACGTGAATTCAATCAACGGCAAATGTTCCTCCCAATCGCTACTCCAATCGAGGGCACAAGCACGCAATATATCCTCGAATGTCTGTATAGTGCGTTCCGATTGTCCATCTGACTGGGGATGAAAAGAGGTACTCAAATGCAAACGGGTACCCAACGCCTTATGCGCTGCCTGCCAAAAGTGCGATACGAAACGGCCATCACGATCCGAAACAATAGACTTCGGAGTACCGTGAAGTCTCACAATCTGCGCGATAAACACACGAGCTAACTTCTCCGGGCCCCAAGTGTCCTTGATGCCCAGAAAATGTGCCGACTTGGTCAGACGATCAACAATCACCCATACCATATTCATGCCCGACCTCGATCTCGGCAAACTCGTAACGAAATCCATCGATATATCTTCCCATTTCCATTAGGAATGGGAAGTAGCTATAATAACCTTGACCCGGTCGATGCTCGATTTTGACACTGTGACAAGTCAAACATCTCGCTACAAGCGTGCGACCTCCTCCTTCATATCATTCCACCAGAAATTTCTTCTCAGGTCCTTGTACATCTTACTCGAACCAGGATGAACGGAATAAGGCGTAGCATGGGCCTCCCGTAAAATACTCTGCCTCAACTCTGAGTCGTTCGGCACACAAAGCCGACTCTGGAATCTCAAAACACCATCCTTGTGAATCACAAACCCAGGAGACTTTCCTTTAAGAACGTTCTCTCGGATTTGAGTAATCATCGTATCCTCTGATTGCTTCAGCTTAATTTCATCGATCAAAGATGACGAAATCTCTAAAGCACAAAGTTGCCCGACAGCTCCCGGCAACAAGAACTCAACATCTAACTCGATCAAAGCCCTCCGAAGCTCAGACTGAGATGTAAGGATCTCAAGCGTTCGCAACGCAACTGGTTTCCGACTCAAGGCGTCGGCCACGACGTTCGCCTTGCCCGGATGATAAAGGATTTCGAGGTCATAATCCTTAATCAACTCTAACCACCTCCTCTGCCTCATATTCAACTCTCGCTGAGTAAATATGTATTTCAGACTTTTATGATCGGTAAAAATCTGACATGTAGAGCCGAAAAGATAGTGACGCCAAATCTTTAGCGCAAAAACGACTGCCGCTAACTCCAAATCATGAGTAGGGTAGTTCAGCTCATACGGCCTCAACTGTCTCGACGCATAGGCAATGGTCTTGCCGTGCTGCATCAATACGCACCCAAGACCCTGACCCGAAGCATCGCTATAAACGGCAAAACCCTCGTTGCCACATGGCAACGCCAAAACCGGGGCTGAAGTCAAACGCTTCTTCAGTCACTCAAAACTCGACTGCCTCTCGTCATTCCAGATGAACTTCTCGGATTTCTCGAGCAACTGCGTAAGTGGCCGAGCTAGTTTTGAGAAACCCTCGACGAACCTACGATAGTAGCCAGCCAAACCCAAGAAACTACGGAGCTCCTTCACATTCTTGGGCGGTGCCCAATCCAACACTGCCTCAATCTTCTGCGGATCCACACGAACCCCCTCGGCTGAAATCACGTGACCTAAAAACATCACTTCCTTCAGCCAGAATTCACATTTCGAGAACTTTGCATAGAGTTGCTCGGTTCTCAAAATGTCTAATACTACCCGCAAATGGTGGGCATGCTCTTCCTCATTCCTCGAATAAATAAGAATATCGTCAATAAAGACGACGACACACTTATCCAAATACTCGATAAAAACTTTGTTCATCAACTGCATGAACACCGCCGGCGCATTAGTTAACCCGAAAGGCATAACTACGAACTCATAATGTCCGTATCTCGTCCGAAAGGCATTTCGGCACATCAGACTCTCTCACCCGGAGTTGATAGTACCCCGATTTCAAATCAATTTTCGAGAACACCGCAGCTCCCTGCAACTGATCGAACAAGTCATCAATTCTCGGCAAAGGATACTTGTTCTTGATGGTCACCTTATTCAGTTCACGATAGTCGATACACAAACGTAGTGAACCATCCTTCTTCTGCACAAACAGGACCGGTGCGCCCCATGGCGAGGCGCTCGGTCGAACATACCCCGACTCAAGAAGCTCACTCAACTGCTTCTTCAACTCGGACATCTCTGAAGGTGCCATGCGATAGGGCGCCTTCGAAATAGGAGCCGCGCCCGGCTCTAACTCTATAGCAAACTCGACCTCACGATCCGGTGGCAATCCCGGTAACTCATCAGGAAACACATCAGGAAACTCATTAACGATTGGAATCGACGAAAGCTCGACTCCACCACTCTCCGTCTTCAAGGCGTAGCACCAATAGCCAGTACACCCCGTTCGCAGGAGACTCATCGCCTTCAAGGCATTAATGACGAATTTCTGATTTCCCCTCCTTCGCCCCGCGAAGGAGTGCTCGGTGCCATCCTCGGCTAACATGGTGATGATCCTCGTGCGGTAGTTCATGATTGCGCCATGCCGCTCGAGCCAATCATCCCCGAGAATCAAATCCTCACCCTCAATATCCACAACAATAAGATTAGAGGGCCAAGTCCTCTCACAAATAAGTACAGAACAGTCTCGAACCTCCTGATCACCAACGATCCTATCACCGCTAGAAAGCTTAACGATGAAGGGTTCACAAGGCATCAAACAGTCGAGACTCAAACGGCGCACATAATCCAAAGATATGAACGAATGCGTAGCACCGGAATCGAAAAGCACACTGACAGGATGAGAAAGAATATAAACGGTACCTGTCGCCACGGTAGCCGCTGGGTCATCGGCTCTCCGCATCTCATAGACACGCGGGTGGGCTGAGCCGACACTGGAAGCTCCACCCTTAGAGGGCTGACCCCGACCTCTCCCCCGACTAGCATTCGACGGAGATTGAGGAGCAAACGATCCCTGATTCACACTTGGTTCCCTAGGCGCTGGAATGGAAGCCCGGGCACCAAGGATTTTCTCCCTCTCAGCACAGAAAGCCGCCTTGTGACCCGGCTGGCCACACTGATTACACGTCAGCAAAGGGTTCGGACAAATACGACTGATGTGGCCCTGCTGGCCACAGTTAAAGCACTTCACCTCTCGAGAAGGGGCACTGGCGGCCCTACGGGGAAACCCAGTAGATCGAGCTGGGCCACCACCAGCGGAAAAGTTAGCAGACTGAAATTTCTGCTGACCCCCACCTTTGTGGCCCGAAAAATTCCCGGTGGACTTCTGCTTCTTACTCTCGCGGGCCGCCTCACTCGCCGTCACAGACATATCGTAAGCAAGGGCCCTGCTCTGGTAATCTTTCAAGGTAGTACAGACAAGCCCCGACATATAGTCCCGAATCGACAACTTCATCCGTCTGGAGAAATGGAAAATTTTGTCGCTCTCCTCGACAACTTGGGTCTTCACATAACCCAACTCCTTGTTAAAATCAGCAATAGCTTGAGATACGGGGATATCCCGCGGTTGAGCATCATAAAAAGCATGTACCCGAGCACATCGGCCACGGGCAATATTCAGTCTCCATCAATTCTTGAAACTCAGCCCACGAAGCGGCATGATCTTTGGGCCCAACGGCCTCCCACCAGTCCGTAGCGTCCCCTGTGAGAAAGTATTGAGCAATAGGGACTTTACGGTATTCGGGACAGTTAGTGGCAACGAAGACCTTAGATATCTCCTTGATCCACCCTTCCCAGCCAATCAGGTCTGAAGCTCCCGAAAACTGAGGAGGATGCATCTTGATAACATCTTGGAGCCACCGATCCGCTCCGCCCCGATTAGCGTGGGCCTGATCCGGGTTCTGAACCGCCTGAGCTATCGCCGCCATTTGGTTCACCATTTGCTGCATAACGGCCGCAATACCAAGATCGGCACGCTCCTGAGAAGAAGCATGGCTATGACGGTCCCGATCTGCCGGCTCGAAGGCGTGGCGTGGCCGCCCCCGGCCGCCCACGTCCCGCCGCGTCCACGACCACGACCGCGACCACGACCTCTTCCGGCATCCATCACGGAGTTAAATAAGTAGCAAAAGCCATACGAGGGTCAGTACAAGAAAAGAACAATCACAAGTCGAGAATCAAGGGTACGATACAAGGAATTAATGAACAGAGGAAGGAAAACTTACGGACGGTAGTACCGGAATCATGGCAGCGTGACGATGATGTGCAAAACAAAACACCACAAGACCCAATAAACCGACAAGCCTAGGTATCCATAAACCTAGAGCTCTGATACCATTTTCTGTAACACCCTCAAGATATTCGAGGTACATTACAGCGCCGTGAATCCCTATATGGGACCCACCAGGCTGAACAGCGTCATACTCATCGACTCACAGAAACGACAAAATAATACCACATCATAAGGACGCAAAATAGAATACTTAACCCGGTTCAACCGGTCAAACATAACATCATCAACCAACACAAACATAATAAGCAACAATACAATCTGGGCGAACAAGAACTCTTAAGTACTCGAGTACTACTATTAGTTCAAAGACCACAAAGATGAAAAGATAAAAGACACTAAGACGTCACTCGTGCACAATCATCACGCACGGCCATCATCCGTGTACTGGTCCAGCGCCCGCTCGTCTCGATGAACCTGACCTGAAATTCATAAAACGAATTCCCCCAAAACGGGTCCCCAGAGGGGTTAGCAATTACGCTAGTACAAGTAACCAAATGAACAATTTACATCTTACACATATAGTAATGCATGCAATCAAGAAATCATAGTTCCAAAACACTCATTTCCGGAAATGCCAATGATCAAACCACATTTGTAAAAATGCACCACAATTAACCGCGGACCCACAGCTTCGTGGATCCTTGCCGAGACCCTGTCGGATCTAACCCACAGTGGTTAAAAGCAAGCTCGCGGTTCCACAGCTTCGTGGAGCCCTACCGAGACCCCGTCGGATCTAACCCGTAGTGAGCATACACACACACCCAATTTCTCATACAAAACTACTATGTCAAGATCGTAAGTTCATAAGGGTACTTGCCTCGATTAAATAGACGACGACACGAACGGAACGGAAGAATCAAGCACGACCGCGAGGAATCGACGAAAATGAACCTAACGATTCGAATAGCACAATCACAACCACTTCTAAACGATTATGGAAATGGAATACACCCGGAAATCCGCCTACGATTCATGTATATTCGAATAAAAATAACAACGAGGGCGGACCACAACTAAACCCTCTCGATTTCACAAAACTATGGAAATATACCATGAATCCGTAGGAAAACTAATGATATCAACAAGATTAATCATAATCATCATGAATCCACCAACAAAACGGAACGAATCGGAAGAAAATCCCAAAACCCCCAAATTATCCAAAAGCAGGGTTCTAAGAGATTTACCGTGGATTAGGACGAAATATTCGTGTTGATGTTGATATAATACTCCAAGAACTCAAGAAGGATGTTGGATGAGATGATTGGAGGAAGAAATCGCCAAGAAAATCGCCTCGGGATCGCCTTCGCCGCGGAGAGAGGAAGAAACGAGAAATTATGTTTATCTCGGTCAACTCCCTGGTTTATATAGCCAGGGAGTGTTAGCGCACGCTAAAACCTCAAGGTTAGCGTGCGCTAACGGGATAAGATTCCAAACCCTACCGTTAGCGTCCCAATCCAGTAGCCAGATTTTTGGCCGTTAGCGTGCACTACTTGAAACGTAGCGTGCACTAATAACCTCTCGGTAGCGCGCGCTATCGACCAATAGCGTGCGCTACCTAGACATCAGTCGAGTCCAGTGACAAACTGTCCAGAACCCACCTGATCCATTAGCGTGCACTACCATACAAGCGTAGCGTGCGCTAACTAACACCTGATCGAGTTCAGTATTAAACTGTCCAGTACTGGACAGTCACGCTAACGCGCGCTACTGAACAATCTTAACGTGCGCTAGTCTCCCGACATTAGCGTGCGCTAGACAAGATAGCGTGCGCTAATCCGATAGTCCAGAGGGCTGGGAGCTGAACTGCCACCCCCAGGGTTAATTCGCTAGCGCGCGCTACGAAGTAAACGTAGCGTGCGCTACAAAGGGACTTCTAGCGCGCGCTATGCAGAAAAATTAGCGTGCGCTAGGTACAGAACATAAACGGTCCACTGCACCGGAATACAACGAAATATCAAACAGAACACCTCAAAACGCATCATAGCATAGAATGGATCCACGGCAACCCCGAAACGGCGGTTCCGCACATCAATTACGAGAATCAGATCAAAAGATGACGGAAAAGTTACACTGAAGGATACACGAGGGTCATTACAATCGAGAATTACACCGGAAATAAGAATACAAGGGAAAGAAAAATGCGGATATTACACCAGCTGCAGACAGGAGCCTGCAGTCCAGTGGTTCCTTTGCAGAAGGATCAGAAGAGCACTCTCCATCAGCTCAGATATCTCCCACCATGACTGAGCTGATCAGGCAAATCGTCAAAGATACTATTGGAGAGCTGCTATCATCTCAAGTCACTCCTGACCTTCAGTCAATAAATGCCAAGATAGACACCCTTCTACAGAGAGAGATTCCTCAGCCCCCTCCCCCTACCAACAACAGAATGCCATTTGGCATGTCTGATTGGATGAGCAAAATGGAGCAGCAGTTAACTATTCTTGTTGATGCTGGCAAAAAGGGGGAAGAGGGAATTCAGGGGGAAGAGAGAGAAATAAGAAGCAAGAAGAAGCAGGATGTCCTTCAAATTGAAGGACCCTCAAGTCTGAAGAGAAAGGAAGCCGTGGATCCAGATGACCAGGCTATCCAGCCTGAAGGAAAGAGAAGAAGGACTAGAGGTGGTTTTGGACCTACTCTAGAATGGGAAGGGAAGGAGCTGTGGTATGTTGAGGACTTTATTCCATTTGAAGCTCTTGAGATGTGGGGATCTGCAAAGAAGAGGTTCATCAAAGACTATTACATCTGGGAACTACTCCAGGATGATAAACTCTCCCCACAAGAAATTTTCATAAACTTCATGGAAGAAATCCATCCGAAGCTTTGGGCTATTCTGAAGAAGCACGCTAAAGATCAAAATGCTTATCCTATGATTCCTTCATTCAGAGCAGAGGAAGCACCGACCCGTCTGGACGGTGAACTTAATGAGTTAGCGCTTCAAAGAGAGATCAAGCAATTGTGTCTTGAGAACAGATTCACATCCCAGCAAGAACAAGACTTCGCAGCACTTGTTGTGAAGAGGAAATATGGTCTTGCTCCAGTCAAGATAAGACCAATTGGAGCTAAACCCTTCAAACCTGCCAAGCAGCCTATTCGAAGAGGCAGAGGAAGAGGCAGATGACTTTTAGTTATTTCTTTTACTTGTAATGTTTTATGTACTTAAAACTTTCTTGTAAAATTTCAAAAATAAACAAGTCAGAAAATTTTATAACAGTCTCTTGAATGACAATTTCCAGTTGTCTCAACATTAGACTGATTTTAGTTTTGTCTTGCACTTAAGTGCAGACTTGGTCTTTTGATTACTTGTTTAAAAGTTTTGCCATCATCAAAATAGGGGGAATTTGTTAGGAATACTTGTTAGATTTTGATGATGTCATCAAATGTTTAAACTTGGCAAAATGTAAGAACCAAATGAGTATCTTCCATAGGCCAAAATATGTTAAGTATAAAACTTGGCAAAATGTAAGGAAGAACCAAATGAGTATCTTCCATAAGCCAAAATATTTTAAGTACAAAACTTGGCAAAATGTAAAGAAGAACCAAATGAGTATCTTCTGTAGGCCAAAATTAGTTAGGCTGAAAAACGGCAAAGTACTAAGTACAGCTTAGTCCATCAGAGAGGAACAGTGAGTCCAGTCATAGTAGCTCTGGTCAACAAATCTTATCAGAGAAGTTTGACGGTGCGGCAGTACCTCAGGGAAGTCACCTGACCAGATAAGTCACAAACAGTGAACAGCCGAGAGGACCTGTCTGCAGAGATGTTAGCTGCATATCAGCCTACTCAAAGGCAGCCAAGTAGTTCAAGTCCACGTCAGCATGCGTTGAAAAGTCAAGTATTACGGAAAGCTCACATGCAACGTGAAGAGACAAATTGGAGTGATTCACGCAAGAGATATGATTTAAATAAATCATCCAGACCCACTTTGAAGACTTTAATCATTTTATATTCAAAAGATTTGGCGCTCACATGCAGAAGTCTTCACAACGGTCGGAAGATAAAATTAAATAATGGGAATCCAGCCTTGCAACGTTCAGAAAGATTAAACAATGAAGTCTCCCTCCAACGGACGGATTTGTTCAAAAGATTTGCAACGGCTACAAGGAAAAAGCTAAGAGATCGTGACCTATATATATCCGAAGATTTGAAACTGAGCAACTACCGGTGCGAACATACATTCTTGCGATCAAAGCAATCAAGCAATCTAAAGCAATCAATAGCATCGTGAAAAGAGCAGATCTAAAAGTTCATACTTAAGGAAGCTCTTAAGTTGGAGAAGACAAAAACTCTTTTCTATAATCTTGAGTACGGGGTACTTCTTTGGTTGAAGTAAGAGGCGTAAAGGCATCGAGGATCGAGGATCAAGAGGTGCAAGGCGGTCAGTGTGTACAACGGCACGGATTTCCACCGTTTGGAAGGCTGTTGTAGTGTGGTTTGAATCAACGTAATATTTATCACCGGTTGAAAATTATAGTGAATTCATCTCAGTAGTTTGGAGAAAAGTGGATTAGTAGAGGATTACCCCACCTCTAAGACCACTATAATTGCCTGCGTTATTTACTGTTTCACTGCATCATACTTTAACTGCTGCATACATTGTTAAGTGTTTCATCAAGTTGATTTCTATTCGTCATCAGCTGACTTCCGCACATATCCAAGAACAAACGACTCCAAGTCATTTGTTTAACTATCAGCTGAAGAAACTCACTCTTCATGAAAAAGAGTTCAAGAGTTTCAACATGTCTATTCACCCCCCCTAGACTTGTTCCTGGACGACTTGTGACCTACATGTACCTGACCGATGTAGTATAGTGTAGTGGCAAGTACCGGGGGATTGATCGTTCTCTCGGGGAATAGTGTCGTTAGGATTGAAAATAGTCAAATTAGGTCTAGGGGTGAGGGATGATTCTTTTTGTATTTTTATATTTTATGGAAAGCAAGTAAAAATCTCGGGTATTTGGAAGAGTGGGAGAAATTAGTTGCTAGTCAACTAACCCAAATAACTACTTAAACAAGTAAAAATAAAATAACTGAAAAGTAAATGTGAGAGACTTCTAATATGGAGAAAACGTGTTTAATTAGGTTTCATTACTCCCTAGTTATCTTTTATTGATTGCTAAGTTTGTTACAATTGCGTGGATGCTGGGTTGTATTCCTTAATACCATTCGTGGGGTCGTGTACGATCTTCTCCAACTCTATAAGCTTCTATCTCTTCCTATGGCGACATGATGAGTGTGTAAATACTCATCATTTTATACCCATTTAAACAGTAAAAACAACTGAAAACACACAGATATGTCATATAATGCTGCAAATATCCTTGGATTGTGTTGTTATGTGTTTCAGGTACAAAAGGATTGAAAACAGATGAAAAATGAGCAAAGTTTACATAATTGGCAAAATCAGTCCCTCAACTTTCAAGAATTGTCAGAAATGGTCCCTGGAAGAATTATTTTTAAGAAAAATCAACAACAGTCCCCCATGAATCAAGGAATGACAATTTCTACCCTTGATGTACAAGTTTGCAAAAATGGCAAAACAGGCCCCTCAAGTTTCAAACTTGACAGTTTTAGTCCCTGGGTATTCAAAATTGGAGAATTATCATTTATGGCCCTTGTACTATTCAAACTTGGCAAGAAAGATCCTTTTGACAACTTTGGAAAAGTTACACTTTCAGCCCCTCAACTTTGCAGATTTTACATATTAGGATCACGTTTCACGTTATTTCTCAAGTCTCGGTCATTTCATAATATGTAATAGGCTGCTATGTTATTTAGTTTACTTATGTTTTAAGTTTAATAAAGATGTAAGACTCTTAAAGCCCAAAAGGCCTTGAAGCCCAAACGTTAAAGGATAGGAAGGAGAAAGGGAGTGTTGCCCTAGCTCCTTGCCTATAAATAGGAGCCTTATGTAACTCTTACAATTGTTAGTTTATTAAATATCTTGTGGAAACTCTTGTCAAATTCATTCTCTTATTTACTAGATCAACCATCTCTTATATTTATCTCATTTATATCAAATCTATACTTGTGTATTCACAATATGATGACCTAACAAGTGGTATCAATCGCTAGAAGAAGGTATTTCATTTTGTTTTTGAATTGTACGAACTAAAAAGGAGATCTTAATCTCGTTATTGTTTTTGAAATCTTTTGTATTTTCTTGTTTGTTTCTTGGTTTCTATCACATCTTTGCTTACAAACTTGTGTTGCAAATCATCACAAACTAAAAGATTCAAATTTTTTTCAAAAATACATGATTCGTAATAACTTGTACTTCTTTTCGAGAACCTCAAAATTTTTTGAAAATTAAGTAAAGTTTGCAACTTTCCTTAAGATCTCATCATTTTAAGGTTAGTTGTACAAGAATCTTGGATTAAAAACTCATATTTGGTGTGCTTTCCTCAAAAACAAAATTCTGCCCAAAAAGTGTACTTGTTTTCGAGAACACAGCCAGTTTCGAGAACACCAGACCCTAAACTATCGATAATTCTCATTATTCATCCAGACGTGTTACCGTTGATTACTCAGTGCTTTTCTCTCTTGTATAAGAAAGAAAACACTTCGTCTTGTTAGATACTTTTGAAATTGTATAATTTCGAAAGTTTGGGAATCTATTTTCTAAACTTTGAATTATTCAAGAATACATATACTTTCTCGCTAACTTCTCTAGTTTTCGATAAGTTGAGTATTTTTTCGAATTCCTATTCATACTTTTCGAGAATTTTACATTTAGAGTGGAATTCATAATTCTCGATAAATTGCCTATGTATTCTCGATAACTTCCAACAGTTCTCGATAACTTGCATTCTCGATACTTGTCAATTTTTGAGAATACTTGTTTGCTACAACTTTTCTAGAATTTTCTGGGTTTACAAGTTTGGAGTACTAGTTATACCTTCTACAAGATCCATTACTACACAAGTCTACAATCATGTCTCAACCTCCGTACTACAACATGTATCAACAACAACCGTATCATCAAACACAGCAGTATCGTCAACAACAACAGTATCAACATCAACAACCTTATCAACATCCATATCAACAACATCATCAAATGTTTTCTCAACAACATCTCATGATGCACCAACATCAACATCAACCTTTTCCCATGCAACAAATCACACCACCGACAAAACAAACTCATTGGTTTGATCAAATGTGTGAAGTAATCACTACTCAACAATCAAGGCATGAAGCAGGTTCACTCGACTCACCCCCAATGCTCACACCCGGTAACTATGTTCAATGGGAAAGTCGATTCCTATGGTTTATTGAACTCAAGAAACCCCATGGAAAATACATGAGAAGAGTTATCATTGAAGGTCCTTTTGACACACCAACTCAAACTGTAGCAGCTGATCCGAATGCTAATCCACCAAGACCTGAATCAATAGCCCCTGTTCCGGACAATCAACTCACTGCTGAAAAACTACTTCATAAAGAAGCGGATGAATATGCCATGATTTACATTCTTCAGGGAATACTAAATCCGATTTTTCGAAGTGTTGATGCTCAAAAAACAGCTAAGGCTATGTGGGAACACGTTCATCTCTTAATGGAAGGCACTCAACTAAATCAAGAGGACATGGAATCTAAGCTTTATATGGAGTATACTTATTATATAATTGAACCAGGGGAATCACTAGAGTCGTATTACCATCGCTTCACAAACATCATTAATGACCTTGACAGACATAATATCATCTTACCAAAGATTGCTATTAACACCAAGTTTCTAGGATGTCTTGGTCATGATTGGCAGAAGTATGTGACATTTGTTAGCCAAGCGAAAAATCTTCACGAGACACCATATGGTTTGTTGTATGACCACCTGAAGCACCACCAACATGAAGTGGACAAAGATAGAGCTCTACGAGGAAATTTCACACAGCCTCAAATTCTAAACTCTTTGGCACTCGTTGCTCAATCCCATGTTGCTCCTCCACCATTGTCAAACCATGCTTATCCTCAAGAATAGAACTATCTTAGCTACCCTCACCAGAACCCGTCTCCTCAATACTCGTCTTATGATTCGACATTGCAACAACATGCAAATCAATTTTCCGCTTATGACAACAATGACACCTTGCTGCTAATGATGATGATGATGACGAGGACTTCAACAACTTGAATCAAGGAATTTCACTCATTGCTCGTGCTTTCATGAAATTCTCAAACAAGTCCAATAATCGTCTTCGCACATCTTCAAACACAAGGAATCAAGCTGTCATTCAAGATGGTCAGGTTGAAATACAGAATCGTAACAGTGGAAGATTTGGTTCGGGCGGATATATGTGTACCTCAAGTACTGGACAAAGGTTTAACAGCAATGGGGGATTTAGGAACAATGCTGGTGCTCCACCGAAAAAAGCTGAAATTGTTGAAACTGGGAACAATGATTCTGGGAACACAGCATTAGATGCTACAACTGCAACGGGATAGGTCACTTGGCTACTGCATGTCCTTCACTTCGAACTCAAGGAATCAAGTATCACAAGCAAGCATTACTTCTCGCTCTTAAGGATGAGGCACGTGGAAATGTCACCGCTAAGGATAACAGCTTCATGTCCAATGCACAATATGATGATGGCATGGAAGATCTCGAAGCTAATGCTGCTGTTATGCTCATGGCCAACATGCAGGAACTTCATTTGAGCAATTCGGGCCCAGTGTATGACACTGACGGTCTGTCTCAAGTATCTGATTTTAACTCATGCCTGATACATGCAATTGCTTCCCCACCTGCATCTGCATTAGACAAGGAACAAGTTGTTCAAAATGAATCATCGTTAATTTGATGTTTCAAGTGTGTAGCAACCCACAAAATCTTATCACTATCAATCCCATTACAAATACCTATAGTAGGTATTTCCACAGGTAAATGTTTGCTTTTGCATGCATATCATTACATAAGTGACTTTCTAGACTGGCTTACGTATCCACACAAGCCAAATATTTCTACTCACACATCCTATAAACTCCTGGTATGTCAAGCATAAGATCACAACACTACCACAATAAGTAATCCACCAATCTAAAACACTAAACTCATCATAAAACCCTAATCTAACCCTAATCAAGCCCTAATCAGGCCTATGTGTTTACAAAACCCTAAATGCTTATTTAAACTAGTTTAAAAGTGTTCAAGGCTTAAGTATGAGTTACCTTAGGAACAATAGGATATCATAGAACCCCTAGACCCTAGTACAACCTCTTAGAGCTTAGGTACAAGTCCCATAAGCACAAAACCATAACTAGGTTATAACTCCCCGGAAACTAGGTCAAACCTTCCCAAATCTTTACCATAAGCTACCACCACTTAGTATACTCTTATTAGGACTTCGGATTAGTCATTATACACTTATAGGAACCTAGTCTAGGCACTAAACCCTAGGTAAAACCCTAATTACACCCTAAGCTAGGTTAAGACCTAAACTAAGCTTAAACCTAAACATAACCTACCATAATCACCCAAACACCTTTCTACCACTCCCTAGAAGCCTACTAGGAAGCTTACCTATCGTCTTGTCACAACCAACCACCCAAGCACCCACCTCCGTCACCACCTTGTCACTTTAAACCGCCATAGCACCCTAGAACCGCCACACCATCCTACGCCCCTCCTAGCTTCCATTAGTCACCATAGTAGCTTCTATTAATCATGTATAGCTTCCATGAGTCAGCTTCCCCCCCTAGACACCTCCTCCTCCTGTTTTCTTGCTCCCCAAGGTTAACGAGGCTATAAATAGCCCTCACTACCTTTCATTTCAACTCACTCCTCTTCACTTCTTTTCACCCCACACTTTCTGGTCCTAGTAGTCATAAAAGAGTCCTAGTAGTCCTAGGAGTCGAGCACTACAAGCCTTGAGTCCTTGTCGAGTTATTTTCCCACCGAGAAAACCCTAGACCTAGTAAAACCCTCGTTAGCCCTCACTTTGGTCACATAAGCTTCTAATCTAGTTCCTTTTACTTTAGATCAGTCCTAGGATAGATATTAGGTGCCTTAGATCCCCTATAACCCCTTTACTAAGCCTTGAATACATAAACTTGCTAGTTTTCATTTTGAAACCCTAAAATGAGTCGAATTACACTTTTTATGCTATAAGCCCTTTTAATAAGCTATAAGCAGGTTTAGACAACTTAGTTAAGCTTATAATAGTTAACCATAAGCTAGAAAACCTTTTTGTTTCATAAAAATATAGTTTGCATGGAATTAGGACTAGTTTTGCAAAACTTTCCATGCATATGGGTATATATGGTAACTTTCTGAAAATATTAAGTCTAGGGACTATTTTTGACATTTCTTAAAAGTCATAAGTATAAGGACCCTTTTTTCAAAGTTATATAACCTTAAGATAAAAAGTTATAAACTTATAAGGACTAGTTTTGCAAAAGTTATAAAGATACGGGTATAAATAGTAAATTCTAAAAACTTATAGGTCTAAGGGTCATTTCTGTCATTTTCTCAAAATATATAAGTATAGGGACTAAGTAAGTGAAGTTTGGATAATTATAAACCTAAGTAATATAAGTATAATAAGTATAGGGTAGATTTTGTAAATATAGAAACTTAAGGGTTATAAAAATAAACTATTTTCATATATATAGCAAACCTATATTTAAGTTAGAAACCTAACACAATACTAGGGAGCTTCATGTGAGGAGTACTATGTGGATATTTCGTTCTGAGAGTCTGTTGGGTTTACGATTTAAAGTGCCCTGGCTCCTCAAACGATTATTGCATATACTTCTGAATTATGATGGCCCGAACGGTGTTATGTTATAATTAAACTCTAATAACAACATAACTCAATAGTAGGGAACTTCGTGTGAGGAATATTAACTTCTGAATTATGATGGCCCGAATGGTATTATGTTGATAACATAATACAATAGTAGGGAGCTTCATGTGAGGAGTCATATATTTCTGGATTACGATGGCACGAACGGTGTTGTGTTATATCTAAAATATTAAGAACCCTAAGAATAATTACTGAATAAAACTTAAAACAAAAGGTAACAAGAGCTTGACATACCAACACACAACAAAGCCCAGGATACGTGAGTAGACAGTCTAGTCGTCAAAGCCACTTTTTACATCAATAAGATTTCTCTAAGCCCAGGTGAGTTTTCATAGCCTCACACCTTTTAAACACTTTCTAAATGCTTTACAAACCCTGTGAGGGGGATACATGCTACTTGCTTTAAAAACCGAATACAAGTATTTTCTTTTGTTGTTGCACAAGTGATACTTATCTGCCACCATTACATAACTAAAATTCATGAGCCATAATCACTTGCGGGTTTTACGCAAGTGAACGCGAGTATAGTTGATAGATCTATTGGAGTTTGACAACTCCCGTTGGTTTACCTCAGCCGGGTAACCAATAAGTACTATACTTGAAAACCTAAGGATTAACTTTGGCAAGTTATCCTCCTTGTCCCCTCATGGTTGGGTCTGCAACCCCCATGACCCGGACTGTCAGTGTAGTTTCATGAGCTTAGTGCAACATACCCACTCTTGATAATTGTGCATGCATCACAATTATCACAAACACATAACATTTTCCCAGATGGGTGTCATAACTGAACCCATGGAACTTGTATTCACCCTAACCCTAAACCTATGACTCTCACTCAACCTATTGTTGACTTTTAAAGCATGTATCCTAGGTAACGAAGCTCTGCGGAAATTATGGCATGGAGTGGTACAAAGCCTGCAGGATTTTCACTCAGCTTAATTTCATCGATCAAAGATGACGAAATCTCTAAAGCACAAAGTTGCCCGACAGCTCCCGGCAACAAGACCTCAACATCTAACTCGATCAAAGCCCTCCGAAGCTCAGACTGAGATGTAAGGATCTCAAGCGTTCGCAACGCAACTGGTTTCCGACTCAAGGCGTCGGCCACGACGTTCGCCTTGCCCGGATGATAAAGGATTTTGAGGTCATAATCCTTAATCAACTCTAACCACCTCCTCTGCCTCATATTCAACTCTCGCTGAGTAAATATGTATTTCAGACTTTTATGATCGGTAAAAATCTGACATGTAGAGCCGAAAAGATAGTGACGCCAAATCTTTAGCGCAAAAACGACTGCCGCTAACTCCAAATCATGAGTAGGGTAGTTCAGCTCATACGGCCTCAACTGTCTCGATGCATAGGCAATGGTCTTGCCGTGCTGCATCAATACGCACCCAAGACCCTGACCCGAAGCATCGCTATAAACGGCAAAACCCTCGTTGCCACATGGCAACGCCAAAACCGGGGCTGAAGTCAAACGCTTCTTCAGTCCCTCAAAACTCGACTGCCTCTCGTCATTCCAGACGAACTTCTCGGATTTCTGGAGCAACTGCGTAAGTGGCCGAGCTAGTTTTGAGAAACCCTTGACGAACCTACGATAGTAGCCAGCCAAACCCAAGAAACTACGGAGCTCCTTCACATTCTTGGGCGGTGCCCAATCCAACACTGCCTCAATCTTCTGCGGATCCACACGAACCCCCTCGGCTGAAATCACGTGACCTAAAAACATCACTTCCTTCAACCAGAATTCACATTTCGAGAACTTTGCATAGAGTTGCTCGGTTCTCAAAATGTCTAATACTACCCGCAAATGGTGGGCATGCTCTTCCTCATTCCTCGAATAAATAAGAATATCGTCAATAAAGACGACGACACACTTATCCAAATACTCGATAAAAACTTTGTTCATCAACTGCATGAACACCGCCGGCGCATTAGTTAACCCGAAAGGCATAACTACGAACTCATAATGTCCGTATCTCGTCCGAAAAGCTGTTTTCGGCACATCAGACTCTCTCACCCGGAGTTGATAGTACCCCGATTTCAAATCAATTTTCGAGAACACCGCAGCTCCCTGCAACTGATCGAACAAGTCATCAATTCTCGGCAAAGGATACTTGTTCTTGATGGTCACCTTATTCAGTTCACGATAGTCGATACACAAACGTAGTGAACCATCCTTCTTCCGCACAAACAGGACCGGTGCGCCCCATGGCGAGGCGCTCGGTCGAACATACCCCGACTCAAGAAGCTCACTCAACTGCTTCTTCAACTCGGACATCTCTGAAGGTGCCATGCGATAGGGCGCCTTCGAAATAGGAGCCGCGCCCGGCTCTAACTCTATAGAAAACTCGACCTCACGATCCGGTGGCAATCCCGGTAACTCGTCAGGAAACACATCAGGAAACTCATTAACGATTGGAATCGACGAAAGCTCGACTTCACCACTCTCCGTCTTCAAGGCGTAGCACCAATAGCCAGTACACCCCGTTCGCAGGAGACTCATCGCCTTCAAGGCATTAATGACGAATTTCTGATTTCCCCTCCTTCGCCCCGCGAAGGAGTGCTCGGTGCCATCCTCGGCTAACATGGTGATGATCCTCGTGCGGTAGTTCATGATTGCGCCATGCCGCTCGAGCCAATCATCCCCGAGAATCAAATCCTCACCCTCAATATCCACAACAATAAGATTAGAGGGCCAAGTCCTCTCACAAATAAGTACAGAACAGTCTCGAACCTCCTGATCACCAACGATCCTATCACCGCTAGAAAGCTTAACGATGAAGGGTTCACAAGGCATCAAACAGTCGAGACTCAAATGGCGCACATAATCCAAAGATATGAACGAATGCGTAGAACCGGAATCGAAAAGCACACTGACAGGATGAGAAAGAATATAAACGGTACCTGTCGCCACGGTAGCCGCTGGGTCATCGGCTCTCCGCATCTCATAGACACGCGGGTGGGCTGAGCCGACACTGGAAGCTCCCCCCTTAGAGGGCTGACCCCGACCTCTCCCCCGACTAGCATTCGACGGAGATTGAGGAGCAAACGATCCCTGATTCACACTTGGTTCCCTAGGCGCTGGAATGGAAGCCCGGGCACCAAGGATTTTCTCCCTCTCAGCCTGAAGCCGCCTTGTGACCGGTGGCCACACTGATTACACGTCGGCCAAAGGGTTCGGACAAATACGGCGATGTGGCCTGTGCCACGATTAAAGCACTTCACCTCTCGAGAAGGGGCCTTGGCGGCCTACGGGAAACCCAGTAGATCGAGCTGGGCCACCACCAGAGGAAAAGTTAGCAGACTGAAATTTCTGCTGACCCCAACCGTTGTGGCCCGAAAAATTCACGGTGGACTTCTGCTACTTACTCTCGCGGGCCGCCACACTCGCCGTCACGGACATATCGTAAGCAAGGGCCCCGCTCTGGTAATCTTTCAAGGTAGTACAGACAAGCCCGACATATAGTCCCGAATCGACAACTTCATCCGTCTGGAGAAATGGAAAATTTTGTCGCTCTCCTCGACAACTTGGGCCTTCACATAACCCAACTCCTTGTTAAAATCAGCAATAGCTTGAGATACGGGGATATCCCGCGGTTGAGCATCATAAAAAGCATGTACCGAGGCACATGTCCGACCACGGGCAATATTCGATCTCCATCAATTCTTGAAACTCGGCCCACGGCGGCATGATCTTTGGGCCCAACGGCCTCCCACCGTCGTAGCGTCCCCGTGAGAAAGTATTGAGCAATAGGGACTTTACGGTCCTCGGGACGATTAGTGGCAACGAAGACCTTAGATATCTCCTTGATCCACCCTTCCCGGCCAATCGGGTCCAAGCTCCCAAACCGAGGAGGATGCATCTTGATAACATCTTGGAGCCACCGATCCGCTCCGCCCGATTAGCGTGGGCACGATCCGGGTTGAACACTTTGAGCTATCGCCGCCATTTGGTTCACCATTTGCCGCATAACGGCCGCAATACCAAGATCGGCACGCTCACGAGAAGAAGCATGGCTATGACGGTCGCCGATCGCCGGCTCCGAAAGATCGTGACGTGGCCGCCCCAGTTGCCCCACGTCCCCGGCCGCGTCCACGACCACGACCGCGACCACGACCTCTTCCAGCATCCATACTGGAGTTAAATAAGTAGCAAAAGCCATACGAGGGTCAGTACAAGAAAAGAACAATCACAAGTCGAGAATCAAGGGTACGATACAAGGAATTAATGAACAGAGGAAGGAAAACTTACGGACGGTAGTACCGGAATCATGGCAGCGTGACGATGATGTGCAAAACAAAACACCACAAGACCCAATAAACCGACAAGCCTAGGTATCCATAAACCTAGAGCTCTGATACCATTTTCTGTAACACCCTCAAGATATTCGAGGTACATTACAGCGCCGTGAATCCCTATATGGGACCCACCAGGCTGAACAGCGTCATACTCATCGACTCACAGAAACGACAAAATAACACCACATCATAAGGACGCAAAATAGAATACTTCACCCGGTTCAACCGGTCAAACATAACATCATCAACCAACACAAACATAATAAGCAACAATACAATCCGGGCGAACAAGAACTCTTAAGTACTCGAGTACTACTATTAGTTCAAAGACCACAAAGATGAAAAGATAAAAGACACTAAGACGTCACTCGTGCACAATCATCACGCACGGCCATCATCCGTATGTCTTGGTCAGTACCCGCTCGTCTCGATGAACGACTGAAATTCATAAAACGAATTCCCCCAAAACGGGTCCCCAGAGGGGTTAGCAATTACGCTAGTACAAGTAACCAAATGAACAATTTACATCTTACACATATAGTAATGCATGCAATCAAGAAATCATAGTTCCAAAACACTCATTTCCGGAAATGCCAATGATCAAACCACATTTGTAAAAATGCACCACAATTAACCGCGGACCCACAGCTTCGTGGATCCTTGCCGAGACCCCGTCGGATCTAACCCACAGTGGTTAAAAGCAAGCTCGCGGTTCCACAGCTTCGTGGAGCCCTACCGAGACCCCGTCGGATCTAACCCGTAGTGAGCATACACACACACCCAATTTCTCATACAAAACTACTATGTCAAGATCGTAAGTTCATAAGGGTACTTGCCTCGATTAAATAGACGACGACACGAACGGAACGGAAGAATCAAGCACGACCGCGAGGAATCGACGAAAATGAACCTAACGATTCGAATAGCACAATCACAACCACTTCTAAACGATTATGGAAATGGAATACACCCGGAAATCCGCCTACGATTCATGTATATTCGAATAAAAATAACAACGAGGGCGGACCACAACTAAACCCTCTCGATTTCACAAAACTATGGAAATATACCATGAATCCGTAGGAAAACTAATGATATCAACAAGATTAATCATAATCATCATGAATCCACCAACAAAACGGAACGAATCGGAAGAAAATCCCAAAACCCCCAAATTATCCAAAAGTAGGGTTCTAAGAGATTTACCGTGGATTAGGACGAAATATTCGTGTTGATGTTGATATAATACTCCAAGAACTCAAGAAGGATGTTGGATGAGATGATTGGAGGAAGAAATCGCCAAGAAAATCGCCTCGGGATCGCCTTCGCCGCAGAGAGAGGAAGAAATGAGAAATTATGTTTATCTCGGTCAACTCCCTGGTTTATATAGCCAGGGAGTGTTAGCGTACGCTAAAACCTCAAGGTTAGCGTGCGCTAACGGGATAATATTCCAAACCCTACCGTTAGCGTCCCAATCCAGTAGCTAGATTTTTGGCCGTTAGCGTGCACTACTTGAAACGTAGCGTGCACTAATAACCTCTCGGTAGCGCGCGCTATCGACCAATAGCGTGCGCTACCTGGACATCAGTCGAGTCCAGTGACAAACTGTCCAGAACCCACCTGATCCGTTAGCATGCACTACCATACAAGCGTAGCGTGCGCTAACTAACACCTGATCGAGTTCAGTATTAAACTGTCCAGTACTGGACAGTCACGCTAGCGCGCGCTACTGAACAATCTTAACGTGCGCTAGTCTCCCGACATTAGCGTGCGCTAGACAAGATAGCGTGCGCTAATCCAATAGTCCAGAGGGCTGGGAGCTGAACTGCCACCCCCAGGGTTAATTCGCTAGCGCGCGCTACGAAGTAAACGTAGCGTGCGCTACAAAGGGACTTCTAGCGCGCGCTATGCAGAAAAATTAGCGTGCGCTAGGTACAGAACATAAACGGTCCACTGCACCGGAATACAACGAAATATCAAACAGAACACCTCAAAACGCATCATAGCATAGAATGGATCCACGGCAACCCCGAAACGGCGGTTCCGCACATCAATTACGAGAATCAGATCAAAAGATGACGGAAAAGTTACACTGAAGGATACACGAGGGTCATTACAATCGAGAATTACACCGGAAATAAGAATACAAGTGAAAGTAAAATGCGGATATTACACGGTGCAGACGGGAGCCTGCAGTCCAGTGGTTCCTTTGCAGAAGGATCAGAAGAGCACTCTCCATCAGCTCAGATATCTCCCACCATGACTGAGCTGATCAGGCAAATCGTCAAAGATACTATTGGAGAGCTGCTATCATCTCAAGTCACTCCTGACCTTCAGTCAATAAATGCCAAGATAGACACCCTTCTACAGAGAGAGATTCTCGGCCCCTCCCCCTACCAACAACAGAATGCCATTTGGCATGTCTGATTGGATGAGCAAAATGGAGCAGCAGTTAACTATTCTTGTTGATGCTGGCAAAAAGGGGGAAGAGAGAATTCAGGGGGAAGAGAGAGAAATAAGAAGCAAGAAGAAGCAAGATGTCCTTCAAATTGAAGGACCCTCAAGTCTGAAGAGAAAGGAAGCCGTGGATCCAGATGACCAGGCTATCCAGCCTGAAGGAAAGAGAAGAAGGACTAGAGGTGGTTTTGGACCTACTCTAGAATGGGAAGGGAAGGAGTTGTGGTATGTTGAGGACTTTATTCCATTTGAAGCTCTTGAGATGTGGGGATCTGCAAAGAAGAGGTTCATCAAAGACTATTACATCTGGGAACTACTCTAGGATGATAAACTCTCCCCACAAGAAATTTTCATAAACTTCATGGAAGAAATCCATCCGAAGCTTTGGGCTATTCTGAAGAAGCACGCTAAAGATCAAAATGCTTATCCTATGATTCCTTCATTCAGAGCAGAGGAAGCACCGACCCATCTGGACGGTGAACTTAATGAGTTAGCGCTTCAAAGAGAGATCAAGCAATTGTGTCTTGAGAACAGATTCACATCCCAGCAAGAACAAGACTTCGCAGCACTTGTTGTGAAGAGGAAATATGGTCTTGCTCCAGTCAAGATAAGACCAATTGGAGCTAAACCCTTCAAACCTGCCAAGCAGCCTATTCGAAGAGGCAGAGGAAGAGGCAGATGACTTTTAGTTATTTCTTTTACTTGTAATGTTTTATGTACTTAAAACTTTCTTGTAAAATTTCAAAAATAAACAAGTCAGAAAATTTTATAACAGTCTCTTGAATGACAATTTCCAGTTGTCTCAATATTAGACTGATTTTAGTTTTGACTTGCACTTAAGTGCAGACTTGGTCTTTTGATTACTTGTTTAAAAGTTTTGCCATCATCAAAATAGGGGGAATTTGTTAGGAATACTTGTTAGATTTTGATGATGTCATCAAATGTTTAAACTTGGCAAAATGTAAGAACCAAATGAGTATCTTCCATAGGCCAAAATATGTTAAGTATAAAACTTGGCAAAATGTAAGGAAGAACCAAATGAGTATCTTCCATAAGCCAAAATATTTTAAGTACAAAACTTGGCAAAATGTAAAGAAGAACCAAATGAGTATCTTCTGTAGGCCAAAATTAGTTAGGCTGAAAAACGGCAAAGTACTAAGTACAGCTTAGTCCATCAGAGAGGAACAGCCGAGTCCAGTCATAGTAGCTCTGGTCAACAAATCTTATCAGAGAAGTTTGACCAGACTGCAGCCGAGGTACCTCAGGGAAGTCACCTGACCAGATAAGTCACAAACAGTGAACAGCCGAGAGGACCTGTCTGCAGAGATGTTAGCTGCATATCAGCCTACTCAAAGGCAGCCAAGTACTTCAAGTCCACGTCAGCATGCGTTGAAAAGTCAAGTATTACGGAAAGCTCACATGCAACGTGAAGAGACAAATTGGAGTGATTCACGCAAGAGATATGATTTAAATAAATCATCCAGACCCACTTTGAAGACTTTAATCATTTTATATTCAAAAGATTTGGCGCTCACATGCAGAAGTCTTCACAACGGTCGGAAGATAAAATTAAATAATGGGAATCCAGCCTTGCAACGTTCAGAAAGATTAAACAATGAAGTCTCCCTCCAACGGACGGATTTGTTCAAAAGATTTGCAACGGCTACAAGGAAAAAGCTAAGAGATCGTGACCTATATATATCCGAAGATTTGAAACTGAGCAACTACTGGTGCGAACATACATTCTAGCGATCAAAGCAATCAAGCAATCTAAAGCAATCAATAGCATCGTGAAAAGAGCAGATCTAAAAGTTCATACTTAAGGAAGCTCTTAAGTTGGAGAAGACAAAAACTCTTTTCTATAATCTTGAGTACGGGGTACTTCACTGGTTGAAGTAAGAGACTGTAAAGGCATCCGAGGATCGAGGATCAAGAGGTGCAAGGCAGTCAAGTGTGTACAACGGCACGGATTTCCACTATTTGGAAGCTGTTGTAGTGTGGTTTGAATCACTGTAATATTTATCACCGGTTGAAAATTATAGTGAATTCATCTCCAACTGGTTTGGAGAAAAGTGGATTAGTAGAGGATTACCCCACCTCTAAGACCACTATAATTGCCTGCGTTATTTACTGTTTCACTGCATCATACTTTAACTGCTGCATACATTGTTAAGTGTTTCATCAAGTTGATTTCTATTCGTCATCAGCTGACTTCCGCACATATCCAAGAACAAACGACTCCAAGTCATTTGTTTAACTATCAGCTGAAGAAACTCACTCTTCATGAAAAAGAGTTCAAGAGTTTCAACAAGTCTATTCACCCCCCCTCTAGACTTGTTCCTGGACGACTTGTGACCTACATGTACCTGACCGATGTAGTATAATGTAGTGGCAAGTACCGGGGGATTGATTGTTCTCTCGGGGAATAGTGTCGTTAGGATTGAAAATAGTCAAATTAGGTCTAGGGGTGAGGGATGATTCTTTTTGTATTTTTATATTTTATGGAAAGCAAGTAAAAATCTCGGGTATTTGGAAGAGTGGGAGAAATTAGTTGCTAGTCAACTAACCCAAATAACTACTTAAACAAGTAAAAATAAAATAACTGAAAAGTAAATGTGAGAGACTTCTAATATGGAGAAAACGTGTTTAATTAGGTTTCATTACTCCCTAGTTATCTTTTATTGATTGCTAAGTTTGTTACAATTGCGTGGATGCTGGGTTGTATTCCTTAATACCATTCGTGGGGCCGTGTACGATCTTCTCCAACTCTATAAGCTTCTATCTCTTCCTATGGCGACATGATGAGTGTGTAAATACTCATCATTTTATACCCATTTAAACAGTAAAAACAACTGAAAACACACAGATATGTCATATAATGCTGCAAATATCCTTGGATTGTGTTGTTATGTGTTTCAGGTACAAAAGGATTGAAAACAGATGAAAAATGAGCAAAGTTTACATAATTGGCAAAATCAGTCCCTCAACTTTCAAGAATTGTCAGAAATGGTCCCTGGAAGAATTATTTTTAAGAAAAATCAACAACAGTCCCCCATGAATCAAGGAATGACAATTTCTACCCTTGATGTACAAGTTTGCAAAAATGGCAAAACAGGCCCCTCAAGTTTCAAACTTGACAGTTTTAGTCCCTGGGTATTCAAAATTGGAGAATTATCATTTATGGCCCTTGTAATATTCAAACTTGGCAAGAAAGATCCTTTTGACAACTTTGGAAAAGTTACACTTTCAGCCCCTCAACTTTGCAGATTTTACATATTAGGATCACGTTTCACGTTATTTCTCAAGTCTCGGTCATTTCATAATATGTAATAGGCTGCTATGTTATTTAGTTTACTTATGTTTTAAGTTTAATAAAGATGTAAGACTCTTAAAGCCCAAAAGGCCTTGAAGCCCAAACGTTAAAGGATAGGAAGGAGAAAGGGAGTGTTGCCCTAGCTCCTTCCTATAAATAGGAGCCTTATGTAACTCTTACAATTGTTAGTTTATTAAATATCTTGTGGAAACTCTTGTCAAATTCATTCTCTTATTTACTAGATCAACCATCTCTTATATTTATCTCATTTATATCAAATCTATACTTGTGTATTCACAATATGATGACCTAACAAGTGGTATCAATCGCTAGAAGAAGGTATTTCATTTTGTTTTTGAATTGTACGAACCAAAAAGGAGATCTTAATCTCGTTATTGTTTTTGAAATCTTTTGTATTTTCTTGTTTGTTTCTTGGTTTCTATCACATCTTTGCTTACAAACTTGTGTTGCAAATCATCACAAACTAAAAGATTCAAATTTTTTTCAAAAATACATGATTCGTAATAACTTGTACTTCTTTTCGAGAACCTCAAAATTTTTTGAAAATTAAGTAAAGTTTGCAACTTTCCTTAAGATCTCATCATTTTAAGGTTAGTTGTACAAGAATCTTGGATTAAAAACTCATATTTGGTGTGCTTTCCTCAAAAACAAAATTCTGCCCAAAAAGTGTACTTGTTTTCGAGAACACAGCCAGTTTCGAGAACACCAGACCCTAAACTATCGATAATTCTCATTATTCATCCAGACGTGTTACCGTTGATTACTCAGTGCTTTTCTCTCTTGTATAAGAAAGAAAACACTTCGACTTGTTGGATACTTTTGAAATTGTATAATTTCGAAAGTTTGGGAATCTATTTTCTAAACTTTGAATTATTCAAGAATACATATACTTTCTCGCTAACTTCTCTAGTTTTCGATAAGTTGAGTATTTTTTCGAATTCCTATTCATACTTTTCGAGAATTTTACATTTAGAGTGGAATTCATAATTCTCGATAAATTGCCTATGTATTCTCGATAACTTCCAACAGTTCTCGATAACTTGCATTCTCGATACTTGTCAATTTTTGAGAATACTTGTTTGCTACAACTTTTCTAGAATTTTCTGGGTTTACAAGTTTGGAGTACTAGTTATACCTTCTACAAGATCCATTACTACACAAGTCTACAATCATGTCTCAACCTCCGTACTACAACCTGTATCAACAACAACCGTATCATCAAACACAGCAGTATCGTCAACAACAACAGTATCAACATCAACAACCTTATCAACATCCATATCAACAACATCATCAAATGTTTTCTCAACAACATCTCATGATGCACCAACATCAACATCAACCTTTTCCCATGCAACAAATCACACCACCGACAAAACAAACTCATTGGTTTGATCAAATGTGTGAAGTAATCACTACTCAACAATCAAGGCATGAAGCAGGTTCACTCGACTCACCCCCAATGCTCACACCCGGTAACTATGTTCAATGGGAAAGTCGATTCCTATGGTTTATTGAACTCAAGAAACCCCATGGAAAATACATGAGAAGAGTTATCATTGAAGGTCCTTTTGACACACCAACTCAAGCGTAGCGGTGATCCGAATGCTAATCCACCAAGACCTGAATCAATAGCCCCTGTTCCGGACAATCAACTCACTGCTGAAAAACTACTTCATAAAGAAGCGGATGAATATGCCATGATTTACATTCTTCAGGGAATACTAAATCCGATTTTTCGAAGTGTTGATGCTCAAAAAACAGCTAAGGCTATGTGGGAACACGTTCATCTCTTAATGGAAGGCACTCAACTAAATCAAGAGGACATGGAATCTAAGCTTTATATGGAGTATACTTATTATATAATTGAACCAGTGGAATCACTAGAGTCGTATTACCATCGCTTCACAAACATCATTAATGACCTTGACAGACATAATATCATCTTACCAAAGATTGCTATTAACACCAAGTTTCTAGGATGTCTTGGTCATGATTGGCAGAAGTATGTGACATTTGTTAGCCAAGCGAAAAATCTTCACGAGACACCATATGGTTTGTTGTATGACCACCTGAAGCACCACCAACATGAAGTGGACAAAGATAGAGCTCTACGAGGAAATTTCACACAGCCTCAAATTCTAAACTCTTTGGCACTCGTTGCTCAATCCCATGTTGCTCCTCCACCATTGTCAAACCATGCTTATCCTCAAGAATAGAACTATCTTAGCTACCCTCACCAGAACCCGTCTCCTCAATACTCGTCTTATGATTCGACATTGCAACAACATGCAAATCAATTTTCCGCTTATGACAACAATGACACCTTGCTGCTAATGATGATGATGATGACGAGGACTTCAACAACTTGAATCAAGGAATTTCACTCATTGCTCGTGCTTTCATGAAATTCTCAAACAAGTCCAATAATCGTCTTCGCACATCTTCAAACACAAGGAATCAAGCTGTCATTCAAGATGGTCAGGTTGAAATACAGAATCGTAACAGTGGAAGATTTGGTTCGGGCGGATATATGTGTACCTCAAGTACTGGACAAAGGTTTAACAGCAATGGGGGATTTAGGAACAATGCTGGTGCTCCACCGAAAAAAGCTGAAATTGTTGAAACTGGGAACAATGATTCTGGGAACACAGCATTAGATGCTACAACTGCAACGGGATAGGTCACTTGGCTACTGCATGTCCTTCACTTCGAACTCAAGGAATCAAGTATCACAAGCAAGCATTACTTCTCGCTCTTAAGGATGAGGCACGTGGAAATGTCACCGCTAAGGATAACAGCTTCATGTCCAATGCACAATATGATGATGGCATGGAAGATCTCGAAGCTAATGCTGCTGTTATGCTCATGGCCAACATGCAGGAACTTCATTTGAGCAATTCGGGCCAGTGTATGACACCGACGGTCTGTCTCAAGTATCTGATTTTAACTCATGCCTGATACATGCAATTGCTTCCCCACCTGCATCTGCATTAGACAAGGAACAAGTTGTTCAAAATGAATCATCGTTAATTTGATGTTTCAAGTGTGTAGCAACCCACAAAATCTTATCACTATCAATCCCATTACAAATACCTATAGTAGGTATTTCCACAGGTAAATGTTTGCTTTTGCATGCATATCATTACATAAGTGACTTTCTAGACTGGCTTACGTATCCACACAAGCCAAATATTTCTACTCACACATCCTATAAACTCCTGGTATGTCAAGCATAAGATCACAACACTACCACAATAAGTAATCCACCAATCTAAAACACTAAACTCATCATAAAACCCTAATCTAACCCTAATCAAGCCCTAATCAGGCCTATGTGTTTACAAAACCCTAAATGCTTATTTAAACTAGTTTAAAAGTGTTCAAGGCTTAAGTATGAGTTACCTTAGGAACAATAGGATATCTTAGAACCCCTAGACCCTAGTACAACCTCTTAGAGCTTAGGTACAAGTCCCATAAGCACAAAACCATAACTAGGTTATAACTCCCCGGAAACTAGGTCAAACCTTCCCAAATCTTTACCATAAGCTACCACCACTTAGTATACTCTTATTAGGACTTCGGATTAGTCATTATACACTTATAGGAACCTAGTCTAGGCACTAAACCCTAGGTAAAACCCTAATTACACCCTAAGCTAGGTTAAGACCTAAACTAAGCTTAAACCTAAACATAACCTACCATAATCACCCAAACACCTTTCTACCACTCCCTAGAAGCCTACTAGGAAGCTTACCTATCGTCTTGTCACAACCAACCACCCAAGCACCCACCTCCGTCACCACCTTGTCACTTTAAACCGCCATAGCACCCTAGAACCGCCACACCATCCTACGCCTCCTAGCTTCCATTAGTCACCATAGTAGCTTCTATTAATCATGTATAGCTTCCATGAGTCAGCTTCCCCCCCTAGACACCTCCTCCTCCTGTTTTCTTGCTCCCCAAGGTTAACGAGGCTATAAATAGCCCTCACTACCTTTCATTTCAACTCACTCCTCTTCACTTCTTTTCACCCCACACTTTCTGGTCCTAGTAGTCATAAAAGAGTCCTAGTAGTCCTAGGAGTCGAGCACTACAAGCCTTGAGTCCTTGTCGAGTTATTTTCCCACCGAGAAAACCCTAGACCTAGTAAAACCCTCGTTAGCCCTCACTTTGGTCACATAAGCTTCTAATCTAGTTCCTTTTACTTTAGATCAGTCCTAGGATAGATATTAGGTGCCTTAGATCCCCTATAACCCCTTTACTAAGCCTTGAATACATAAACTTGCTAGTTTTCATTTTGAAACCCTAAAATGAGTCGAATTACACTTTTTATGCTATAAGCCCTTTTAATAAGCTATAAGCAGGTTTAGACAACTTAGTTAAGCTTATAATAGTTAACCATAAGCTAGAAAACCTTTTTGTTTCATAAAAATATAGTTTGCATGGAATTAGGACTAGTTTTGCAAAACTTTCCATGCATATGGGTATATATGGTAACTTTCTGAAAATATTAAGTCTAGGGACTATTTTTGACATTTCTTAAAAGTCATAAGTATAAGGACCCTTTTTTCAAAGTTATATAACCTTAAGATAAAAAGTTATAAACTTATAAGGACTAGTTTTGCAAAAGTTATAAAGATACGGGTATAAATAGTAAATTCTAAAAACTTATAGGTCTAAGGGTCATTTCTGTCATTTTCTCAAAATATATAAGTATAGGGACTAAGTAAGTGAAGTTTGGATAATTATAAACCTAAGTAATATAAGTATAATAAGTATAGGGTAGATTTTGTAAATATAGAAACTTAAGGGTTATAAAAATAAACTATTTTCATATATATAGCAAACCTATATTTAAGTTAGAAACCTAACACAATACTAGGGAGCTTCATGTGAGGAGTACTATGTGGATATTTCGTTCTGAGAGTCTGTTGGGTTTACGATTTAAAGTGCCCTGGCTCCTCAAACGATTATTGCATATACTTCTGAATTATGATGGCCCGAACGGTGTTATGTTATAATTAAACTCTAATAACAACATAACTCAATAGTAGGGAACTTCGTGTGAGGAATATTAACTTCTGAATTATGATGGCCTGAATGGTATTATGTTGATAACATAATACAATAGTAGGGAGCTTCATGTGAGGAGTCATATATTTCTGGATTACGATGGCACGAACGGTGTTGTGTTATATCTAAAATATTAAGAACCCTAAGAATAATTACTCAATAAAACTTAAAACAAAAGGTAACAAGAGCTTGACATACCAACACACAACAAAGCCCAGGATACGTGAGTAGACAGTCTAGTCGTCAAAGCCACTTTTTACATCAATAAGATTTCTCTAAGCCCAGGTGAGTTTTCATAGCCTCACACCTTTTAAACACTTTCTAAATGCTTTACAAACCCTGTGAGGGGGATACATGCTACTTGCTTTAAAAACCGAATACAAGTATTTTCTTTTGTTGTTGCACAAGTGATACTTATCTGCCACCATTACATAACTAAAATTCATGAGCCATAATCACTTGCGGGTTTTACGCAAGTGAACGCGAGTATAGTTGATAGATCTATTGGAGTTTGACAACTCCCGTTGGTTTACCTCAGCCGGGTAACCAATAAGTACTATACTTGAAAACCTAAGGATTAACTTTGGCAAGTTATCCTCCTTGTCCCCTCATGGTTGGGTCTGCAACCCCCATGACCCGGACTGTCAGTGTAGTTTCATGAGCTTAGTGCAACATACCCACTCTTGATAATTGTGCATGCATCACAATTATCACAAACACATAACATTTTCCCAGATGGGTGTCATAACTGAACCCAGGGAACTTGTATTCACCCTAACCCTAAACCTATGACTCTCACTCAACCTATTGTTGACTTTTAAAGCATGTATCCTAGGTAACGAAGCTCTGCGGAAATTATGGCATGGAGTGGTACAAAGCCTGCAGGACTTTTCACTCAGTTATCATTCAAATTTCATAACAAACTTAGATTTTGGGGACCTCCTCTTACAAAACTCTGATGATTTCATTGAATGATAACTCATTTTATAAAAACGTCTCTTTTCGAGTCGTTTTCTATTACTGTATCTGTGATTTCATGAAGTAATACCCCAAATCCAAATTCCGCTGCGATCTGTGAAAATGGGGGTGTTACAGATTAGCATCAGAGCCTCAGTTGTAGAGAACAAGGTCAAAACCTAAACTACAACTATTTTTCCCGATAACTGATAAAGTCCTTTGTGCCACTACACTCCCCAATGCCTTTTCCTAGAGCCATACGTGCATTAGATCTGCATAATAGGTATTACTTGACTATTACTTGAGCATATATTATTTTCTGCATTACTAGATAGATATGCCTGCTCCCCACTACTCTACTATTACCCCATCCGTAATTCATACGGAGAATGTTCATTCCTCTCCGAATGATTCGGATTTTAGCCTTTAAAACCTCTTTCCCGAATCCCCGAATAGCCCTAGGAATAATATAGATACACCATTACCCCTAGGATTTTCATCTCTTATAGATGATCCTCACTTAAAAAACATATAAGAGATTTGTATACTAAGGCATCACCTATCCCTTCCCTAAACCCTATCCTACACCCACCTTTTCCCACACCCAGGATAGATCCACATGGCTTCTTTCTCCCTAGAACACCTTATATACCTAGGATACCCATCACTGCCTATAACCCTAGATATGAACCTAGACAACCCTATACCATAGCACCTACACCTTACCTAGTAAACCCTCCCACTTCATCTTGGAAATTTGAAGTTGGAGAAAATTTCACTAAGACAACCTTAGAATATCAGGAAAATCAAGTAGAAGAAATTTTAAATAATTTAGATGAGATTTTCCTTGACCTTATTGGGAAGATAGAAGAAGGTCATGATAATAACTTAGGTATCCGACCCGACTATAGTAATTTAAGAAATACCTTAGCGCAAGCCTATTTTAGGATAGGTAAATTACAAAAGAATCAAATGAGACACCACCATAAGATAGCCTTTACCCGTTTTAGAATCCGTACCTTAGAAAGGATGATTGATGATGACGAGAAAAGTCATCAATCAAATTTAGGAAACACTCTAAACCCCTAGATTTAGGAAAAACCTTGGAAGAAACCCCTAAGTGGTATGCCTTAAGAAATTTTGCTTTAGGATGGTTAGTATAGTGTTATTTTTAGGATATGTAAGATAAGGAATCAATAATAAAACTTAGGTATCTCTTGCCGATACTTCCTAGTGCCCCTCAAAAATTAGGATAACCTAGTCAACCTAGAATTAGGTATACTTTTCCCTGATTACCTTAGGTCACCTTGAAATCTTGAAAGAATCCCTAGGAATTTAAGAACACTCTACAAAAATATAACAAGTTGGGTACTTGTTATAGCCCACCTTAAACCCTTACCCTACCATAACCCTTAGAGATATTAGAACCCTGATGCCTTAGACATATAGACTCTTATCCCTTTTCAAACCCTAACTCATTTGGGTTTCGATTTCAAACCCAAGTCCTTATTGAGAGCTGTCTCATAAGGATACTCATTTATGAACTTTAGGATTTGGGAAAAGCCTAAAGCTGCATTCTATAGAGTCTATCCTCTATTCTTTCTCTTCCATTGATTTTCTTTCCTCGAGCAATCTGCCTAAAAACCCTACCCTTTTAAATCTGACAACATGACATATGGCATAAATAATGACGCTTGTTAGAAATCTAAGTATAACAAGTCATTTATGACCTTATGTTGTTGTAACTTCCTCTTCCTGTTATTCCATGATATTCTTAGTCATGAATAACAACTCCTTTCATATCCTCTCCTTTTTACCCAAAATCCTTAAAAACACTTCCTCAATCATTTCACATGATACTAATGATGAGAATTCTTATTCTACATCATAAAGATCTGAATTCTCTCTCTCCTTTGTCCCCAGTCTTCACTACTTTTATAAAACCCCTCTCAGTTAGAAGATCTTTCCCTAACTATTCTTATATACGAGTATATAGCAATTATATACAAGTATATTCCTGTCCTTCCCTCTTTACTTCCTTAAGATTACTATGATTCCTAAAAATAGTTACCCATTCTTAAGAAAAACCTAGTTAATCTCCTTAGAATACCCAGAAATAACATTAGGATGCCTCTGGAAGATAGAAATAAAATACCTTAGAAGTTAGGTTACTCTAAGACATCACTAAGAATAACTTTGAGGTTAGAAATTAAAATAGGAAAAATAGGATTTAATCGAGAATATTAGAACTAGGAAACAATATAAGGAATCATAGGAAAAACAAAGAATTAAATAGTAAGCCTCTAGTTTAGGATAGGCACATTAGCAAAGCTTCTACCGTATATACACACACTAGTTAAGCTTCTACTATAAAGGAATAAGTCATTTTGAGGACATGACTTACCCCTACCTAGTCCTTTAGGATACTCACATAATATTTCGAGGATCTTAGAAAATAGAATCCTTAGGAAACAACTAAGAGACTTTAATAGATCTGATTAGTGGTTTATGAACTTAAGGTCTTAATTTATAGAAACTAGGAAAAGTCATTTAAGGATATTAAAACTACCTAGGTTTGATATTCATAGGTTATACATTAGGAAATCCACTTAGAAGATACTAGGATACTACCCTAACTGGTTTCAAGTATCTAGGAATACTCATACTCATAATCATAGTGGTACTAGTAGTAATAGACAACTTAGGATAAAAGATTAAGCCCAAAGACCCATCTAGGAATAGTAATACACCTAATGAAACTTTAGCTAAGGAACTACCTAGTCTACCTAGCCCTCCTCCCTTTATAGGATTATCATCAATGACTAAAACCGAAACATCACCCCTCAACTTTAAGTTTAGTACTAAGAAATTAGAAGAACCTTAGGAAGAAAACAAAACTTAAAGGAATCTAGTAAATCTTATCCTTAATTAGAATACCGTTCTTTTCGGTATCCTATTCCCTTCTATCCAATCATTTTGCCTCCTGCTCCTCCATTTTTAAATCCTACTCTCCCGCTTTTTCTCATCCTTCCATTTAAACCTCATCCTCCTACCCTTTTACTTTACTCCCCTGTCATTTTTCCCCTACTCCTCTCACTATAAATATTTTCCCCTACCTCCTCCTACAATGTTCTAAGAGTTAGAACTTGTACTTCTCGTTACATCACAAGATTCTATTAGTTAGATCTTGTAAGAATATCTGTGTTGAACCTTAATCCTCATTATGTTCAACATACGATATTATACTATCTCACTTCACAAGAGTTGTAAAATGAGATTTGCGATGCTCATCACTCCAGATGTAGCTAATTGGTAACGGAATAGCTATGGAACTGGCCACCATAACTAGAACTTGTCTCTGTCATGATTAGAGTATGTCTCAATCATGAATAGAACTTGTTTTTACCATGGCTAGAAACCGTCCCCACTCTGGTTAGAACTTGTTTCTACCATGGCTGGAACTTGTTTCCTCTTTCCGACATTCCCATACCACATTACCTTAAGTGTGGTAAACTCCTTTCCTTTCTCGCCGATTCTACTTAAAACTGATTTATGATTATTATTGTTAAAATGAATCAGGACGCTCTTTCATTTTAATAAGAAAATTATAAATCAATAGATCATGAATTTATAAACTCATGCTTATAAGAATTGGGACGCCTTTACTTATAAGTGATGGGATATTAATAAGTGAGTCTAAGTATCTGACACATGTACAAACATCTCCTAACTCGTTTGTACCATACCTGTTTCCTCTCTTATACTTCCTCTTTATCGACCCTTTCACCCTCTATCTATACGTTCATCTAAATCTTGGGACGAGATTTCTTCTTAGGGGTAAGACTTAGCAACCCACAAAATCTCATCACTATCATTCCCATTACAAATACCTATAGTAGGTATTTCCACAGGTAAATTTTTGCGTTTGCATGCATATCATTACATAAGTGACTTTCTAGACTGGCTTACGTATCCACACAAGCCAAATATTTCTACTCACACATCCTATAAACTCCTGGTATGTCAAGCATAAGATCACAACACCACCACAATAAGTAATCCACCAATCTAAAATACTAAACTCATCACAAAACCCTAATCTAACCCTAATCAAGCCCTTATCAGGCCTATGTGTTTACAAAACCCTAAATGCTTATTTGAACTAGTTTAAAAGTGTTCAAGGCTTAAGTATGAGTTACCTTAGGAACAATAGGATATCTTAGAACCCCTAGACCCTAGTACAACCTCTTAGAGCTTAGGTACAAGTCCCATAAGCACAAAACCATAACTAGGTTATAACTCCCCGGAAACTAGGTCACACCTTCCCAAATCTTTACCATAAGCTACCACAACTCAGTATAAGCTTATTAGGACTTAGGATTAGTCATTAGACACTTATAGGAACCTAGCCTAGGCACTAAACCCTAGGTAAAACCCTAATTACACCCTAAGCTAGTTTAAGACCTAAACTAAGCTTAAACCTAAACATAACCTACCATAATCACCCAAACACCTTACCACCACTCCCTAGCAACCTACTAGGCAGCTTACCCATCGTCTTGTCACAACCAACCACCCAAGCACCCACCTCCGTCACCACCTTGTCACTTTAAACCGCCATAGCACCCTAGAACCGCCACACCGTCCTACGCCCCTCCTAGCTTCCATTAGTCACCATAGTAGCTTCTCTTAGTCACGTATAGCTTCCATGAGTCAGCTTCCCCCCCCCCCCCCCACCCCGACACCTCCTCCTCCCGTTTTCTTGCTCACCAAGGTTAACGAGGCTATAAATAGCCCTCACTACCTTTCATTTCAACTCACCCCTCTTCACTTCTTTTCACCCCACACTTTCTGGTCCTAGTAGTCATACAAGAGTCCTATTAGTCCTAGGAGTCGAGCACTACAAGCCTTGAGGCCTTGTCGAGTTATTTTCCCACCGAGAAAACCCTAGACCTATTAAAACCCTCGTTAGCCCTCCCTTTGGTCACGTAAGCTTCTAATCTAGTTACTTTTACTTTAGATCAGTCCTAGGATAGATATTAGGTAGACGTGCTGCCGGGCCGAAACTGCCGGTTTCGGGCCTCGAACCGGCGGTCCTCGGTCCCCAAAACACAGGACCGAGCCCGGACCGTAAACTAGCCCGACCGCCCGTGCCGGGCTAGAAACCCGCCGGTCCAGGGCCGGGCCGCCTAGTTTTTTTTTTTAACTTTTATTATTATTTTTTTTATTTTATTCGTGTATATTTATTACTTTTATGAATAGAAAATGATAATTCTTAATGTTTTGATTTTTTTTTTAAATATTTAAAAACTCATTAAATTATTGAAAAATGAATAAGGAAAATTATAACAAATAAGTTTGCATTAAGAATGAGGAAAATTACAAATGAATAAGGACACAATAATTTTGCAAATGAATAAGGACACAATAATTTTGCATTAAAAATGAGGAAAATTACAACAAATAAGTTAAGCACAATTTAAAGAGTTTTACACTTGAAGTCTTGAAATGAAAAAATAATAATAATAAAGGACTTGAGCTCTCTACTCCACATCCGATCGATCCGTCTCGGTGAAGGCTTCATCTTCGCTCTCATTTGCATCGTCCCATTCCGGTTCTTGAGCTCTAAGGTCGGCCCTACACCAATCATCGAGCAACATGGTAGCTTCAATGTTCGTCGGCTTCATCCTTGATCTTTTTTGATCTAGCATAAGTCCTCCGATGCTAAAGGCTTGTTCTACGGAAACGGTGGATGCCGGGACGGCAAATAACTCCTTTGCAATGATGGAGAGTATTGTGTACTCCTCTCTCTTCGACCGCCACTTCAACACATCGATCGACGGACCACTATCTTCAACACCAAATACAAAACGAGTTTGCAAGAACATATCTAATTCACTATTACCTTGCCCCATTGGAAGTTCATTGCTTCTATTTTGCATCATTCCATGCATTTGTTGAACTAAAGGATCACTTTCATTCATCTCAAAAGGAAAATCACATGAAGGCATCATAGAAGAAGGCATTGTAGAAGAAGGAAACTCACTACCATGTTTTAATCTATATTCTTGAAAAATAGATCTCAAACTCCTATCAAGATCTATCTTGATTTGTGGTACGGAAGGAAGATCAAAGAAGACCCCTTCACCATCAATTACAACATCACTCAAGTCCATTTGAGCAAAAACATCATAATAAATACCAAGCATTTGACAAACACCATCATACTTCCATTTAGGATCTAAGCACTTAGCAAGTAAGAAAACCATAGGAATCTCCCTAAAATACTTGAGCCATTTTTGAACCATAAAATAAATCACACCTTGCATGTTTGGCCTACTAAAACAACTCTTAAAAGACAAGGCAATATACATGCAATGTTCCAACACTTTAACAGAAGTACAATAATAAACACCCGATAATTGTTTAGTAGCATTATGAAAAACTTTTAACAAACGATACAAATCCATACATGAATCCCAATGACTCTCATTAAGAACTAATTGCATGTTTGAGAACTCTTTCCTAAAAAAATCGCATAAATAACTCTTATACTCTAGTGTACTATTAATCATCTCATAAGTAGAGTTCCAACGATGAGATACATCTAATTTGAAACAAGTATGAACAATACCCTTTGCACGACAATATTTTTGCCATTTTTTCCCCAAAGTTTTTGATTTGTGCAAATATTTAACGGCATTTTTAATAGGAACAACGGAATCTTGAAAAATACTAAGCGCATCTTGAACACATAAATTTAAAATATGACAAATGCATCTAGAATGAAAATATTTTCCTTCAAATGATGGTGCACATGCTTCAACAAGTTCCGGAATACTAGCGGTGTTCGCCGATGCATTATCAAAACCAACAGAAAATACCTTGTTAACCAAACAATACTCATTCAAAACCGTAATAATAATTAAAGCAATATTTTGAGCCGTGTGAGGCTCTTCAAACTCCCTAAGGGCAATCAAACATTTTTGCATAATCCATTTTGCATCAATCCAATGACAAGTAATTCCCATGTAACTATTTTTATTATAAGCATCGGTCCAAACATCGGCACAAATAGAAACTTTTTGAGACAAACGAACTAAATACTTCATTAAATATTGTTTTTTGTCAAAGCATTGTCTCCTAATTCTCTTAAGCATTTGAGTTCTATCTACCTTGCTAACATTGGGCCCCAAACCATCTTTATAAGAAGCTTCATACGTTATTCTATCCGCATAATTAAAAGGTTGTTTTTCCATGGCACAATATCTAGCACAAGCATCTTCATATCAATTTTTTTTTCAAATTTAAATAAAGCGGAAGAAGACATACCCGTCGCCGAAGTTGAACTAGTAGTACCTAGAATTTGCGTTTGAGTAGTAGATATTCTGTACTCGAATGGATGAAATCCCTCCATGTGCCTTTGTAGTGTTCCGTAGCCTCCCTTCTCGATCCATTTGTAGTGCTTTATGCAATAGTTGCAATAAGCAATGAATCTCTTTCGACCATCGGATAAAGGAGGTTCTCCTTCGTTGATAGGAGCCAATTCTCTTTTAAAATGTTTAACGAAGATTTCGGACTTGAGAGGCTTAGGCTTACTTGTTGGCAGAGGAGGAGGTTGGTTTTATTCGTCTTCTTCGTGCTCTTCGTCCTCTTCATGTTCATCATCATTTGTTGAGCCACGAAATTCATATCCCGTGCTCTCCAGCGTATGAACCATCTCTTCAAATCGGGCATCTTCTTCGGCTTGAATTCATTCGGCGACTTGTCTAGAAATTTCCTCCGCCAAATCGGCCCTTCTAGGCCTTTGAGGTTGAAAATTTCCTCCTCCACTTCGTTGGCCAAGTTCAATCGCCTTGCCCTTGCCCTTGTTGTTGTTGTTCTTTGAGGTAGACATGGAGATAGTAGAATAGAGAGTATAGTAGAGAGAGTAGAGATTGAATTTTTAGAGAGAATTAGAGTGTGATTATTGGTGAATTTTGAGTTAGGAAGATGTAGTATTTATAGTAGGGATGGGTAGGGAAAAGAGGGGATTAATGGGGAAGTTTGGGGGTGGAAAGGTGGCTGCCAACGGCTATTTTGTGGAAGGAGCCGTTGGCATGGCAGGTTGGCAGCAGTCACTGGACTGCCCTTTTTTTTCTGATTTTCCCGTTAGGCCCGTCGGTCCGGCCCGGCCCGGCGGGCCGATGCAAACCGACGGGACTTTTAGGACCGAAGGGCCCTAACCGCCGGTCCTCGGTCCCAATTCCCCCGACCCTAGCCCAACCCTAGCTTTTCGGTCCCGGTCCGGTTCGGGCCCGTTGACCGGCAGCCCCGGGCTAAAACCGTTGACTTAAGGCCAGTTCCGTGTCAAAACCGGCTGGCCTGAAAGCCCAGGTACGTCTAATATTAGGTGCCTTAGATCCCCTAGAACCCCTTGCCTAAGCCTTGAATACATAAACTTGCTAGTTTTCATTTTGAAACCCTAAAATGAGTCGAATTACACTTTGTATGCTATAAGCCCTTTTCATAAGCTATAAGATAGGTTAGACAACTTAGTTAAGCTTATAATAGTTAACCATAAGCTAGAAAACCTTTTTGTTTCATAAAAATATAGTTTGCATGGAATTAGGACTAGTTTTGCAAAACTTTCCATGCATATGGGTATATATGGTAACTTTCTGAAAATATTAAGTCCAGGGACAATTTTTGACATTTCTTAGAAGTCATAAGTATAAGGACCCTTTTTGCAAAGTTATATAACCTTAAGATAAAAAGTTAAAAAGTTATAAACTTATAAGGACTAGTTTTGCAAAAGTTATAAAGATAAGGGTATAAATAGTAAATTCTAAAAACTTATAGGTCTAAGGGTCATTTCTGTCATTTTCTCAAAATATATAAGTATAGGAACTAAGTACGTGAAGTTTGGATAATTATAAACCTAAGTAATATAAGTATAATAAGTATATGGTAGATTTTGTAAATATAGAAACTTAAGGGTTATAAAAGTAAACTATTTTCATATATATAGCAAACCTATATTTAAGTTAGAAATATAACACAATACTAGGGAGCTTCATGTGAGGAGTACTATGTGGATATTTCGTTCTGAGAGTCTGTTGGGTTTACGATTTAAAGTGCCCTGGCTCCTCAAACGATTATTGCATATACTTCTGAATTATGATGGCCCGAACGGTGTTATGTTATAACTAAACTCTAATAACAACATAACTCAATAGTAGGGAACTTCGTGTGAGGAATATTAAATTCTGAATTATGATGGCCCGAACGGTATTATGTTGATAACATAATACAATAGTAGGGAGCTTCATGTGAGGAGTCATATATTTCTGGATTACGATGGCCCGAACGGTGTTGTGTTATATCTAAAACATTAAGAACCCTAAGAATAATTACTTAATAAAACTTAAAACAAAAGGTAATAAGAGCTTGACATACCAACACACAACAAAGCCCAGGATACGTGAGTAGGCAGTCTAGTCGTCAAAGCCACTTTTTACATCAATAAGATTTCTCTAAGCCCAGGTGAGTTTTCATAGCCTCACACCTTTTAAACACTTTCTAAATGCTTTACAAACCCTGTGAGGGGGATACATGCTACTTGCTTTAAAAATCGAAAACAAGTCTTTTCTTTTGTTGCTGCACAAGTGATACTTATCTGCCACCATTACATAACTAAAGTGAACGCGAGTATAGTTAATAGACCTATTGGAGTTTGACAACTCCCGTTAGTTTACCTCAGCCGGGTAACCAATAAGTACTATACTTGAAAACCTAAGGATGAACTTTGGCAAGTTATCCTCCTTGTCCCCTCATGGTTGGGTCTGCAACCCCCATGACGGTTTCATGAGCTTAGTGCAACATACCCACTCTTGATAATTGTGCATGCATCACAATTATCACAAACACATAACATTTTCCCAGATGTGTGTCATAACTGAACCCAAGGAACTTGTATTCACCCTAACCCTAAACCTATGACTCTCACTCAACCTAGTGTTGACTTTTAAAGCATGTATCCTAGGTAACGAAGCTCTGCGGAAATTATGGCATGGAGTGGTACAAAGCCCGCAGGACTTTTCACGCAGTTATCATTCAAATTTCATAACAAACTTAGATTTTGGGGACCTCCTCTTACAAAACTCTGATGATTTCATTGAATGATAACTCATTTTATAAAAACGTCTCTTTTCGAGTAGTTTTCTATTACTGTATCTGTGATTCCATGAAGTAATACCCCAGATCCAAATTCCGCTGCGATATGTGAAAATGGGGGTGTTACAGATTAGCATCAGAGCATCAGTTGTAGAGAACAAGGTCAAAACCTAAACAACTATTTTTCCCGATAACCGAGAAAGTCCTTTGTGCCACTACACTCCCCAATGCCTTTTCCCAGAGCCATACATGCATTAGATCTGCATAATAGGTATTACTCTACTATTACTTGAGCATATATTATTTTCTGCATTACTAGATAGATATGCCTGCTCCCCACTACTCTACTATTACCCCATCCGTAATTCATATGGAGAATGTTCATTCCTCTCCGAATGATTCGGATTTTAGCCTTTTAAACCTCTTTCCCGAATCCCCGAATAGCCCTAGGAATAATATAGATACACCATTACCCCTAGGATTTTCATCTCTTATAGATGATCCTCACTTAAAAACATATAAGAGATTTCTATACTAAGGCATCACCTCTCCCTTACCTAAACCCTATCCTACACCCACCTTTTCCCACACCTAGGATAGATCCACATGGCTTCTTTCTCCCTAGAACACCTTATATACCTAGGATACCCATCACTGCCTATAACCCTAGATATGAACCTAGGCAACCATATACCATAGAACCTACACCTTACCTATAAACCCTCCCACTTCATCTTGGAAATTTGAAGTTGGAGAAAATTTCACTAAGACAACCTTAGAAAATCAGGAAAATCAAGTAGAAGAAATTTTAAATAATTTAGATGAGATTTTCCTTGACCTTATTGGGAAGATAGAAGAAGGTCATGATAATAACTTAGGTATCCGACCCGACTATAGTAATTTAAGAAATACCTTAGCACAAGCCTATTTTAGGATAGGTAAATTACAAAAGAATCAAATGAGACACCACCATAAGATAGCCTTTGCCCGTTTTAGAATTCGTACCTTAAAAGGATGATTGATGATGACGAGAAAAGTCATCAATCAAATTTAGGAAACACTCTAAATCCCTAGACTTAGGAAAAACCTTGGAAGAAACCCCTAAGTAGTATGCCTTAAGAAATTTTGCTTTAGGATGGTTAGTATAGTCATACTTTTAGGATATGTAAGATAAGGAATCAATAATAAAACTTAGGTATCTATTGCCGATACTTCCTAGTGCCCCTCAAAAATTAGGATAACCTAGTCAACCTAGAATTAGGTATACTTTTCCCTGATTACCTTAGGTCACCTTGAAATCTTGAAAGAATCCCTAGGAATTTAAGAACACTCTATAAAAATATAACAAGTTGAGTACTTGTTATAACCCACCTTAAACCCTTACCCTACCATAACCCTTAGAAATATTAGAACCCTGATGCCTTAGATATATAGACTCTTATCCCTTTTCAAACCCTAACTCATTTGGGTTTCGATTTCAATCCCAAGTCCTTATTGAGAGCTGTCTCATAAGGATACTCGTTTATGAACTTTAGGATTCGGGAAAAGCCTAAAGCTGCATTCTATAAAGTCTATCCTCTATTCTTTCTCTTCCATTGATTTTCTTTCCTCGAGCAATCTGCCTAAAAACCCTACCCTTTTAAATCTGACAACATGACATATGTAACAGCCCAAACTAGGCGGATATTACAGTACCGTGAATCCCCGACTGGGACCCACCAGGCAAATGAAAATGATGAATTAAATAATATAATTGTAGTACCGAACCACATTATATTACCAAGTACTCCGATGAGGAGTTTAAGTACAACACACCAGGACAAAACCGAATACTAGTATATTTTATATGGAGATAAAATACACCACCCCGAACAGTTAAACATCTCAACGGGATTTGCAGCGGAAAATACAAATGACGGAAATGACTGAAATGACTGAAACAAACGGAATGAATGGGGCCCCCTACTAGTATCACTGGGACTCTTCGCCGTCAACATGCTATTCCCGTGCCTTTGCCTTGCCGTGACCTGAAAACAAAATCCCCCAACGGGGTCAGTTACACAGAACAACAATCCTCAAGGGTTGAAAATACACAATCATGAATTAACTGAAGTTATGAAATATTCTTAGTTTGAATTACGCTGAAGAGGAGTATCATAGTACGCCCGTAATGTTCTGTGCAAGTGTACAAGACGAATGACCGGACACACCCGTCCTTGTACCTAATTAGTCTCACGGAGGTAAGCGTTACCGTGTGCACAATCCAATGTATCGGTGAACCCAATACATGACCATCGTGTGCCCGACTAAAAATTCCACACAGCCACACCCGGCCACGCAATATGAACCCAGAAGGTCATAAGAACGAGAATGACCACGATGAATATCAATGAATAATAATTTGACAAGGCCAAGATGACTCACCGAGATGAAAATAATAGTGACTTGATTGATAACCCAATGAAATAATTTGGAACCGTCGTTCCTCGTGAATGAAATGATTATTCGACAATTACAAGTCTCAATATGATTAATACTATGATGAATGAGTTATGATTATGAGCAATCAACAACAAAAGGAATGAGTATCCTTTTAACCGAGTAAGAGTTAACTTACACAATACCGATGACAATGTCCTTCCACGAACAACGTCTAATCGAGATACCGGTCGCTCGAACAACCTTGAATAACAATAATTACCAACAACCGTTCAATACACGTATCAAGCAACAAAACACGACTAACCCAAAAGTCGATACAACGATAAACAAACTCATATTGGCATTCTAACGAATACGTAACCAACCACACAACTTCGAAAATATCCAATCCAGAATATATCGAAACCAACACCAAAATGAGTATTTCGAACTATCAAAACACTTCAATGATATCAATAATCCAATAGGAATCTACAATTCAAGATTACAACAACATCAATCGGAAAATTCCCAATTAACCGAAGTCAACCCCAAGGGTTCTTGAAATAATTCTGAAAATAGCCATTAAATCCGTAGGAATATATTTATCCAAGGTAGATAATCCATATCTAATATATTCTAATGATAATCCAAGCTTACACGAAGAAATCGGAAGGAAAAACCCAAAAATCCGAAATTCTAGATCCAAGAGATTAATACCTTAGATTTGATGTTAAAGAGTGATGAAGTGATGATTAATCCAACTCAAAGGCTTAAATATGATGATAGATGATGGCAGCTCGAAGAGAACACTCCAAATCGCCCGAAGTCGCTCAAAAACGAAGAGAAGTGATAAAATGACGAAACTCAGGCTAACTGTCCAATTTATACTGCTCCAGATTAGCGCACGCTATGACCTGCTACTTAGCGTGTGCTAACGAGTTGTATGAACATTCCAGTGTACTCTGGCTGACCCGTTAGCGTACGCTACGACCTGGTAGCGTGCGCTAACTCTATCCCAATAGCGTGCGTTAACTCCAATTGTTAGCGTGCGCTAGCTAAATATCTGCTGTCCAGTACTGAAGTCCAGAACCTTCTGTCCTCTGATCTGATCTCGGTAGCGTGCGCTACAACCAAGAAGTAGCGTGCGCTACTACACCATTTGCGTACGCTAAAAATCACTCGTAGCGTGCGCTATGAATTAATCCAGTGCAGTCCAGTAGCCACTGGACTCAACCTGATCCATCCTTAGCGCGCGCTACACCAAATATTAGCGTGCGCTACTACATCCCACTAGCGCGCGCTACATACCACTCGTAGCGTGCGCTACTTATAACTCACCTGCACCCGGTACCTTACGGATCGCGGCCAGGGTAACATTAGCGTGCGCTAATGCTGAGTGGTAGCGTGCGCTACCTGTACTCAATTAGCGCGCGCTAAAAAGAGTACGTAGCGTGCGCTACTCCTCACGCACAATCCACAATGAAAATGACCATGATGATAAACACGGCATGAACTCCAATTAGATTAGTGATGAATGACGATCGATACACAATACACTTACTCTGAACGGTGAATACCATGATTGAATATGAGTGACAAATGATCATTAATGAGTGAAATTACTGAATGATACATACTGAATGATAATTACTGAATTACAACCAGGTATTACATACAGCCCCCCTTAAAAGAGTTTCGTCCCCGAAAATAAGGGTCAAACAACTCGGGATAACTCTCCCGCATACTATCCTCGGTTTCCCAAGTAGCCTCTTCGACTCCGTGCCTAGACCACTGAATCTTAACCAATGGAATCGTCTTATTCCTCAACTGTTTGATTCGCCACTCTAAAACTCGTATAGGACGTTCCTCATATGAATGATCGTCGGCGATCTCGATTTCGTCGAACTGAAGTATGTGACTCGGGTCGGCAACATACTTCCGCAACTGAGAGACGTGAAACACATTATGAATTCGGCTCAACGACGGAGGTAAAGCCAGTCGATAAGCTAACTCGCCTACTCGATCCAAAATCTCAAACGGTCCAATGAATCTCGGACTCAACTTCCCCCTCTTCCCGAAACGGAAGATACCACGACTCGGGGATACCTTGACCAAAACATGGTCACCTGATTCGAACTCTAAAGGTCGACGACAGTTATCTGCATATGATTTCTGTCGACTCTGAGCGGTCAACAAACGACTCCTGATCAAAGCTACCTTTTCACGGGCGGCTATAAGCATATCGGGCTTGGTGCCGATTGATTCTGATAGGTCGTCCCAACACAACGGAGATCGACAACGACGACCATACAAGGCCTCGTAAGGTGCCATCTTAATCGAAGCATGCCAACTATTATTATACGTGAACTCGATCAATGGAAGTTGGGCTTCCCAATCGTCTTTCCAATCGAGGACGCATGCCCTCAACATGTCCTCTAATGTCTGAATAGTCCTCTCTAATTGCCCGTCGGACTGAGGATGAAAAGCGGTACTGAGATTAAGCTGAGTTCCCATAGCGCGATGAACTGATTTCCAAAAATGCGACACTAACCGCCCATCACGATCGGAAACGATACTTTTAGGAGTACCGTGCAGTCTCACTATCTCTTTAATGAATAACTGGGCAAGTCTCTCGGGACCCCAAGTATCCTTGATCTCAAGGAAATGAGCTGATTTAGTTAAGCGGTCCACGATCACCCAGATCGTATTCATGCCACGACGACTCGTCGGCAAACTCGTGATGAAATCCATAGAAATGTCTTCCCACTTCCATTCGGGAATAGGAAGAGGTTTCAGCATACCCGCCGGTCGCTGATGTTCAATCTTAACTTGTTGACAGGTTAAGCATCTCGAAACAAATTCTGCGACTTCTCGCTTCATATTACTCCACCAGTAATTCTGTTTCAAGTCTTTGTACATCTTGCTAGACCCTGGATGAACAGAATAAGGGGTAGCATGAGCTTCTTTCAAAATCGAGTTTTTCAACTCGTCATTCGCCGGTACGCACAACCGATTCTTAAATCTCAAAAGTCCATCCTCGTGGACCGCGAATCAAGGGGCTTTCCCCTGAACCACATCCTCACGGATGCGCAACAATGATGGGTCCGAACCCTGATTCTCTCTGATTGCCTCCTCAAGTGACGATGAGATCTCCAACATACTAAGTTGTCCCTGAACTCGCTGAAGCCAGACCTCGATCTCGGGTCTAAGGAATTCCTGCTGAAGCTCCTTCTGGACTGTTAAACGAGCAAGCATCTGCTCCTGAACGGACTTACGACTCAAGGCGTCGGTGACAACATTCGCCTTGCCCGGGTGGTAAAGGATCTCAATATCATAATCTTTGATCAATTCCAACCACCGTCTCTGTCGCATATTTAACTCCTTCTGAGTAAATATATACTTTAAACTCTTATGATCGGTGAATATCTGACAGGTAACTCCATAAAGATAATGACGCCAAATCTTCAAAGCGAACACCACGGCTACTAGCTCCAGGTCGTGTGTCGGATAATTAACCTCGTAAGGTCTCAATTTCCGCGAAGCATAGGCAATAACCTTTCCGTTCTGCATGAGCACACATCCGAGACCCTGTCCGGACGCATCACTATAAACCACAATATCCGAGACCCTGCGGCAAGGAAAGTACAGGTGCTGACATTAACCGGCTCTTGAGTTCCTCAAAACTCCGTTGACACGCGTCGGACCATGTGTATTTCTTATCCTTCCGTAAAAGGCTCGTCAAGGGTTGAGCGATTTTAGAAAATCCCTCCACAAATCGCCGATAATAACCCGCTAATCCGAGGAAACTTCGGATTTCCTTAACATTCTTCGGAGGTAGCCAATCACGAATAGCCTCCGTCTTCTGAGGATCGACACGAACTCCGTCTGAAGAAATTACGTGTCCGAGAAATGTCACTTCGGACATCCAGAACTCACATTTGGAAAACTTCCCATAAAGTTGTTCTCGTCTCAACACGTCGAGCACTTGATGAAGGTGAAACTCGTGTTCCTCTCGGTCACGAGAATAAATCAAAATGTCATCGATGAAGACAACAACAAACTGATCCAAAAAGTCGATGAAAACCCGATTCATTAACTCCATGAATACCGCAGGTGCATTAGTCAATCCAAACGGCATAACCACAAACTCATAATGACCATAGCGTGTTCGAAACGCCGTCCTCGCGATATCCGACTCTCGAATCCGCAACTGATGATATCCAGATCTTAAGTCGATCTTGGAAAATACTGAAGCTCTCTGAAGTTGATCTAAGAGATCATCAATACGGGGTAAGGGATACTTATTCTTGATTGTCACCCTGTTCCACTCCCGATAATCGATACACAAGCGAAAAGAACCATCCTTCTTCTTGACAAATAAACACTGGTGCTCCCCACGGGGACGCACTCGGTCGAATATAACCCTTCTCGAACAACTCCTCAAGTTGGTTCTTTAATTCCTGTATTTCGGTCGGGGCTATCCGGTACGGTGCCTTCGATATCGGGTACGTACCAGGCTCCAACTCAATCGTGAATTCCACATCCCTCTGTGGAGGCAAACCAGGTAACTCATCTGGAAAAACATCGGCATATTCCCTCACTACCGGAATGTCCGTCAACATTACTGACGATTTCTCGGTTTTGGTCATATAGCACCAATAACCAACACACCCCTGATTGAGTAATCTCACTGCGTTCATCAAATTAATGACCTTACCAGCAGTAGGATTACCTCCTGAAACACACATTCAACCCCATCGCGAAATGATAGTGATCATACGCTTACGGACACTAATGATGGCATCATGACGATCCATCCAATCAATACCCAAGATGACGTCGTCCTCGGCAAATCTACTACGATTAGGTCCGCTGGCCATACACGACCATGGCCGAATCGGACAATTACAATCTCACGATTACCGATAATTCGTCTACCATCAGGTAGGCCAATGACATAAGGCTCACAACTAGTAGCACTACCCAGACGTAGTCTACTCAAACATGACTCGGAAATGAATGAATGCGATGCACCAGTATCAAAAAGGGTACACACAGGTTGAGATAGAATATCGAGTGTACCTGAGATCATTCGGGCCTCTGGATCATAGGTCTTCTTCATCTCATAAATCCGGGGCTTGCTAGTCCTAGCACCGGACGCTCCCGTCTGCTGGCTATAGGCTCCACCTTTAGTCGCTCCTGTCGTTTTAAACGACACTGATTGAGTGGCCTGATTCTGAACGGCTGACTGCTTAGGGGCCTGAGATGACGTCTGAGCAGGTTTGGAGTCCATACGGCAAAAACGGGCCTTATGCCTAGCAATGCCACAATTATGACACGTGATAGTCTGTCTCGGACACTTGGTACTGAGATGACCAAGATCCCCACAGTTATAACAGGTGATGGCCGAACTGGCCGCTCGTGACTGAGATTCCGCGGGTTTAGACGTCACAGGAGGTCGCTCAGAAAAAGCAGAGCCCGCACGAGGTTTCTTGAAGGTTGTCTGACCGCCTTCAGACTGATTACGATTCTTCGATTTCTTGCTAGCAGACGAAGGTTGCTGCTTAGCAATCTCTTTAGCAGTAAGCTCATAGGTAAGAGCTTTCTCAATGAATTCGGCCAATGTGGTGCAATTATGATTAAGCAACTGAAGTATCATACGGGGTTTCAGCCTCTTGCTGAAATACTTGATTTTATCCGCCTCTGAATGAATGATGGATGAGGTGAAAGGAAGAAGTTCCTGAAATTTCTCGGCAATGGCGAGAACATCCTCGTCTGCTGAGGGGTCGGGGGTGAGTAATTCTGACAGTTTGGCCTCTCTGAGCGGGGCCGGATAATACCTCTCCATCATGAGAGTTTTGAACTGATCCTAAGTACATGATCCTTCGGTGGGCTTCAACCACAACCACCAAGAATGTGCGCTCTTACCCAGGTAGTAAGCCGCAACAGAAACTTTGTGTCCTTCGGGACACTCTACCATAGCAAACAACTTCTCGAAATGCTCGAGCCAATGAATGATATCCGCCACTTGCATTTCGAGCCCTCAAAAGTAGGTGGCCTCTGGCGAGAGATGTCGCCGATGATATTGCTCACATTCCTCTCTTGCCTCTGAGGTGGCGGCGGAGGAGCCTGTTAATTTTGATTGACGGAGTTATGCATCGTCTCCATCAGCTGTGCCATCTGGGTCATTTGGGCCATCATGCCCTGCATAAAAGCGAGTGGGTCAACCCGGACACCTTCTGACTGAGCCGTGTCCCGGGTACGACTCCCCGTTAGTGAATGATCGCGTCCAGGTGAATGAGTGGCAGCGTCGCTGCTCGATGAATTAGCATTATTTCTCGCGTTTGCACGTGTATTCACACGAGCTCTCGGGATTCGGCCCACTCCACGGCCTCGTCCTCTACGTCCTCTTCTTGCTCTCTCCATACTGAAGTAGGAAAGTCACATGATGATTATATTTCCCGCATGAATATCACATTATGATTATGACATGAGATGATGAAAATGAGCATACGCGCTCTAACACAGTGATTACATGAATGATTAACTGAGATGACCTGATTATCTTGAATAAGTTAACATGATTAATGATTTGATCTTCCTGATCAACAACTGAATAATGAAATGAATTGAGTGATTAACGAGTTAGCATGACCGTCCTGGTCAAATGAAAATGATGGTTGAGGATTGTTAACTGATGAATTATGAATGAATGATTTTTGCCAGAAATTATACCATGGCGTTAGAAATCTTACAGTTCTTGGTCTGATTGGATCGGCATTTGCACAGGTCACACGTGACGCGAAAGTCCAATGATACTAGTCCGATGACGATGATTTCAAATGAGACATGACTTGGAGGGTAGTATTCAAAACCACGCTCCGATACCAACTCTGTAACACCCCAAACTAGGCGGATATTACGGTCGTGAATCCATCGGTAGGACCCATCAGGCAAATGAAAATGATGAATTAAATAATATAATTGTAGTACCGAACCACATTATATTACCAAGTACTCCGATGAGGAGTTTAAGTACAATACACCAGGACAAAACCGAATACTAGTATATTTTATATGGAGATAAAATACACCACCCTGAACAGTTAAACATCTCAACGGGATTTGCAGCGGAAAATACAAATGACGGAAATGACTGAAATGACTGAAACAAACGGAATGAATGGGGCCCCCTACTAGTATCACTGGGACTCTTCGCCGTCAACATGCTCTTCCCGTGCCTTTGCCTTGCTGTGACCTGAAAACAAAATCCCCCAACGGGGTCAATTACACAGAACAACAATCCTCAAGGGTTGAAAATATACAATCATGAATTAACTGAAGTTATGAAATATTCTTAGTTATGAATTACGCTGAAGAGGAGTATCATAGTACGCCCGTAATGTTCTGTGCAAGTGTACAAGATGAATGACCGGACACACCCGTCCTTGTACCTAATTAGTCTCACGGAGGTAAGCGTTACCGTGTGCACAGTCCAATGTATCAGTGAACCCAATACATGACCATCGTGTGCCCGATGATCGGCCAAAAAACTTATCCTAAAAACAGGAGTTCTTGAGTCGCTCGCAAATATATACGAGGTAGAAGTAGTTTGTGGTAAGTTCTACCAAGGTCTTTTCTCTCGAGGATTGTCCAACAGGGCTTCGTATAATTTTTTTGTTACAAATTGCGAGAAATAAATACTAAAATAGATTATTGGGTTTTTAAATATTAATTAAATTAAAATGCACTATTTTTAATTTAAACTATTTTTTAATAAGACTAGTTTATATAAGACTATTTTTATACTAGACTATTTATATTAAGACTATTTATACTAGACTATTTATACTAAACTATTTATATTAAGACTATTTATATTAAGACTATTTATACTAGACTATTTTTAACTAGTGAAAATGAATAGAATTAAAATGAGTTTGGAAATTTATAAAATCTAGGGGAATACGGGTTCATTAAATTAGGTATTTAATTAAGTATAGGAATTGATTTATATGGATATAAAAGAAAAAATGAATGTTTATCGAGTAATCAACTTTTCACCTCCGTACTTTCGTAATCAAAGATGTCTTAATCGCTGTCACTTTTTTAAGATGTTGATAACAAGATTAACACTTGATAGATTGAAAAGATGTGTTTCCAATACACTTAACAATCAATCAAGGAGGTTTCACTAGTAGAAATAGGATATGATCAATCTCTATTTAAACCAATTAGTCCTTTCATTTCTCTAACTTGACTATTTTTAGGATAAACGATCGTTCATCGAGTAATCAACTTTTCACCTCCGTACTTTCGTAATCAAAGATGTCTTAACCACTTTCGCAATCTTAAGATGTTGATAACAAGATTAACATTTGATAGATTGAAAAGATATGTTTCCAATTCACTCAACAATCAATTAAGAAGGTTTCATTAGTAAAAATAGGATATGATCAATCTCTATTTAAACCAATTAGTCCTAAAAATAGTTTAAATCAATCAAATACTCAATATATAACCTAATAGAAATACCCCTTCCCCTAGGAAGAAAGATTAGCTACTCATTGGTTTATACATACTAAAATTATAATAGAAATAATTGATATATATAATATATATATATAGAAACTTTTAATTACTAGAACTTAATGACAATAGATAAAACTTACTTGAATATGATGAATCAAAGTGCAAGAAACAAACTTCAAAATATAACTTCAAACTTGTTTAAAGGTTACAAGCTTACAAAATTTGAAAGTAAAACACTAAGTAAAATACTAAGTGCTTATTGATCAAGCACTTTTCAATTACAAACTAAATGAAAGAAAAACTTCAAACCAAAAATAAAATACAAACTAAAATTGAAAGTTCTAAGGAAAATATATTGCTAAAGGAAAGGAGTATTTCTTAGCAAGAAGTTGAGGATTTCTTGGTAAGAATGTGGGTTGGGATTTTTGCAATGGATGAACATGTCCTTTTATAGGTGATTTTCAAGAATACAATTGATTATTTAATTCAAAATATCTATTGTAATATCATTTTTTTAATTCTTTGTTCATACTTCACCCATGTCTTTGAATTTTCAGATTTTTGACCAAAAAAATATCTTGTGGTTGATTTCACAAGTTGGTCAAAAGTGGACTAATTTTGCATGGCATCTGCTGAAACACGGCGATGAAAAACGGCCCAGTTTGCCCCGTGTTGTGCGCCGTTTTGTGGTGAATCGGTCTCTTCCGGAATACGCGTGAGGACACGGCGCTAAATGCCGGCCGTGTGTGAAACGGCCTAAGACACGGCCTCTTTTGCGCCGGATGTGAAACGGCCGACAGAACACGGTCCATTTTGCGTCGTTTTGTATGGTCGTTTGTCCTGGAAAAATTCCCGTCGTTGGATTTGATCTTGTTTTCCGTCCTTTTTGATGCTTCATGTCGAGAATCAAAATAACCATTTTTAGCTCATGTTTGGACATATCTCGTAAAATATATATTTTTAATCACAAATCGGTACAATTATGCCGGAAAAATGAATATTTTGTATATGAATTTTAGATCAATTATGCACTAATCAAATACCCCACACTTAAATTCTTGCTAGTCCCGAGCAAGACTCTTTATTAATCACACACAAAATAAAAATTAAAATAAGACATAAAATAAAAAATAAAAAATAATACACACAAATTTAAGAAAAATAATTATATATAAAGATAAAAAGAGATCAAAATGCCATTAATACACAATAACCAACTTTATACAGTAGATAGAAATGAATCAAGATTCAAAATAAATCTACTAACGATTTTGAAGTTAAAACACGGTTTTTATTTTTGTAATTCCAAAATACAAGGTTTTCCACCCAAAAGGTTGATTATTTCTTTCCCACTCGTGACTTCACACGACTCCCTTTAATGGTTGCTCTCGATCACTCGTTTATTTTTCGACTCAATATGAAGAAGAATTTCATCGGCGTCATCAAATATTGTGATTTTCACAAAATTGAGTGTATTGAATATCAACTGCTAATTAATTCAAATATGCTCATAAACTACATCCCTTTTAGTGATAGCTTTCACACCGTTATTTGCTAACGTGTAGCTCTTTTCACTAACACAATTTCTATCTCATTATTTTTCTTTCGTAAAAAGGTGATAGCTTTCACACCGTTATTTGCTAACGTGTAGCTCTTTTCACCAATTTTTCTGAGACGGCAGCTACGCACCAACAATGGTTAGTCCTTTATTTTTCGCAAAATTTAAGACTTCCAAAATTAGGCAATGGTCGCTCAACACTTCTCCTTTTCGTCATTTATTTTTTTTAGGTGATAGCTTTCACACCGTTATTTGCTAACGTGTAGCTCTTTTCACCAATGACTCCTTTTTTTTTAGGGAATAGAATTTTTGCAGAAAATCATTTATTAGTTAAGCATGAAAAATCAAAAACTCCACAAATTAAGTAAATTTCAGTTCTATTTTTCATCAACCGACTGATTCTTCTTTTCTCAATGTAATATCCGGTATTTTTCTTTCCCTTGTATTTTCATTTTTGGTATATTTCTCGGTCATAGTGACCCTCATGTATCTTTCAGTATGTCCTTCCTGTCAACTGTTGAATTGTATTCTCGTTATTGTTCGTTGTTTCAACTTTCCTCATATGAGTTCGACCTTGTTAGATCACCATTAATTTTTGGTGACTCCAAAAATTATAAATCTTTGCAATATTATAGAACATCGAGTTAGCTTTCCAATGGTTCAAACGGTGAGTCAATCGGAGTCCGGACGAGAGAGTTATGGTCGTTTCAGTTTTGGCCGAGCACTTCCAGGAGCCTTTCGGCCGATAGGGGGGGTCGATAGACTCTACTGCCGGCATTCTGTATGGGTATCGGTTGGGCCTATCGGCCGATAGGCCGGCCGATAGGTAAATTTCTTCACATTCGAACTTCCAGGAGCCTTTCGGCCGATAGGGGGGGTCGATAGACTCTACTGCCGGCATTCCGTATGGCTATCGGTTGGGCCTATCGGCCGATAGGCCGGCCGATAGGTTCTGCTGTGTTACACTATAAATGTGTTGTTTTGAGCGAACAGCCCATTTCCTTCCCCATTTTCCACTGCGTCGCGAGAGAGAGATATAGAGGGAGAGAGAGTTCTTCATCCGGGGGTCGATTTTCATCATTTCTTTTCGGTTGTGAGGCTCGGATAATCAATCTAACGCGTGTTCTACGGATCTTAATACTTGAATCACTCAAGGTAATATCTCTTGAAACCCTACCTTTTTGGATAATTGGGGATTTTGGGGTTTTGTCCGATTCTTTCCGTTTCGTTGATGGATTCATGATGAATATGATTATTCTTGTTGGTATTCTTAGTTTCCCTACGGATTCATGGTATATTTCGTGATTTTTACGGAATCGGGAGGGTTCGGTTGTGGTCCGCCCTCGTTGTTGTTTATATACGAATATACATGAATCGTAGGCGGGTTTTCGGGTGTATTCCATTTCCATAATCGTTTAGAAGTGGTGGTGATTGTGCTATTCAAATCGTTAGGTTCATTTCCGCCGGTTCCTTGCGGTCGTGTTCAACTCTTCCGTTCCGTTCGTGTCATCGTCTAATTAATCGAGGCAAGTATCCTTATGAACTTACAATCTTGGCATAGTAGTTTTGTATGAGAAATTGTGTGTGTGTGTGTATGCTCACTACGGGTTAGACTCGACGGGGTCTCGGTAGGGGTTCACGAAGGGGTGGATCCGCGAGCTTGCTTTTAACCACTACGGGTTAGATCCGACGGGGTCTCGGTAGGGGTCCACGGAGGGGTGGATCCACGGTTAATTGTGGTGCATTTTTACAAATGTGACTTGATCATTGGCATTTCCGGAAATGAGTGTTTTGGAAACTAAGATTTCTTGATGGCATGCATTACTATATGAGTAAGATGTAAATTGTTCATTTGGTTACTTGTACTAGCGTAATTGCTAACCCCTCTGGGGACCCGTCTTGGGGAAATTCGTTTTATGAATTTCAGGTCAGGTTCATCGGGACGAGCGGTACTGACCAAGACACGGATGATGGCCATGCGTGATGATTGTGCATAAGAGATGTCTTAATGTCTTTTTGTCTTTACATCTTTTATGGCTTTTGAACTAATAGCTGTACTCGAGTACTTAAGAGTTCTTGTTCGTCCAGATTGTATTGTTGTGTTTATGTTGTGTTGGATGATGATGTCACATTGACCGGTTGAACCGGGTGGATTGTTCTGTTTTGCGTCTTTATGACGTGGTGTTATTTTATCGTTTCTGTGAGTCGTTGTGTATGATCTGTTTCGGCTGGTGGGTCCCATATAGGGATTCACGGCGCATGTATACCTCGGATATCACGGGGTGTTACAGAAAATGGTATCGGAGCTCTAGGTTTATGGATACCTAGGCTTGTTGGTTTATTGGGTCTTGTGGTGTTTGGTTTTGCACATCATCGTCACGCTGCCATGATTCCGGTACTACCAGTGTCCGTAAGTTTTCTTTCCTCTGTTCATTAATTCCTTGTATCGTACCCTTGATTCTCGACTTGTGATTGTTCTTTTCTTGTACTGATCCTCGTATGGCTTTTGCTACTTATTTAACTCCGGATGGATGCCGAAGAGGTCGTGGTCGCGGTCGTGGTCGTGGACGCGCCGGACGTGGGGCAATGGCGGGCGGCCACGTCCACGATCTTCGGGAGCCGGCAGCATCGGCGACCGTCATAGCCATGCTTCTTCTCGTGAGCGTGCCGATCTTGGTATCGCGCCGTAATGCAACAAATGGTGAACCAAATGGCGGCGATAGCTCGGGCGGTTCGTAACCGGATCGTGGCCCACGCTAATCGGGCGAGCGGATCGTTGGCTCCAAGATGTCATCAAGATGCATCCTCCTCGGTTCGGGAGCTTGGACCCGATTGGGTGGGAAGGGTGGATCAAGGAGATGTCTAAGGTCTTCGTTGCCACTAATCGTCCCGAAGACCGTAGAGTTCCTATTGCTCAATACTTTCTCACCGGGACGCTACGGACCGGTGGGAGGCCGTTGGGCCCAAAGACCATCTTTGCTTCGTGGTGAGTTTCAAGAGTTGATGGAGATCGAATATTGCCGTGGCGATCGCCGATGTGCTCGGGTACATGCTTTTTATGATGCTCAACCACGGGATATCCCCGTAGCTCAAGCCATTGCTGATTTTAATAAAGAGTTGGGTTATGTGAAGACCCAAGTTGTCGAGGAGAGCGACAAAATTTTCCATTTCTCCAGACGGATGAAGTCGTCGATTCGGGACTATATGTCGGGGCTCGTATGCACTACATTGAAGGATTATCAGAGTAGGGCCCTTGCTTACGATATGTCTGTGACGGCGAGTGAGGCGGCCCGCGAGAGTAAGAAGCAGAAGTCCGCCGGGAATTTTTCGGGCCACAAAGGTGGGGTCGTGCAGAATTTGATCTGCTAACTTTTCCCGGTGGTGGTGGCCTCGATCTATTGGGTTTCCCACAGGCTGCGGTGCCCCTTCTCGAGAGGTGAAGTGTTTTAGCGTGGCGGCCAGTGCCACATCACCGTAATTGCCCGAGTCCTTTGTTGATATGTAATCGGTGTGGCCAACCGGGCCACAAGGCGGCTTTCGTGCCGAGAGGGAGAGAATTGTGGGTGCCGGGCTTCCATTCCAGCCTAGGGAACCAAGTGTGAATCGAGGATCGTTTGCTCCTCGGTCTCCGCCGAGTGCTAGTCGGGAGAGGTCGGGGTCAGCCTCTAAGGGGAGCTTCGGTGTCGGCTCCGCCCATCCGCGTGTCTATGAGATGCGGAGAGCCGATGATCCGGCTCACCGTGGCGGCAGTACCGTTTATATTCTTTCTCATCTGTCGGTGTGCTTTTCGATTAGGTGCTACGCATTCGTTCATATCTCTCGGATTGTGTGCGTCGTTTGAGTCTCGACCGTTTGACGCCTTGTGAACCCTTCATCGTTAAGCTTCCTAGCGGCGATAGGATCGTTGGTGATCGGGAGGTTCGAGACCGCTGTACTTATTTGTGAGAGGACTTGGCCCTCTAATCTTATTGTTGTGAGTATCGAGGGTGAGGATTTGATTCTTGGTGATGATTGGCTCGAGCGGCATGGTGCGATCATGAACTACCGCACGAGGATCATCACTATGTTAGCCGAGGACGGCATCGAGCACTCTTTCGCGGGCGAAAGAGGGGAAACCAAATTCGTTATTAATGCCTTGAAGGCGATGAGTCTCTGCGAAAGGGGTGTACTTGGTTATTGGTGCTATGCCTTAAAGGCGGAGGATGGTGGAGTCGAGCTTTCGTCGATTCCGGTCGTTAATGAGTTTCTGATGTATTTCTGACGACCACGGGAATGCCACCGGACCGTGAGGTTGAGTTTGATATAGAGTTAGAGCCGGGCGCGGCTCCTCTATCGAAGGCGCCGTATCGCATGGCACCTTCAGAGATGTCCGAGTTGAAGAAGCAGTTGAGTGAGCTTCTTGAGGCGGGGTATGTTCGACCGAGCGCCTCGCCTTGGGGCGCACCGGTCCTGTTTGTGCGGAAGAAGGATGGTTCGCTACGTTTGTGTATCGACTATCGCGAACTAAACAAGGTGACCATCAAGAACAAGTATCCTTTGCCGAGGATTGACGACTTGTTCGACCGATTGCGGAGCCGCGTATTCTCAAGATTGATTTGAGATCGGGGTACTATCGGCTCCGGGTGAGGGAGTCCGACGCATCGAAAACAGCTTTTCGGACGAGATACGGACATTATGAGTTTGTAGTTATGCCTTTCGGGTTAACTAACGCGCCGGCGGTGTTCATGCAGTTGATGAACAAAGTCTTTATCGAGTATTTGGATAGGTGTGTCGTCGTCTTCATTGACAATATTCTTATTTATTCGAGGAACGAGGAAGAGCATGCCCATCATTTGCGGATAGTGTTAGACATTTTGAGGGCCGAGCAACTCTATGCGAAGTTCTCGAAATGTGAGTTCTGGCTGAAAGAAGTGATGTTTTTGGGCCACGTGATTTCAGCCGAGGGAGTTCGAGTAGATCCGCAGAAAATTGAGGCAGTGTTGGATTGGGCATCGCCCACAAATGTGAAGGAGGTCCGTAGTTTCTTGGGTTTGGCTGGCTACTACCGTAGGTTCGTCGAGGGTTTCTCAAAACTAGCTCGACCACTTACACAGTTGCTCCAGAAATCCGAGAAGTTCGTCTGGACCGATGAGAGGCAGTCGAGTTTTGAGGAGCTGAAGAAGCGTTTGACTTCAGCCCCGGTTTTGGCATTGCCATGTGGCAACGAGGGTTTCGCCGTTTTTAGCGATACTTCGGGTCAGGGTCTTGGGTGCGTATTGATGCAGCACGGCAAGACCATTGCCTATGCGTCGAGACAGTTGAGGCCGTATGAGCTTAACTACCCTACTCACGATTTGGAGTTAGCGGCGGTTGTCTTTGCACTCAAGATTTGGCGTCACTATCTTTTCGGCTCTGCATGTCAGATTTTTACCGATCATAAAAGTCTGAAGTACATATTTACTCAGCGAGAGTTGAATATGAGGCAGAGGAGGTGGTTAGAGTTGATTAAGGATTATGACCTCGAAATCCTTTATCATCCGGGTAAGGCGAATGTCGTGGCCGACGCCTTGAGTCGGAAACCGATTGCGTTGCGAACGCTTGAGGTCCTTACGCCTCAGTCTGAGCTTCGGCGGGCTTTGATCGGGTTAGATGTTGAGGTTTTCTTGCTGGATCTGTTGGGCAACTTTGTGCCTTAGAAATTTCGTCGTCTTTGATCGATGAAATTAAATGAAGCAATTAGAGGATCCGATGATTACTCAAATCCGAGAGAACGTTCTTAAAGGTAAGTCTCTGGGTTTGTGATTCACGAGGATGGCGTTTTGAGATTCAGTCGGCTTTGTGTGCCGAACGACTCGAGTTGAGGCGAGTATTTTACGGGAGGCCCATGCTACACCTTATTCCGTTCATCTGGTACGAGTAAGATGTACAAGGACACGAGGAGGAACTTCGGTGGAATGATATGAAGGAGGAAGTCGCACGGTTGTGGCGAGATGTTTGACTTGCCAGTCAAAATCGAGCATCGGCCGGTCAAGTTATTGCAGTCACTTCGTTCGGAATGGAAATGGGAAGATATATCGATGGATTTCGTTACGAGTTTGCCGAGATCGAGGTCGGGCATGAATATGGTATGGGTGATTGTTGATCGCGACCAAGTCGGCACATTTTCTCGGGCATCAAGGACACTTGGGGCCCGGAGAAGTTAGCTCGTGTGTTTATTGCGCAGATCGTGAGACTTCACGGTACTCAAGTCTATTGTTTCGGATCGTGACGGCCGTTTGTATCGCACTTCGCAAAGCGGTGCATAAGGCGTTAGGTACCGGTTGCGTTTGAGTACCTCTTTTCATCCCGATCGGATGGAATCGGAACGCACTATCCGGACATTCGAGGACATGTTGCGTGCTTGTGCCCTCGATTGGAGTAGTATTTGGGAGGAGCATTTGCCATTGATCGAATTCACGTACAACAATAGTTGGCACGCGTCGATTCGGATGGCACCGTATGAGGCACTTTATGGGCGACGATGTCGATCGCCGATTTGTTGGAATGAGGCGTCCGATTTAGTCGGGACCGAGCCGGATGTCGTTTTAGAGACGAGGCAGAAGATAGGGTTAATTCGAGAACGGATGTTGGCGCCGAGTCGGCGAAGTCATATGCCGACGTCTGTCGTCGACCTTTGGAATTCGAGGTGGGAGACCACGTTTTGCTAAAGGTGTCGCCGACGAAGGGAGTTTTCATTTTGGGAAGAAAGGAAAGCTGAGCGAGATTTATTGGACCCTTTGAGATTCTCGAGCGAGTCGGTGAATTAGCGTACCGTTTGGCGTTACCTCCAGCCTTGAGTCATGTTCATAGCATTTTTCATGTTTCCCAGTTGAGGAAATATGTTCCGGATCCTAGTCACGTCATCGATTATGGCGAGGTTGATATTGTTGAAGATATTACTTTTGAGGAGCGTCCTTTGAAGATTTTGGAGCATCGTGAGAAACGACTAAGGCATAAGACCATCCCTTTGGTCAAAGTTCAGTGGTCGAGACACGGTGTCGAGGAGGCAACTTGGGAAACCGAGGATAGCATGCGTGCTAGGTACCCGGAATTGTTTGTTTCTTAAGTTTCGGGACGAAACTTATTTTTAGAGGGGTAGAATGTAATATCCGGTATTTTTCTTTCCCTTGTATTTTCATTTTTGGTATATTTCTCGGTCATAGTGACCCTCATGTATCTTTCAGTATGTCCTTCCTGTCAACTGTTGAATTGTATTCTCGTTATTGTTCGTTGTTTCAACTTTCCTCATATGAGTTCGACCTTGTTAGATCACTATTAATTTTTGGTGACTCCAAAAATTATAAATCTTTGCAATATTATAGAACATCGAGTTAGCTTTCCAATGGTTCAAACGGTGAGTCAATCGGAGTCCGGACGAGAGAGTTATGGTCGTTTGAGGTATGGCCGAGCACATCCACGAGCCTTTCGGCCGATAGGGGGTCGATAGACTCTCACGGCATGCAGTATGGGTATCGGTTGGGCTTTCGGCCGATAGGCCGGCCGATAGGTAAATTTCTTCACAATCGTACTTCCAGGAGCCTTTCGGCCGATAGGGGGTCGATAGACTCTCTGCCGGCATTCCGTATGGCTATCGGTTGGGCTATCGGCCGATAGGCCGGCCGATAGGTTCTGCTGTGTTACACTATAAATGTGTTGTTTTGAGCGAACAGCCCATTTCCTTCCCCATTTTCCACTGCGTCGCGAGAGAGAGATATAGAGGGAGAGAGAGTTCTTCATCCGGGGGTCGATTTTCATCATTTCTTTTCGGTTGTGAGGCTCGGATAATCAATCTAACGCGTGTTCTACGGATCTTAATACTTGAATCACTCAAGGTAATATCTCTTGAAACCCTACCTTTTTGGATAATTGAGGATTTTGGGGTTTTGTCCGATTCTTTCCGTTTCGTTGATGGATTCATGATGAATATGATTATTCTTGTTGGTATTCTTAGTTTCCCTACGGATTCATGGTATATTTCGTGATTTTTACGGAATCGGGAGGGTTCGGTTGTGGTCCGCCCTCGTTGTTGTTTATATACGAATATACATGAATCGTAGGCGGGTTTTCGGGTGTATTCCATTTCCATAATCGTTTAGAAGTGGTGGTGATTGTGCTATTCAAATCGTTAGGTTCATTTCCGCCGGTTCCTTGCGGTCGTGTTCAACTCTTCTGTTCCGTTCGTGTCATCGTCTAATTAATCGAGGCAAGTATCCTTATGAACTTACAATCTTGGCATAGTAGTTTTGTATGAGAAATTGTGTGTGTGTGTATGCTCACTACGGGTTAGACTCGACGGGGTCTCGGTAGGGGTTCACGAAGGGGTGGATCCGCGAGCTTGCTTTTAACCACTACGGGTTAGATCCGACGGGGTCTCGGTAGGGGTCCACGGAGGGGTGGATCCACGGTTAATTGTGGTGCATTTTTACAAATGTGACTTGATCATTGGCATTTCCGGAAATGAGTGTTTTGGAAACTAAGATTTCTTGATGGCATGCATTAATATATGAGTAAGATGTAAATTGTTCATTTGGTTACTTGTACTAGCGTAATTGCTAACCCCTCTGGGGACCCGTCTTGGGGAAATTCGTTTTATGAATTTCAGGTCAGGTTCATCGGGACGAGCGGGCGCTGGACCAGTACACGGATGATGGCCATGCGTGATGATTGTGCATAAGAGATGTCTTAATGTCTTTTTGTCTTTACATCTTTTATGGCTTTTGAACTAATAGCTGTACTCGAGTACTTAAGAGTTCTTGTTCGTCCAGATTGTATTGTTGTGTTTATGTTGTGTTGGATGATGATGTCACATTGACCGGTTGAACCGGGTGGATTGTTCTGTTTTGCGTCTTTATGACGTGGTGTTATTTTATCGTTTCTGTGAGTCGTTGTGTATGATGATGTTCAGCCTGGTGGGTCCCATATAGGGATTCACGGCGCTGTAATATACCTCGGATATCCTGGGGGTGTTACACTCAAGGTAACGAATGACTCGATTTTATATGATAACTACAAGGTTTGGAAAGAGAGATTAAGGCTCAAAATTTTGGAATATACAATTTTTTTACCGGTTAAAACAATTTTAGAAGCTTGTATATAGCTAATTTATTGGTGTTATGGCCAGATCTAGAAATTTAACAAATCAAAATAATATATATATATATATAAAAAAAAAAAATTAAGGCAAATAACCAAATCAATCAAAACACACCAAAATTATTAAACAAACCACACCAAAATTACAACACACCAAAATACTAAAACAAACCACCCCCAAACTTGAAAATAAAACTGTCCTCAGTTTATAAAATAAAAAATAAAAATCAATGCAGAAAAGCAGAATACTCCCTGTTAAGAAAGTTGATGTCTGAGCCTAACGCCTTTTAGAATCTGCAAGAGAATAAATATACGAGGCACACACAAAAGAAAATAAAATATACTCGTAAGTATAACATAATTTTTTAGATGCGCATCAAGAAAGTCCGAAGAGTCGCCTTACGCTGCCATCAAAGTTTTTAAAAAAAAAAAAAAAAGCAAAACACGAAATAAAAATTACAGCAATACATAAATCGCGAATAGATGCGCGTCAAGAGATCAAGAAGAAACTCCTTAAGCTGCCATCATTTAGCACGATTATTACACACGACAGAAAGTAAAAATACAAGAGGTCCGTCATGGGTTATCAAAGGGAGAGGAATGAATCCACTTTTCGTTTTCTCACTGTAAAATCTTCTACCCAGACAATTTTAGCTAGAGCTGGATCTGGTTGAGGAACAAATTCATTGAGTTTTTTGATTAGTTCTTCTGGTGTTGTTGCAACGACTATGATTCGTTTTGCACGCTCGGAAATAAAGCCCTTTTCGGCGAGTAGTCGATGAAAGACAGGTAAACCATCAAAGAAACCATTGACATTAAGCACTCTATTGGTTTTGATGAACATTTAGTGGGCTCTGGTAACCACATGAAAAAGTTCCTCAAGGGTGCCAAAACCACGGGAAGGGCGATAAAGGCGCGAATTATTTATCATGTGAGTTATGCGATCTTGCATATTCACGAGATCTAAACTCATCTCCAATAGTTGACCCGGTGATTTTACTTTCGGCCCGGAGGTTTTGGGATTACTCCCAATACTCTTACTCCTTCCATATAGGCGGCGGACTCGTCCCATTAATCCAAGACTTCCTCCTCCGTAAACTACATGAATGCATTTTTCTCCTAAGGTACGACCCAAGTCTTGGTGCTTGATGAAGCATGCCTCTTTTCCAGAACTAGATCCACCAAAAATGCAGACTGTGTAAAATTTTTTTGTGGAAGATGATGACTCCATTTTTGAAAAGAATTTTTTTAGAGAGAAAAAGAGAAAAGTACAAGTTTGAGGGATGAATAAAAGAAACAAGCACAAAGGTTATTTATAGAAGAAAAAATGAGGAAAAATTGCTTAACAAGTTTGTGATTTTGTTGATTGCGCTTCAACTACTCAATAGAATAATGAATGCATTTATCGCGTATCACATTTTTTATTCAGAAAATCTCACCACACGACAAAAATAAAAGATACTTACGCGTATGTACAGTAGTTGTGATTGTGGCTCACATCTTCCTCTGATTTTACGTTCAGAAACGGCCTAAACGCCTTCTATGAGTCGGGGAGAAGCTTCCCATCCAATTTTCTTACAAATTGGCAAACAGGGTCTTTAAACGTCAGATTCCCAAGACGTTGTTCATATTCTGGTTTGAATTTATTCCACAAACATTGAATTCCGTAATACACAAGTCCACTAGGATGCGTGTCAAGAGAAATTTCGATATTATCTAAATTCTCCTTATTCGGACCATCATTAATGAAAGAATTTTATCTTCTCTGTTTGTAGATGGAATTCCTAAAGATCGACATTTTGCATTACAGTTCCATCTAGCACATTTATAGCAAACGGCTAGAATCTTTGCTCGTCGTTTCTTGGCATATGAACTTTTTCCAAGCCCTAGTAAGAATCTAGTTGGTGTTTCTGTGAATTCACCTTCTATTCTTACTTTGGCTTCAATAATGAATCTTATGTCAAAAGGTATGCTTTTATTCGTAAGCAACCTCATCCTTTCAAGCCTTGTCTTGTAAATATTTAAAATTGCATTTTTGCTTAGAAAGGGAAATCTTTTTTCAATTTTATACAATGTTTCTTCCATGACAAAAAAAAAATTAAAATGAAAAACGATAAAATATCTACAAATATCAGTTGTTTGTGGGAAACTGAAAAATCCGACTTTAATAGTCACGGAGTACCGTTATCCGCCACTTGACCGGACAGAAAAATTATATTTGGCCTAAAACAATCCCCGGCAACGGCGCCAAAATTTGATCGGTCAGAAAAATTATATTTGGCCTAAAACAATCCCCGGCAACGACGCCAAAATTTGATCGGCCAAAAAACTTATCCTAAAAACAGGAGTTCTTGAGTCGCTCGCAAATATATACGAGGTAGAAGTAGTTTGTGGTAAGTTCTACCAAGGTCTTTTCTCTCGAGGATTGTCCAACAGGGCTTCGTATAATTTTTTTGTTACAAATTGCGAGAAATAAATACTAAAATAGATTATTGGGTTTTTAAATATTAATTAAATTAAAATGCACTATTTTTAATTTAAACTATTTTTTAATAAGACTAGTTTATATAAGACTATTTTTATACTAGACTATTTATATTAAGACTATTTATACTAGACTATTTATACTAGACTATTTATATTAAGACTATTTATATTAAGACTATTTATACTAGACTATTTTTAACTAGTGAAAATGAATAGAATTAAAATGAGTTTGGGAATTTATAAAATCTAGGGGAATACGGGTTCATTAAATTAGGTATTTAATTAAGTATAGGAATTGATTTATATGGATATAAAAGAAAAAATGAATGTTTATCGAGTAATCAACTTTTCACCTCCGTACTTTCGTAATCAAAGATGTCTTAATCGCTGTCACTTTTTTAAGATGTTGATAACAAGATTAACACTTGATAGATTGAAAAGATGTGTTTCCAATACACTTAACAATCAATCAAGGAGGTTTCACTAGTAGAAATAGGATATGATCAATCTCTATTTAAACCAATTAGTCCTTTCATTTCTCTAACTTGACTATTTTTAGCATAAACGATCGTTCATCGAGTAATCAACTTTTCACCTCCGTACTTTCGTAATCAAAGATGTCTTAACCACTTTCGCAATCTTAAGATGTTGATAACAAGATTAACATTTGATAGATTGAAAAGATATGTTTCCAATTCACTCAACAATCAATCAAGAAGGTTTCATTAGTAAAAATAGGATATGATCAATCTCTATTTAAACCAATTAGTCCTAAAAATAGTTTAAATCAATCAAATACTCAATATATAACCTAATAGAAATCCCCTTCCCTAGGAAGAAAGATTAGCTACTCATTGGTTTATACATACTAAAATTATAATAGAAATAATTGATATATATAATATATATATAGAAACTTTTAATTACTAGAACTTAATGACAATAGATAAAACTTACTTGAATATGATGAATCAAAGTGCAAGAAACAAACTTCAAAATATAACTTCAAACTTGTTTAAAGGTTACAAGCTTACAAAATTTGAAAGTAAAACACTAAGTAAAATACTAAGTGCTTATTGATCAAGCACTTTTCAATTACAAACTAAATGAAAGAAAAACTTCAAACCAAAAATAAAATACAAACTAAAATTGAAAGTTCTAAGGAAAATATATTGCTAAAGGAAAGGAGTATTTCTTAGCAAGAAGTTGAGGATTTCTTGGTAAGAATGTGGGTTGGGATTTTTGCAATGGATGAACATGTCCTTTTATAGGTGATTTTCAAGAATACAATTGATTATTTAATTCAAAATATCTATTGTAATATCATTTTTAATTCTTTGTTCATACTTCACCCATGTCTTTGAATTTTCAGATTTTTGACCAAAAAAATATCTTGTGGTTGATTTCACAAGTTGGTCAAAAGTGGACTAATTTTGCATGGCATCTGGAAACACGGCGATGAAAACGGCCCGGTTGCCCGTGTTGTGCGCCGTTTGTGGTGACTCGGTCTCTTCCGGAATACGCGTGAGGACACGGCGCTAAATGCCGGCCGTGTGTGAAACGGCCCAAGACACGGCCTCTTTTGCGCCGTATGTGAAACGGCCACGAGAACACGGTCCATTTGCGTCGTTTTGTATGGTCGTTTGTCTGGAAAAATTCCGTCGTTGGATTTGATCTTGTTTTCCGTCCTTTTGATGCTTCATGTCGATGTCTCAGTAAAATAACCATTTTTAGCTCATGTTTGGACATATCTGTAAAATATATATTTTTAATCACAAATCAGTACAATTATGCCCGGAAAAATGAATATTTTGTATATGAATTTTAGATCAATTATGCACTAATCACCCGACTAAAAATTACACACAGCCACACCCGGCCACGCAATATGAACCCAGAAGGTCATAAGAACGAGAATGACCACGATGAATATCAATGAATAATAATTCGACAAGGCCAAGATGACTCACCGAGATGAAAATAATAGTGACTTGATTGATAACCCAATGAAATGATTTGGAACCGTCGTTCCTCGTGAATGAAATGATTATTCGACAATTACAAGTCTCAATATGATTAATACTATGATGAATGAGTTATGATTATGAGCAATCAACAACAAAAGGAATGAGTATCCTTTTAACCGAGTAAGAGTTAACTTACACAATACCGATGACAATGTCCTTCCACGAACAACGTCCTAATCGAGATACCGGTCGCTCGAACAACCTTGAATAACAATAATTACCAACAACCGTTCAATACACGTATCAAGCAACAAAACACGACTAACCCAAAAGTCGATACAACGATAAACAAACTCATATTGGCATTCTAACGAATACGTAACCAACCACACAACTTCGAAAATATCCAATCCAGAATATATCGAAACCAACACCAAAATGAGTATTTCGAACTATCAAAACACTTCAATGATATCAATAATCCAATAGGAATCTACAATTCAAGATTACAACAACATCAATCGGAAAATTCCCAATTAACCGAAGTCAACCCCAAGGGTTCTTGAAATAATTCTGAAAATAGCCATTAAATCCGTAGGAATATATTTATCCAAGGTAGATAATCCATATCTAATATATTCTAATGATAATCCAAGCTTACACGAAGAAATCGGAAGGAAAAACCCAAAAATCTGAAATTCTAGATCCAAGAGATTAATACCTTAGATTTGATGTTAAAGAGTGATGAAGTGATGATTAATCCAACTCAAAGGCTTAAAGATGATGATAGATGATGGCAGCTCGAAGAGAACACTCCAAATCGCCCGAAGTCGCTCAAAAACGAAGAGAAGTGATAAAATGACGAAACTCAGGCTAACTGTCCAATTTATACTGCTCCAGATTAGCGCACGCTATGACCTGCTACTTAGCGTGCGCTAACGAGTTGTATGAACATTCCAGTGTACTCTGGCTGACCCGTTAGCGTACGCTACGACCTGGTAGCGTGCACTAACTCTATCCCAATAGCGTGCGTTAACTCCAATTATTAGCGTGCGCTAGCTAAATATCTGATGTCCAGTACTGAAGTCCAGAACCTTCTGTCCTCTGATCTGATCTCGGTAGCGTGCGCTACAACCAAGAAGTATCGTGCGCTACTACACCATTTGCGTACGCTAAAAATCACTCGTAGCGTGCGCTATGAATTAATCCAGTGCAGTCCAGTAGCCACTGGACTCAACCTGATCCGTCCTTAGTGCGCGCTACACCAAATATTAGCGTGCGCTACTACAACCCACTAGCGCGCGCTACATACCACTCGTAGCGTGCACTACTTATAACTCACCTGCAGTCCAGTACCTTCTGGACTGCAACTAGGGTAACATTAGCGTGCGCTAATGCTGAGTGGTAGCGTGCGCTACCTGTACTCAATTAGCGCGCGCTAAAAAGAGTACATAGCGTGCGCTACTCCTCACGCACAGCCCACAATGAAAATGACCATGATGATAAACACGGCACGAACTCCAATTAGATTAGTGATGAATGACGATCGATACACGATATAATTACTCTGAACGGTGAATACCATGATTGAATATGAGTGACAAATGATCATTAATGAGTGAAATTACTGAATGATACATACTGAATGATAATTACTGAATTACAACCGGGTATTACAACATATGGCATAAATAATGACGCTTGTTAGAAATCTAAGTATAACAAGTCATTTATGACCTTATGCTGTTGTAACTTCCTCTTCCGTTATTCCAGGATATTCTAAGTCATGAATAACAATTCCTTTCATATCCTCTCTTTTTTACCCAAAATCCTTAAAAACACTTCCTCAATCATTTCACATGATACTAATGATGAGAATTCTTATTCTACATCATAGAGATCTGAATTCTTTCTCTCCTTCGTCCCCAGTCTTCACTACTTTTATAAAACCCCTCTCAGTTAGAAGATCTTTCCCTAGCTATTCTTATATACAAGTATATAGCAAATATATACAAGTATATTCCTGTCCTTCCCTCTTTACTTCCTTAAGATTACTATGATTCCTAAAAATAGTTACCCATTCTTAAGAAAACCCTAGTTAATCTCCTTAGAATACCCATAATTATGAATAGAAATAACATTAGGATGCCTCTGAAAGATAGAAATAAAATACCTTAGAAGTTAGGTTACTCTAAGACATCACTAAGAATAACTTTGAGGTTAGAAATTAAAATAGGAAAAATAGGATTTAATCGAGAATATTAGAACTAGGAAACAATATAAGGAATCTTAGGAAAAGCAATGAATTAAATAGTAAGCCTCTAGTTTAGGATAGGCACATTAGCAAAGCTTCTACCGTATAGACACACTAGTTAAGCTTCTACTATAAAGGAATAAGTCATTTTGAGGACATGACTTACCCCTACCTAGTCCTTTAGGATACTCACATAATATTTCGAGGATCTTAGAAAATAGAATCCTTAGGAAACAACTAAGAGACTTTAATGGATCTGATTAGTGGTTTATGAACTTAAGGTCTTAATTTATAGAAACTAGGAAAAGTCATTTAAGGATATTAAAACTACCTAGGTTTGATATTCATAGGTTATACATTAGGAAATCCACTTAGAAGATACTATGGATACTACCCTAACTGGTTTCAAGTATCTAGGAATACTCATACTCATAATCATAGTGGTACTAGTAGTAATAGACAACTTAGGACAAAAGATTAAGCCCAAAGACCCATCTAGGAATAGTAATACACCTAATGAAACTTTAGCTAAGGAACTACCTAGTCTACCTAGCCCTTCTCCCTTTATAGGATTATCATCAATGACTAAAACCGAAACATCACCCCTGAACTTTAAGTTCGTACTAAGAAATTAGAAGAACCTTAGGAAGAAAACAAAACTTAAAGGAATCTAGTAAATCTTATCCTTAATTAGAATACCATTCTTTTCGGTATCCTATTCCCTTCTATCCAATCATTTTGCCTCCCGCTCCTCCATTTTTAAATCCTACTCTCCCGCTTTTTCTCATCCTTCCATTTAAACCTCATCCTCCTACCCTTTTACTTTACTCCCCTGTCATTTTTCCCCTACTCCCCTCACTATAAATATTTTCCCCTACCTTCTCCTACAATGTTCTAAGAGTTAGAACTTGTACTTCTCGTTACATCACAAGATTCTATTAGTTAGATCTTGTAAGAATATATGTGTTGAACCTTAATCCTCATTATGTTCAACATACGATATTATACTATCTCACTTTAAAAGAGTTGTAAAATGAGATTTGCGATGCTCATCACTCGAGATGTAGCTAATTGGTAACAGAATAGCTATGGAACTGGCTACCATAACTAAAACTTGTCTCTGTCATGATTAGAGTATGTCTCAATCATGAATAGAACTTGTTTTTACCATGGCTAGAAATCGTCCCCACTCTGGTTAGAACTTGTTTCTACCATGGCTGGAACTTGTTTCCTCCTTCCGACATTCCCATACCACATTACCTTAAGTGTGGTAAACTCCTTTCCTTTCTCGTCGATACTACTTAAAACTGATTTATGATTATTATTGTTAAAATGAATCAAGACGCTCTTTCATTTTAATAAGAAAATTATAAATCAATAGATCATGAATTTATAAACTCATGCTTATAAGAATTGGGACGCCTTTACTTATAAGTGATGGGATATTAATAAGTGAGTCTAAGTATCTGACACATGTACAAACATCTCCTAACTCGTTTGTACCATACCTGTTTCCTCTCTTATACTTCCTCTTTATCGACCCTTTCACCCTCTATCTATACGTTCATCTAAATCTCGGGACGAGATTTCTTCTTAGGGGTAAGACTTAGCAACCCACAAAATCTCATCACTATCATTCCCATTACAAATACCTATAGTAGGTATTTCCACAGGTAAATTTTTGCGTTTGCATGCATATCATTACATAAGTGACTTTCTAGACTGACTTACGTATCCACACAAGCCAAATATTTCTACTCACACATCCTATAAACTCCTGGTATGTCAATCATAAGATCACAACACCACCACAATAAGTAATCCACCAATCTAAAATACTAAACTCATCACAAAACCCTAATCTAACCCTAATCAAGCCCTAATCAGGCCTATATGTTTACAAAACCCCAAATGCTTATTTGAACTAGTTTAAAAGTGTTCAAGGCTTAAGTATGAGTTACCTTAGGAACAATAGGATATCTTAGAACCCCTAGACCCTAGTACAACCTCTTAGAGCTTAGGTACAAGTCCCATAAGCACAAAACCATAACTAGGTTATAACTCCCCGGAAACTAGGTCAAACCTTCCCAAATCTTTACCATAAGCTACCACAACTTAGTATAAGCTTATTAGGACTTAGTATTAGTCATTAGACACTTATAAGAACCTAGTCTAGGCACTAAACCCTAGGTAAAACCCTAATTACACCCTCAGCTAGTTTAAGACCTAAACTAAGCTTAAACCTAAACATAACCTACCATAATCACCCAACCACCTTACCACCACTCCCTAGAAGCCTACTAGTCAGATTACCCATCATCTTGTCACAACCAACCACCCAAGCACCCACCTCCGTCACCACCTTGTCACTTTAAACCGCCATAGCACCCTAGAATCGCCACACCATCCTACGCCCCTCCTAGCTTCCATGAGTCACCATAGTAGCTTCTCTTAGTCACGTATAGCTTCCATGAGTGATCTCCCCCCCCCCCCCCTCCGACACCTCCGCCTCCCGTTTTCTTGCTCCCCAAGGTTAACGAGGCTATAAATAGCCCTCACTACCTTTCATTTCAACTCACCCCTGTTCACTTCTTTTCACCCCACACTTTCTGGTCCTAGTAGTCATAAAAGAGTCCTATTAGCCCTAGGAGTCGAGCACTACAAGCCTTGAGGCCTTATCGAGTTATTTTCCCACCGAGAAAACCCTAGACCTATTAAAACCCTCGTTAGCCCTCCCTTTGGTCACGCAAGCTTCTAACCTAGTTCCTTTTACTTTAGATCAGTCCTAGGATAGATATTAGGTGCCTTAGATCCCCTAGGACCCCTTGCCTAAGCCTTGAATACATAAACTTGCTAGTTTTCATTTTGAAACCCTAAAATGAGTCGAATTACACTTTGTATGCTATAAGCCCTTTTCATAAGCTATAAGATAGGTTAGACAACTTAGTTAAGCTTATAATAGTTAACCATAAGCTATAAAACCTTTTTGTTTCATAAAAATATAGTTTGCATGGAATTAGGACTTGTTTTGCAAAACTTTCCATGCATAGGGGTATATATGGTACTTTCTAAAAATATTAAGTCTAGGTTTTGACATTTCTTAGAAGTCATAAGTATAAGGACCCTTTTTCAAAGTTATATAACCTTAGTATAAAATTTTAAAAAGTTATAAACTTATAAGGACTAGTTTTGCAAAAGTTATAAAGATAAGGGTATAAATAGTAAATTCTAAAAACTTATAGGTCTAAGGGTCATTTCTGTCATTTTCTCAAAATATATAAGTATATAGACTAAGTACGTGAAGTTTGGATAATTATAAACCTAAGTAATATAAGTATAATAAGTATAGGGTAGATTTTGTAAATATAGAAACTTAAGGTTATAAAAGTAAACTATTTTCATATATATAGCAAACCTATATTTAAGTTAGAAACATAACACAATACTAGGGAGCTTCATGTGAGGAGTACTATGTGGATATTTCGTTCTGACGAGTCTTTTGGGCTTACGATTTATAGTGCCCTGGCTCCTCAAACGATTATTGCATATACTTCTGAATTATGATGGCCCGAACGGTGTTATGTTATAACTAAACTCTAATAACAACATAACTCAATAGTAGGGAACTTCGTGTGAAGAATATTAACTTCTGAATTATGATGGCCCGAACGGTATTATGTTGATAACATAATACAATAGTAGGGAGATTCATGTGAGGAGTCATATATTTCTGGATTACGATGGCCCGAACGGTGTTGTGTTATATCTAAAACATTAAGAACCCTAAGAACAATTACTTAAGAAAACTTAAAACAAAAGGTAACAAGAGCTTGACATACCAACACACAACAAAGCCCAGGATACGTGAGTAGGCAGTCTAGTCGTCAAAGCCCCTTTTTATATCAATAAGATTTCTCTAATCGCAGGTGAGTTTTCATAGCCTCACACCTTTTAAACGCTTTCTAAATGCTTTACAAACCCTGTGAGGGGGATACATGTTACATGCTTTAAAAACCGAATACAAGTCTTTTCTTTGGTTGTTGCACAAGTGATACTTATCTGTCACCATTACATAACTAAAATTCATGAGCCATAATCACTTGCGGGTTTTACGCAAGTGAACGCGAGTATAGTTGATAGATCTATTGGAGTTTGACAACTCCCGTTGGTTTACCTCAGTTGGGTAACCAATAAGTATTATACTTGAAACCCTAAGGATTAACTTTGGCAAGTTATCCTCCTTGTCCCCTCATGATTGGGTCTGTAGCCCCCATGACCCGGACTGTCAGTGCGGTTTCATAAGCTTAGTGCAACATACCCACTCTTGATAATTGTGCATGCATCACAATTATCACACACACATAACATTTTCCCAGATGGGTGTCATAACTGAACCCAGGGAACTTGTATTCACCCTAACCCTAAACCTATGACTCTCACTCAACCTAGTGTTGACTTTTAAAGCATGTATCCTAGGTAACGAAGCTCTGCGGAAATTATGGCATGGAGTGGTACAAAGCCTGCAGGACTTTTCACTCAGTTATCATTCAAATTTCATAACAAACTTAGATTTTGGGTACCTCCTCTTAAAAAACTCTGATGATTTCATTGAATGATAACTCATTCTATAAAAACGTCTCTTTTCGAGTCGTTTTCTATTACTGTATTTGTGATTCCATGAAGTAATACCCCAGATCCAAATTCCGCTGCGATCTGTGAAAATGGGGGTGTTACAAAGTGCCTCAATGGCTTATGATAACAATGATCAAATTGAACAACAAGAACCTATAACTGATCTAGATTCAGAGCTTCGGACCTTACACATGACTAGTCAATCCCAGAACATTAAATGTCAAGAGCTTAATGCTAGATTAAAAGAAAAGAATGCATTATTAACTAGGGATCTTAAGTGCTTAAAAATACAACTCACAAACCTTGAAAAAAGAGAAAATCGGGAAAAAAGTTTTGAAGTTGCTTTTCAAAAATCTTATCTAAAGGAAAAAGATTTAGAACCTCAAATTCGATTGTTAGCTGAATCTAATAACAACTTGACTACAAAATTGGAACAACAAGCGTTTGAACATAAGCAACAAATTGCACATCTCGATGAAGTAATTTTAAAAACTAAAACTGAGTTGTCAACTTGTCAAGCTGATTTCAAAGAACACAAACACAGGTCAAGAGAAAAATTTAAGTCATATCTAGATGAAATTGTTGAATTGGAACGACAAATTAAATATTTCAAAAAAGTGGTTTACAAAACTGGTAATTCCGTCACTACGATCCAAAAGTTCACCGTAAAACAAACAAATAATGGATATGGCTTTGCCATTGGTAGTGATACACCATGTTTTTCACAAAAAGCACTCAAAGAGATTCCAAAGTTATATAGTGCAGATCACCTTTTTGATGAATCTTTTGTACGTGCTGTTGTCTATGATTGTGTGGAAGAAGAGGAACAAGAGGAAGAGAGTCGATCTAAAATGAGCAATGTTGAATATAATAAACCTTTTGACTACTCCAAAATGCCTCTTTTATATGAGACATTTGTTCCTCAAAAAGAAAAATCTGAACAACCATGATTTTTAATGAAAATTCATGATTCTACTTCCGACGTGGCAACGAAACCCTTTTGAATATGAATTTTCTTAGAAACGGTTGAGGTAAAACCGTTCTTTGTACTTTGTGTTGTGATACCAGTTTAGTAGCACCCAAACATGTATGCTTCCGCTAAACCAGATTTTGGAGGTGTTACAAATTGGTATCAGAGCCTTGGTTATAGAAAACTGGGTATTTTGAAAACCTAGACTATAATTACTTTTACAAAAAGTTAACCCTATGACCGACACGTGCCTGCCTGCCAAGCTGATGCCACACTTGTGATTTTGTTGCTGTTATATTTGATCAGATATGTGTTTTATTACTGGATGACTTAAATCCACTTAATTTCACTATATGCTATAAATATTTTCCCTATACGTATGATTACGTACCGTATCCATCATAGCGCTACGCCTTTTTCCTCCCATGTAATTTGAATATTTGTCTTAGTCTTTTAAGGAACCTTTTAAAAGCATTGGGACATATTACTAGCATAACTGAGCTGAGCATTTCAAAATTCATTGAACCTCTGTTGAATATAGACTGATCACCTATATTCAACCAGGGACAGTGGGACATAGCCTGATCACCTATGTCTGACTCAGAGGTGAATTTTGCGATACTGAGAGTAGTTATAATGGAATTATGTCCAGATTGATTTTCTACTTGATTTCTGAGAGTTTAAAAAAAAATTTGTGCGTGTACATAATCATTGCATAACATGAACAATCACATTTGCACAATAACACATTGACATCACAAGACTTTTTCTCTTAACTGGAATACTCTTTTATCACAATGTGGTTATCACTACTACAAAAATAGGCAAAGAGACCCGTCCAAATAAGCCTAAGAGACCGCCTCTGGACGGGTCTCTATCTCAGCGGTCTCTTTGATAAAGAGACCGCCTCATGGGGGGGGTCTGTTTTAGAGATATAAGAGACCTGATATCTAAGAAATCAGGTCTCTTATGCAAGTGAGGGGAAACTAATTTAAAGGGTAAGAGACACATTATCTAAGATATGAGGTCTCTTTGATTTTTAATATTTTTTTGTATAGCCTAAGAGAGCCCATTTTACACCTAACGGGTCTCTTTGATTTTTAAATATTTTTTTGTCTAACTTAAGAGATCCCATTTTACACCTAACGGGTCTCTTTGATTTTTTAATATTTTTATCTAACCTAAGAGAGCCCATTTTACACCTAACGGGTCTCTTTGATTTTTTTAATATTTTTATTTTAAAACACGAGAGGCCGGTTTTTATACATAACGGGTCTCTTTGATTGTTTAAATTTTTTTATAATGTTCATGGATTATATATTAATAATAAATCGAAGTTGATAAGCACTCTTACAAACATTCATTAATAATTCAAATGTAACCTCCAAAATACTATAAAAAACATCTAAAAATACTCTAATTTCCCCTAAAAATATAAACCAAAACCATTAAGCTATTTCCATACCACCTAACTCAACATCTATGAATACTATACAAAAAAATCTGTAAGGCTCTTACTTTTCCCAAAAATAAGAGACAAACCAAACTCAATAATCAATGTTCATACCATCTTCAGCTCGAGAAAATACTTAGCCCCCAAGTCTCTAATCTCGTCAATATTTTCTGTTGAATATGTACGTGGGTCCCAGTGAAAAAGCGCAATAACGATAAAAAACAAATAATGATTAACAAAAAAAAGTCAATTAAAGATATAATTAAAACTAAACATGTTCTATTTTCAAATAAACACATCTTTCATATATAGCTCCTACTAGTCCTTTCACCACCGTGTCTATGCAGCACATGGTTCTTTCAATAACTAATCCACATCTGATAAACTATCTTTGACGTACTCATTCACAATTACACCTCCAAAGACGTGAAACCCACATCAAATGAAAAATCAATATGAATAAATTACATTTCGTATTAAATTTTGTATGGTTGCAAAAACGATAAAAAATAAGTAGAGCATAAATTTTATGCATTTTCAAATTGTAGAGCGTTTAAAAAAAGAACATATTAGATAGTATTAATACATAGTATTAATACGTAGAATCAGATAGACACTCCAAAGCCATGACCACCAGAAACCATGGCCATTGAACCCAAAATCTCACTATGCCATTTGTTGCTATAACCACAAAAACTTTAAAGCTCCATACTGCAGATTGATAGGAGTATTAACTATAACTATTGCAAACATGAAAGGGGAAGGAAAAAAAAGCAACTCTGAGCAGATAAAATATATATAAATAATTGCTATTTAAATAAGACAACATCAACATAAAGGTCACAGTACAATAATGTTATAAGAGGTTCTGGAAAAACAAATGTTATAGACAAAGCAGAAGCATAATTGGTTCTCTAAAAACAAAGAACCAATAGGATGCCACGGTGAGTTGAGTAAATTTCGGAAATGCATAACCTGTAAATTAAAGTACCATTAATGCGCTAAATGATGAAAGATGGAGACTAAGTCTTCCAGTAAAACAAACTTCACTAAGGATTAGGCTTCAGACATAATCATAAAAGCTCAATCTGTTCTCGATAAAAATAAATGACAATAATTCTGCATAAACATATAGATAAACTGGTCTACATTAATGAAACAAAAGAACTGTGCGCCAATCAGTTTTTTGAATGCCGAGGGTAGGGATTCAGGCCTTCTTAAGAAAAAGCACACTGGATGACACTTTTACAGCAGGAAAACATTAAGTTATCATGCCTAATGCCTACACCTTCTTTGGGGTGTTCTCCATACACACATATATATAATGAGGATGCAAATAAAGCACGAGCAAAATTAAGATAAGAAGTTGTCAGTATTTATTCTTCTGAAAGTGTGCCCTGTAACTTGTACCATCAGTTGATTATTCCTTATATTATTCAGAGCGAAAGGAAACGAAATCACATAGGATCCAAAATAAATCAAAGATGACAATAAGAAAAGTAAATACCCAGCCACGTTTCACGTGCTCATCTCAGAAAGTAATTTTGTCGAACACTGAGAAAATAAGAATTTTTTTTAAATGTCATATCAAATGCCTTTGTTATCATGTTCTCTTGCTCCTCTAGAACAAATTAGACATCATGTTTTGAATATGGTTGATTATTAGTCAAAACATATGTATTTGCTCGAGAGTGTTTTACTTTCTTCTTATATTCATATCACCTGATATGATATGTCTGTTTCATAAGATATAAAGCTTAAATAATCTGAATGTAGATGATGCATACCTCCCAAAGCAGCACTAGCAGCTGTAAAAATTAGCAGAGGGGGAAGCTGCCCAATTGCAAGAAAAATACATTAGAAACATTTAAAAAAAAAGGAAAATAGATTTCTGAAAACATGGATTGAAAAAGAAAACAGTTCATACCCCAATCACAAACGGAAGCCACTTTGGTCCTTTCACGTTCTTTTGGAAATAAGGAATTCCTGCAGAAATATTTAGGCCATTTTAGGTGAACAGATTTAGACAAGGGGTCAAAAACCACGTAATAGGCAGGTTCAAGCAGGGTAAGGAGTTCTCTGTTGCACCTGTATTGAACCCATGAACTGCACTAAGCATCCCACCAAGTCCAGAGCCAGCCTATTCAAGATATCAAAATAAAATTGAACAAGAAAGATTTGTGAGGTTGGGGTTTTTGGTCTCCTTGCTACACAAAGAGATAAGTGAGAGAGAGAGAATTTTGAGTGAAAACTGAGCCGATCGATAGAATGGATTAACGTCGAATTAAAAAATAAATAAATAAAAAATAAAAAAACAACTTAGAGATCGGTTGTTTATGATGACAGGTCTTTTATTTCTACCCATTGGTGTCATAGTGGACCCAAGTGTATATAAAAGACCGCTTATAAGTAATATGAGGTCTCTTCTATCAAAGAGACCAGCTGTTGAATCTAAGCGGTCTCTTTTAGGTGGCCTCTTTGACCATTTTTGTAGTAGTGACAGTTTCCACCATAAAGTGTTTTTGATTTCCTTGACATGGAACGTATGAATTAGCTAGTAATTTGTGGCAATAATCTCAATTAAGCATCAAAGACCAACTAAATAAAGAAGTGCAGTTAGTGGGCAAAAAGTACTATAATGTGTAAAGTTGGAAAAGCATATATAGGACTAGCTCTGAACATATTTCTTAAATTTGGAGTGTTTTAGCATTTGGTGAAATGAAGTATACAACAGGAAGTGAAACCAAAGGCACTCAAGAGTTTTTCTACTATTAGGAAAGGACAATTACATTGTTTATCAAATACATGAATTAGGATGGATAAGTGCTTAATAAATAGATACGAGATAACTAATAAATAGCCAAATTACCTTCCAAAGCTCCTTTTTAACTCCAAGTTCTTCTGCAAAATTAAATCCGAACCATTATGCTCAAAAGCAATCTTCTGAACTAGTCTTGTCTTGCATGTGAATATGCTACTACAAAAAGAGGAAAGAGATTAATATTATCATTCAATCAACAACTAATAAATGCAATCTGTAATTCTAAATTGATATATAGACATAATACGAATAAGAATTAAACCTTGATGTTTTCTTAGGTCCTATCCCCAACACTTTTGTTTTCTTTTTCAGTAAAAAAAGAACACATTATAGTAAATTTTAAAGCTTTTACAAGAAAGGCATTTGTAGGACATACGCCGAATGAACAAAAGAAATCATGTATACACCTTTAATATCAAGCAACGAATGCAAACAAGCTCTTCTAATCTTCCATTGAAATATTTTTTAAACCGCAAATAAACCAATCAGGTCCTGAAACCTGGCCTAACACTCTCAAAATCCAAAATAAGCTCTCTCAACTAGAAATTTTAACAGCTCATATAATTTGAAAAGTTTTAATTGCATGCCAAACACTAAATTAGTAACACACTGACCAAGTCAAATCCAAAACAAGCTCTCTCGACTCGAAATTTAACAGCTCAAATAATCTGAAAAGTTTCAATTGCAAACCAAACACTAATGTACTAACACTCCAATTGATTCAAGAGCAGTTAAATTGAGCGATTATCACACAAGCTCAAAGTATAATTCTCAAATAATCTGAAAATTTTCAACTGTGTGCAAGGACAAACCCAAATTACAAGGAATAGGCTTCATTATTTGTTATCAGTTAGAGTGTTAGCAACACAACCTAGCAAATTACACAAAATGATAGCCAATAATTAACTTATTTTTTGGCATAACTTAATCTATAAAACCAGCTTTAAGGCATAAAACATAATGAAAACCACAAATTGACATTCTCATAATTCAATACCTTAGCCAATGTAAAAATTAAGGAAAAATAATAATTCAATTTGAATTCGAAAGAACTATGCAATGAAAGAATTTACCTAGTGATTAACGAGTCAATGAGTTAAATTTGTTAAAAAGTAATTTGAATATGCCCCAAATCCTTTCTACTCGATATTCATATTGGATGTGTGTTCACGTTTTGACCATCAGAATTCAGAACCCCTCGCTGTACCTCCACCACAACAGTAACAACAAACAGCCCTAATTTAATAACTCATTATCAATCACATAAATTCTTTGAGTCAGATTATAATGAAAAAACTGAAGCAAATATGAAAATAGGGAAACAAAAAAAAAACATACCGGGACGGCGAAGCTCCAAAAGATGGCGGCGGCGAAGCTCCAGAAGATGGCGGTCGCGGCGAAACTCAGGCGAAGATGGAAAAGCCGAAGAAGGGGAGAAAGAAGGTGGGAGATCGGGTAGAAAGAAGGAGCAAGATAGAGATGCCTCGAACGGGTCCTCTTTGTATACGCTTCATCAAATGGGTCGAGAACCCGGCGATATTGTTGCGGAGGCGCTCCGAGGGGATAATAGCGACCTCTTGCAGAAGAAGGGTTTTCTTTCTGCCGCTTAAAGGAAGAAGACCGCGGCGATATCGTGTATTTGGCAAGTGTTAGCCCTAATCTGAAGAAGAAAAGAAGAGACTGGTTGGGTTAAACAACAGGTCTCTTAAGTTTTTACACTTTAGAGACCCGTCAACAAAAGCAACGGGTCTCTTATTTCTTACACATTAGAGACCCGTTAATAAAAACAACGGGTCTCTTAAGTCTCTCACAAAAAAATGGCGGGCCCATTTGACATATAAGAGACCTGTTGTTTATAATATCAGGTCTCTTATATTAAAGAGACCCGTTATCTTTATCAACGGGTCTTTTAGTCTGGATCTCTTTGCTTGTTTTTTGTAGTAGTGTATGTTACAATCACCTCCACCTTAAACCCTACACTCAACCGATGTTGCACCTTCCGCGTTAAGTACTAAGTACACTACTGAAATAGCCAACTGATTGCTACCCAAGGATGAAGAACATATAAACCCTAGGTTAGGGTTTATGTGGATCGACTAGGGTTTAGTCGAAGAGGGCAAGATCACCTTGTTAGCAAAAGTATGCTAACACTTCGTTCTCGAACACACGTACTCGTAGCGTTTCAATTAGAAAAGCTAGTTTCTTGAATCACAATAGATTTACCAAACTCTTTGTAATGTTCAAGGTTACTCACAAATCCCTTTTCTTGGGGTTCCGTTCGTTAACCTATGAACAAGAGGAGAAAAGAAGAAGTTTGGGCCTAGAAAAATCTTTACAAGACCTTGTAGCAAATGCTATGAGGTGTATGTAAAATACACCGATCATCACACACCTCGTGACTAGGATAATAATAATAGTAAAAGCTAACATAATACGAGTCAATATCTAGGCATCTCCTGGTGCGCCTCCTAAACAACTCTGTAGATCTCGAACCTGTGCTGAAAGACTAGTAACCAGAGCTGTAAGCTCACGGACCTGAAGTCGAGTAGCCAACTCTCTGGCCTCTACAGTAGCAGTCCTATCACCTAACGATGCTAGTACCTCCTGAGACATCTGGGCTCTGTCGAATGACTCGGGCATCTCCTCCCTCAACTGAGTAATGTGCTCATGGTCCTCCAACTGTCGAGTCTCCAATCCCTGATACGATACATCAATAGAAACCCTACCTAGAAGCAAATCCTCAATCTCCTCCTCCATACCCTCAAGTCGGCTCATGATAATCTTCTTTATCTGACATCTAAGCCAATCAATCTGACCCTGTTGGTCACCTATCTGTGCATCGAGTGTAACAAAAGCTCTAGATGCAGCAGCTCGGGAACTCTCCCCAATAGTGAATCAAATAGTGGTAAAGTATCCTGAGTCTGAGTAGTGTATGTCACTGGGGTGTAAAGTCATGCACGCTTTTTAGGCGGCACATCCGATAAGGGTGTGGGGTCTCTAGGGTGTGAAGGTGCATGAGTAACAGTGGGTGGTGATGGTGGAATCTGAGTAGTAGATGTAGCTAATGGTGTGATGGTAAAAGAGCGTACCCTCTTACGTGCATTCTCACGGGTCCTGGTATGATCACGAGATGATGAAGTCTGTCCTAGATGAACAGTAATGGTAGGAGGTGATGGAACTGATGGAGTAGGTACAACTAGTGGTGTAGGAGATATAGGTGGAGTAGGAGTGACTTCACCCTCCTCAAAGGGCTCGGTCTCAGTGTCAGATGCTATGAGTGGTAAGTCTGGTGTAGGGGAAACTGGTGGTACAATGGAAGTGGAAGATGACAAGGCATCTTCAATGTCAGAATCAGATGAAAGGATGACTGGATGGGTATCTGAAGACATCTCTGTGACAATCGATGTGAAGTGAAGTGAATATCCCGCATAATATATGTATGAACTAACATGAATAATGAATATGCACTAATGATGTAATGATGTGATGCTTATGATGGTGTAGTTATAGTCTAGGGTCAATGATGCAACCTAGTTCTCTATAACCATTGCTTTGATGCCAATCTATCACACCCCCAAATACATGATTTGCAGCGGAATGGAGTACCCGAGGCGCGACTGTCATAATATCACATCAACAGTTATATTGAATGACCTAAAGTGTCGTTTTGAAAATACATCGTTTGATTAATTTAAAACATTCAGAGTTACAAAATATAGGTCCCAAAAGGTTTCCAACATTTTTAGAAATAAGTTGCATCAAACGATTACATAAGTGCATGAAATCCAAAAGTGAGACGCGTCATATTGATACTCAATAAGATGACTCCATGTATGCCATGCGGAAAATGCCTTAATTATCTGAAAATTCATTGCTAAAACGGTCAACAATAATGTTGGTGAGAAATCATAGGTTTATGTAATGAATTGAATGTACAATAGCCACAAGTATAAAGTGAAATGACAAAATGTCATGTAAAAGTCTACATTGGCTCTTAAGCTCATGACCCCGAAGCTAGACTGAATGTGAACGCCCCAAACCAAGTGTTTTACCATGCACTCTAATATGATTCAAATGAAATGCGTTCGTAGACTAGTTGGTGCTACCAACCCGAACGGAGGAGTCACCCTCAATAGATCTATTCACTCACTCTCGCGTACTAACATGATGGTTTACTACCCAAATCTGGGTAGTAAACTCTTGTTATATGTGCATCGACAACCTCTGTGTTTAGTTGTGGCTTGTTTGCGCTGCCATACGCCTTCTACGATTACTTCACTAGCATTATAAGTTAGTGTAAGCCCTTAAAAAGGTTAAATAATATAGGCATAAGTAATCATTAAGAGTTTACTCGCCTATAATCAAGATACCAACGAGAGAGAAGAGATTTTAGCACTAATCATATAAAACTAGCAATAAAATAAGTGACAAGCTACTTAATCATTCGTCAGGCCTCTTATCTGTATCTGTTATCTATCTGTGTACGTGTTCGCCATTCGTGTATTTGATCCATAGTTTAATTACTATTATAATCAACTCAAATTGTGATAGTCTCTCAGATTGAACCCCCTTGCGTTAGATTAGGTTAATTAGAACTAACTTAGGAATTAAAATACTGATAGACATTCTAGGTGTTACGTGATACGAATTACGTATATAAGTGTACGTAAAACGTATAAAATACAACGGAAGATTATCACGTTTTTTTTTTACAAGTTTCAAAGTAACAACGAAAATAAAAGGTGGTGGCCGAATTTATGTGGTTTCGGCCGTGAGGTAGGGTAGTGTATGGGTTTGAATGTGTTTTATCGAATTAGACCTATAACTCGATAAAGATAATCTCTCCTCAAGACCTATTGAGAATTGATCAAGTTAAAATTCGAGACGCGTCGAAATAATAACCAAGGTTTTGTTGAACTCGTTCAACGTATATTTCAAGAGAAATACAATGTTTTATAAATTTCAAGATCTCCTTCAAGGGCTGAAAATGTGGCTTATAAATAGCCATTACAAGATCACACAAAAATCAACTAAAATCAAACAAAGATTAAACAATTCTAACAAGACAACAAAAATCAACACCAAGCTTCCATCCTCCTTGATTTGGTTCGATTTATTGAAGTGTGGAGGGACCCAAAATCTTCTCCATTTGATCTTCTTGTAAGACTTTGAAAAATGTAGACATGAACTTCAAAAATGAAGGCATGGAAAATCTTCATCAATCTTGGACAAAATCTTCACAAATCTTCATCAATTTTCGGCCATAAAAATCACTGCACATTTGAACGGTTCGTGTGGCTTGATATAAGCATAATTGGACCTTGTACCGTTTCACATGATTTATAGATCTTTCTTTTATCTTTCCATGGCGCTTGAATCACCTAAATCGGACTTCGTATGAGAGAGTTATGATTAAAATACCAAAACTGCTACGAAATAGTCATACGCGCGGAATTGGTAATTTTGTCCGCTTTTCGCCTTTTCACTCGGACTAGTAAATTTCGGATCATGACTAGTCAATCTTGAGCAAATCTTCACCAAAGACAAGAAACAAAATAAAATAACTAATCATGTTAGAAGACTTTGGTTTGATTCTTGATGATTATTATTATCATGCTTTGATGACTTTGTTGCCATGTAGGTGACTTATTCAAGGGAGGGGAACCATCGGTTTCAATGCATGAAGAAGGTGGATGAGTGCATGGTTCGTAATTTCTTCATGCATACGTAAAATATGTTCAAGGTTACTTCAAGTCTCGTATTAGTCGTCTCGTCCAAAGAAGTAAGTGCATGTCGTGTAGGTGCATGTGTGTGCATGGCCGTATGCATGGTTGCATGGTCGTCTACGTCGTCTTTCTTCGGTTGGCCATGTCGATCTCGTATCATCCCCTCTTCCTTTAAAGAGATTCGTCTCGAATCTAAAATCCAAGGACGGTTGGTATTAGGATAGGGTTGTGATCCTCCCGGGTTGAAGATGTAATTTTCGTCGGATGTGTTGACGTTTGCTTGGGATTTCATTTTTAAAAGAACAACATGCAAAATAAAAACAAACGACGTATCTGGGTGTCTACCATTTCCCTTAACGGAATCCCCAAAAAAAGATTTGTGGTTTAACGGAATAATTTCCATTTCCGGCGTCATGTGGGCACAAATCTTGTCCTCATTCCTTTCATCAATGAGTTCGTCTTTTACTATTTTCCAGTCACATGTAGCCACATAGCTTTTACGTTGGTCGGTGCCTGAACCGGATCAATGAGAACAATTGGATTGGGATCCTCCAATTTTTTAACAATAATAGAAATATCCTCATAGAAATTTTGGGGAACAATCGCCTTGTCCTCAATCTCTTCATCTTCCGTAGCTCGGAAACGGACGGTTGTGTAGAACTAAAAAGTATACTTGTGAGTTCCTCACTCGTTAACTCGTCCTGATGCTCCAAATCATTTGAAACCGATTTGGTTTCTAAAGTACGAAGAACTAAGTCTGTATCATAATCGGGAGCATCGTAAACTACACATTCTTCTTCTCCTTCGTCCTCTATATCAAACTTTAGAATGTCGCCTAGCCTTTCTGGTTCTTCCTCGGCTATTAACTCGTCTCGGGTAGCAAGAGTCGGGCAAACATCTTGCACATGATCGAACCTTTGGCCAATGAAACAACTCACCTCCAGCAAACTCGTCTCATTAGGCAAGTCGAGAGATTTAGAAACCGAGTTGGGGGCTGATGTTGTTACGATTTTGAGAGCCGAACTCGAGCCGAAAGGTACGTATCTCTTGCGAAGTTTTCTTTTCAACGACTCCCACGAACGGATCTTGTTTTTTCCAGCACGAGTCCTTTGCTTCTTCTTTAATTCGAACCAAATCAAGCGCCTTTAACCAACTTGATAATTGCATATCTGCAACGCTTCTCATCGTCAAGACCTTTAAACTCGAACAAGCGATCCATCTTACGTTCCCATTCCAAATAAATTTCGGGGTCGGTACCTCCGATGAACTTCGGAAGTTCGTTCAACTCGAACTCGTTAGTATGGCATGGGGAACATAGGCCTTCTCCTCCTCGTCGAGGTTCCGGTAAGTCATGTAAAGCATCACGTAGCTTTACCAAGAATTCGGAGATGGTCATGTCCATCTCTTCTAATGATCAAGAAACTGAGCAGAAAATTTGCTAAGAAATCCGTGAAGAATGAACCAAGAAGATGATCAAAGAATCTGATCTCCACCGTTCAGACTGTAGTTCGATGAGTTGGCTTACCTTTGTCAAAATTTTGTGACGATCCAACGGTCGAATCCAAGGGAAACTTTATTTTCTTCCGACTGCGCCAATCTGCCAATGTTATGCGAAAATTCTTCTAACCGTGAAGAACAACCCAAGAAGGTGACTAAATACTTCAACAAAAAAAAAAAAAATTCGGTGAATATAGTTGATCGCCCAAGGAGATGACCTTGGGCTCCGATACCACTTATGATACGAATTACGTATATAAGTGTACGTAAAACGTATAAAATACAACGGAAGATTATCACGTTTTTTTTTACAAGTTTCAAAGTAACAACGAAAATAAAAGGTGGTGGCCGAATTTATGTGGTTTCGGCCGTGAGGTAGGGTAGTGTATGGGTTTGAATGTGTTTTATCGAATTAGACCTATAACTCGATAAAGATAATCTCTCCTCAAGACCTATTGAGAATTGATCAAGTTAAAATTCGAGACGCGTCGAAATAATAACCAAGGTTTTGTTGAACTCGTTCAACGTAATAAAAGGTGGTGGCCGAATTTATGTGGTTTCGGCCGTGAGGTAGGGTAGTGTATGGGTTTGAATGTGTTTTATCGAATTAGACCTATAACTCGATAAAGATAATCTCTCCTCAAGACCTATTGAGAATTGATCAAGTTAAAATTCGAGACGCGTCGAAATAATAACCAAGGTTTTGTTGAACTCGTTCAACGTATTCGATACCACTTATGATACGAATTACGCAAGTAATACGTATAAAACACAACGGAAGGTTAACAAGAAACAAAGTATCACTTGAATTTTGCCAAGGGTGGCCGAAAGTTGATGGTGTTCGGCCGTGAGGTAGTGTGATGTACGGAGTTTGGTGTGTTTTTATCGAACTAGACCTATAACTCGATAAAAGGGTAATCTCTTCCCAAGACCTTTTGAGAATTGATCAAAGTTAAAATCTCGAAACTCGTCGAAACAATAACTAAGGTTTGTCGAACTCGTTCAACGTATATTTCAAAGGAAATACAAAGTTTATTATGATTCTCCGATACCACTTATGATACGAATTACGTATATAAGTGTACGTAAAACGTATAAAATACAACGGAAGATTATCACGTTTTTTTTTTACAAGTTTCAAAGTAACAACGAAAATAAAAGGTGGTGGCCGAATTTATGTGGTTTCGGCCGTGAGGTAGGGTAGTGTATGGGTTTGAATGTGTTTTATCGAATTAGACCTATAACTCGATAAAGATAATCTCTCCTCAAGACCTATTGAGAATTGATCAAGTTAAAATTCGAGACGCGTCGAAATAATAACCAAGGTTTTGTTGAACTCGTTCAACGTATATTTCAAGAGAAATACAATGTTTTATAAATTTCAAGATCTCCTTCAAGGGCTGAAAATGTGGCTTATAAATAGCCATTACAAGATCACACAAAAATCAACTAAAATCAAACAAAGATTAAACAATTCTAACAAGACAACAAAAATCAACACCAAGCTTCCATCCTCCTTGATTTGGTTCGATTTATTGAAGTGTGGAGGGACCCAAAATCTTCTCCATTTGATCTTCTTGTAAGACTTTGAAAAATGTAGACATGAACTTGAAAAATGAAGGCATGGAAAATCTTCATCAATCTTGGACAAAATCTTCACAAATCTTCATCAATTTTCGGCCATAAAAATCACTGCACATTTGAACGGTTCGTGTGGCTTGATATAAGCATAATTGGACCTTGTACCGTTTCACATGATTTATAGATCTTTCTTTTATCTTTCCATGGCCGCTTGAATCACCTAAATCGGACTTCGTATGAGAGAGTTATGATTAAAATACCAAAACTGCTACGAAATAGTAATACGCGGGAATTGGTAATTTTGTCCGCTTTTCGCCTTTTCACTCGGACTAGTAAATTTCGGATCATGACTAGTCAATCTTGAGCAAATCTTCACCAAAGACAAGAAACAAAATAAAATAACTAATCATGTTAGAAGACTTTGGTTTGATTCTTGATGATTATTATTATCATGCTTTGATGACTTTGTTGCCATGTAGGTGACTTATTCAAGGGAGGGGAACCATCGGTTTCAATGCATGAAGAAGGTGGATGAGTGCATGGTTCGTAATTTCTTCATGCATACGTAAAATATGTTCAAGGTTACTTCAAGTCTCGTATTAGTCGTCTCGTCCAAAGAAGTAAGTGCATGTCGTGTAGGTGCATGTGTGTGCATGGCCGTATGCATGGTTGCATGGTCGTCTACGTCGTCTTTCTTCGGTTGGCCATGTCGATCTCGTATCATTACGTTCCAATCTTAGTGATCGACACTCTACTTACCAACTAGCTACATTGATCGGGTAAACTGCTCATTAGTGTGTGTTATAGGATAAGTTGGCTAAATATAAATGTAAAACTTGATAAGAATAATAATACTATTCTACAACGATCTACACACGCATCAAGTTTTTGGCGCCGCTGCCGGGGAGTGAATTGTTAATATCTGTTTATGTGTTAGTATTTTAATTAGGTTTTTAACTTATTTAGTTTTAGATTTTTGATTTTTAACTGCTAACTTTGTTGTGTATTAATTTGTTTACATTCATTGTAACATTCTTTGCATTGTTTTTCTTTTTATTTCTGCATATACTTTGATTGTTTCACTATTCTTGTGCACAAGTTAGTATATTTTCAGAATAATGGATGAATCAAGCATCACTATGGAAGAATACATTCTGAATCTAATTGGAGAAGCTTGTTGGAATGATCAAATCTTCGATAACTAGAAAATTGCAACGTACGGTAAGATTAGAAGAGAACTCAGTTGAGGTAACATTGAGTGTCTTCGACTCTTTGAAACTAAATTTCCAGCTATCATTTATGATGATTCACTTATTTACAAGGAGAGCTCTTTACCAGACTCCTCCCCAATATTTAATGATAAATGTGAATTATCTTCACTTAAAACTGAAAATTAGATGTTCATATCTGAAAGAAAAAATTTTAAGAAAAGATTTGCTAAAAAGGAAAAGTTTAATATCTTAAACATAGATTCAGACCTCTTTTCTTACGAAATACCTAGCCTTGGAAACAACGACTTTAATAACATGAGTTATGATTTCGGTATAAATTTTTCAAACTGTCCTTTGTAAGTTATTACCTGAAAGTCATAATCTCAATCTTTATGAACATAAAACGTTTTCGAGTCATGGAATATTTTGTTTGCATTGGAAAATAACTGGTAACGAGATTATGGTTGTATGGTACACTAGAATGGTTATACCTAATAATCTTATAATGAGTTTATATATACCGTATGGTATACCATTTGACCCCAAGTTAGTGTATAAGGAAAAGTGTTGCGGAGACCATGGTACGTTTAAAATTTTGTCCACTGTCACCACAATACGGCGCATGTTAATGATCTGTTGCACCATATCTTGCCTGAATTAAACCTTTTAGCCAGTCAGATATTATTTTTATATGCGGCGTATCTTTGCAACCATGATACGCCGCATCTTGCGCCCTCTATATATAGACTCTGATATGACGCACTTATACCAAAAAGGAAGAGGGATAAAGTCTTTTTTTGTCCCATAACTTTTCGCCTTTACCAAAAATGTCCCAAGAAATTTCGTTTAGCCAATTACATCCCAATTTTTTCTCAAGTGTACAATTTACATCCCAATACTCGTCGGAGTTGAGAAAACGGCGTCGTTTCCCCCCATGTGACCCGCCCGTGACTTTTAATTTGGGGATTTTTATCTCCGGCGTGATGTGGACAATACGTGGAAGGGATAAAGTCTTTTTTGGTCCCATAACTTTTCGCCTTTACCAAAAATATCCCAAGAAATTTCGTTTAGCCAATTACATCCCAATTTTTTCTCAAAGCGTGACCATTGAACTTTGACCAAAGCGATTGGTTTGTTCCTCAACTGCTTAACTCGACTCTCGAGTATCCTGACCGGTCTTTCTTCAAACGTTCCATCCTGAGCGATTTCGATCTCGCCAAAATCAATGACATGACTAGGATCAGTATATATCTCGTAATCGGGATACGTGGAACACGTTATGAACATAGCTTAGTGACGGCGGTAATGCCAATCTGTATGTCAACTCTCCAACTCTCTCGAGGATCTCGAATGGTCCGATATATCTCGGACTCGGCTTTCCTTTTCTCCCAAAATGAAAGATTCCCCGAGTAGGAGAAACTTTTAAAAGTACGTGATCTCCAATACTGAACTTTAATGGACGACGACGTACATCTGCATAAGATTTCTATCGACTCTGGGCGGTCAACAACCTTTCATGAATCAAAGCTATCTTCTCTCGAGTTTGCACGATCAATTCTGGTTCCGTTCCGACCAAATCTGATGAATCGTTCCAACATAGGGGCGATTTGCATCTTCTCCCATATATTGCCTCAAACGGTGCCATCTTAATAGAAGCATGCCAACTATTATTGTATGTAAATTCAATCAACTGTAGATGAACTTACCAGTCAGTTGACCAATCTAAGGCACAAGCCCTTAACATATCTTCCACTGTTTGAATAGTCCTCTCGGATTGTCCATCTGTCTGCGGGTGATAAGCTGTGCTGAAGTTCAATTCGGTCCCCAAGGCTTTATGAACTGCTTTCCAAAAATGAGACAAAAACGACCGTCTCGGCCGAAATAATGGTCTTCGACGTACCATGCAATCGACTATCTACGAAATAAATACTCGTGCCAACCTCTATGGTCCCCACGTGTCCTTAATGCTAGAAATGAGTGATTTGGTTAAACAATCAACTATCACCCAAATCATGCTCATTCCTGTCTTGGTTCTCGGCATACTAGTGATAAAGTCCATCGATTATGTCCTCCCACTTCCATTCAGGAATCGGGAGAGGCTTCAGCATTCCGTCAGACCGTTGATGTTCGACCTTAACTCGCCGACAAGTCAAACACTTCGAGACATACTCCTCTACATCTTTCTTCATGTTTCCCCACCAAAAGTTCTGTTTTAGGTCCTTATACATCTTATGTTTCAAGTATTGGGATGTAATTGTGATGTAAATTGTACACTTGAGAAAATATTGGGATGTAATTGGCTAAACGAAATTTCTTGGGACATTTTTGGTAAAGGCGAAAAGTTATGGGACCAAAAAAGACTTTATCTCTTCTACGTATTGTCCACATCACGTCGGAGATAAAAAATCCCCAAATTAAAAGTCACGGGCGGGTCACATGGGGGGAAACGACGCCGTTTTCTCAACTCCGACGAGTATTGGGATGTAAATTGTACACTTGAGAAAAAATTGGGATGTAATTGGCTAAACGAAATTTCTTGGGACATTTTTGGTAAAGGCGAAAAGTTATGAGACCAAAAAAGGCTTTATCCCAACAGGAAGATCTCACAAAAAAAAAGTCAACGCTCCATTTTCGGAATATCCGAACTATTTTGGTTATTTATAATTCCTACTTTGAGTCGATTATCTAAGGTATCGCCCCAAATCTTCCATTATTTATAATAAATTTAATTTATTTTATTTCTTTTGGAATGAGTATTGGATATTAATGACCTAGTGTTTATAAACTAAATTAATTACGGAAATATGATTTGGGTAGCGTGTTGTTACAAAGTCCTATGTTTGATTAGATTATAGAATGCTTCGAGTCAATCAATTTCGAGTTATTTAAAAATTAGGGTTTTTGAAATCTTATATTGGGATTGAAAAGTTTAATTTGTTTGGACATATCAAATATAAACTAAGTGTAAAAACGGAAAGTTTTACAACTTTATGTCAAAACCTTTTTTGGGATATTTGCAGATTCTCGAGAAATGTGAACTTAGACATAGGAGTTATTGATATCAATAATGATACGGCGCATCTTTATATTCGATACGTCGTACCCTAATTATTTAACTTAAGATTTTTGATTCATAGTTTGATACAGCGCATCATTTTATGATGATACGGAGCATCTATCATACGCCGTATTCAAAATTAAGATACGACGTATTTGTAGGACAATCCCCCATGCTCCGTATCTACCTTTTTCTAGTACCTTATATCTGATACGGCGTATTAACTTTATCTCATGCGCCGTATCATTACTATTTGCAGAATGTTTTTCTAACTTTTTGCTCTTCTAGATGGTTCTTCAACGCAGGTACCCTTGGCCGAGGTTCGAGCTTTCAGGACGACCTCCTGATGAAGAGCTCAGATTGATTTGAGTGTTTACTGACTTTGGAGGAATACATGAAGAACTCACGGGGGCTATTATTTTGGCTAAGGCTGAATGTGACCCCTGTGAGGAAAGGTTATTGGGGGAATAGTGTGCATACTGTGCCAACTAAGGCGCATGTATGCACACTTGGACATTAGCTCCCATCCAGGAACCATTAATAAATAAAATAAAGGGGAAATTACAACCAACTACCTTATTAGATGGCCTCTTTACACTTTAGTCCCTATTGTTTCATAAATTACAACGAAGGACAAAAATCTGAATTGATGTTGAAACACATTAAAAAGAAAATCTTCTATTTACTTGAATAAAACATTTCTTTTAAAATACATTTCATATTAAACAAATAATTTATAAGTTATTAAAGTGTTTGTTAATACATTTCTTTTAAAAATATTCTTTTTCAGAAAATATTTTTTTCGAAATATAATTTTTCCAAAAATATATTTTTTTCGCAAAAATATTTTATTTTATTTTTTCCAGAAAATAATTTTATTTTTTCGAAAAAATAATATTTTTCAAGAAAATAATTTTATTTTTGAAAATAAAATATTTTTTCAAGAAAATAATTTTATTTCGAAAAATATTATTTTGCCAGAAAATATTTTTTAATTTTTTCGAAAAATATTTTTTTATTTTTCTAGAAAATAATTTTATTTTTCGAAAAATAATATTTTTTCAGAAAATAATTTAATTTCGAAAAATATTATTTTGCAAAAATAATTTTTCTCCAGAAAATATTTTTTAATTTTTAGAAAAAATATTTTTTTTATTTTTTTTTCAGAAAAAAGTTTTATTTTTTCGAAAAAATAATATTTTTTTCAGAAAATAATATTTTTTCCAGAAAATAATTTTATGTCGAAAAAAATATTATTTTGCCCAAAAATAATTTTTTTCCAGAAAATATTTTTTAATTTATTGGAAAAAATAAAAATTTCATAAAATAATATTTTTTTCGAAAAGATAATTTTTTCCCAGAAAATAATTTTTTTTTATTTTTTCGAAAAATAATATTTGTTTCCAGAAAATACTTTCTTTTTTGGAAATAATATTTTTTCTAAATAGCTTGAAAATTTATTACATGAAGTCCAAAAATGTTATATATATTCTGATGAGGTCAAGCGTATGCACGCTGAGGAAAAATAAATGGATAAACAAGAAAAGAAAAAATAAAAGGGCAAATTCGGAATATCAGTACTCTCTCTCCGGTGACATCATCTGAAAATTTGACTTTTGTCCTTCGTTGTAAATATAGTTTCTGGACAGTGCAAAATTTGTCCTTCATTGTAATATCTGTAACAATATGGACCAAACTGTAATTAGACCATCTAAAAAGGTAGTCAGATGTAAATTTGTCCTTTTATTTTTTCTTCTCTTGTTTATCCATTTATTTTTCGCCTCACGTGGGTGGCACATGCTGGACCTCATTGTAATATATATAACACTTTTGGACTTCAGTGTAATAAATTTTCAAGCTTTCTAGAAAAAAATATTTTTTCCAAAAAAGAAAGTATTTTCTGGGAAAAAATATTATTTTTCGAAAAAATAAAAAAAATTATTTTCTGGGAAAAAAATTATCTTTTCGAAAAAAATATTATTTTATGGAATTTTTATTTTTTTCGAAAAATTAAAAAATATTTTCTGGAGAAAAAATTATTTTTGGGCAAAATAATATTTTTTCGAAATAAAATTATTTTCTGGAAAAAATATTATTGTTTCAAAAAATTAAAACTATTTTTCTGGAAAAAAAATAAAAAAAAATATTTTTTCGAAAAAAATAAAAAAATATTTTCTGGAGAAAAAGTTATTTTTGGCAAAATAATATTTTTTCGAAATTAAATTATTTTCTGGAAAAAAATATTATTTTTTCGAAAAAATAAAATTATTTTCTGGAAAAAAAATAAAAAAATATTTTTTCGAAAAAATTAAAAAAAATATTTTCTGGAGGAAAAAATATTTTTTGGCAAAATAATATTTTTTTCGAAATAAAATTATTTTCTTGAAAATATATTATTTTTTCGAAAAAAATAATTATTTTATGGAAAAAAATAAAAAAAATATTTTTTCGAAAAAATTCAAAAAAAATATTTTTTGGAGGAAAAAATATTTTTTGGCAAAATAATATTTTTTCGAAATAAAATTATTTTCTGGAAAAAAATAAAATAAAATATTTTTTTGAAAAAAAAATATATTTTCTGGAAAAAAATTATATTTCGGAAAAAAAATATTTTCTGAAAAAAGAATATTTTTTAAAAGAAATGTATTAGCCAAACACCTTAATAACTTATAAGTTATTTATTTAATATGAAATGTATTTTAAAAGAAATGTTTTATTCAAGTAAATAGAGGCGTTTTAAATCTTTTAATAGAAGTCAACACCAATTCAGATTTTTGTCCTTCGCTGTAATTTATGAAACAATAGGGACTAAAGTGTAACATCTAATAGGATAGTTGGTTGTAATTTCCCCAATAAAATATATAATTTTTAGTATAGTTTGCTACTACTGCATAAGTCTAGTCAGAATGACGCTATGAAGTATCCGAAGGAAAAACGTCAAACACTAGATGAATATGAAGATGATTTTGCCACTAACATCTGCTTACTTCAACATCTTCATGCTTATCTCACTTGTTTTGTCGATGTTTCTATTTTGATGTGTATTGATATTATAAATCTCTTGATTGTAATGATCTTGGATCCCACGTATCAATATATATCGGGTGGTGCTAAATAAACACCCCTTAAACACCCTGACCCCACCGTCCATCTATCACTTTCTTTCAACAATAATAATGTCAACACCCCCATAAATACCTCCACTTTCTTGTTGGTTTATAAGTGCTTCTTTTTTTAAACAAACTAGATGTCCTCCCGTGCGATGCACGGCGTAAAATATTAAATATTTTATTATATTAATAATATGTGATCGAATTTCAATAATATTATAAAATTATTATAAAATATACATGAGTCAGTATACATACACATGTACATATACTATTATTTGATTTAATTTTATTTATAAATTCTTATCATGTTATCTAAGGGCACATGATAGGAAACCGTAAATTAATTAAGCACCGGCATTTGTTTTTTCATATAGAACAATATGAGTCTTATATCTAATTTTATAAATAATAAATTAAATTATATTTATTATTATCAACTTTCATTATAGCCTACCCCAAAGTATTTTGGGACTAAAAATTTCGATGTTGTTGTTGTATTATCTACTTTCATGAAAAGTATACAATCGGTATTCTTACTAATATAATTTTTTTATATGATTTGATATTAATGTAATATATTTTACTATTTTATAATCAGAATAAAATAATTCTTAAAAATCAATAATTGTTTATGAAAATAAACTAAAAATATATTTTTCTTCAATATTCTTATATTTTTATATTGAAATATTTTAATCATCTAAATATATTATAATGATATTTATATTACTTTATATATACTATATGGATGTCAAATTAAAGAACACGAAGTAAGAATTAATTTGACATATTTTTTTCAAAAATAAAATTGATACGTAAAAGTTGTAATTGTTTAAACTATTATCTTAAAAATAAAAGGAATAAAATGAGAGAAAGTTTTTAATTGGTAGATAGTATATAATGGAATAACCCTCTAACCCCGTCCCAAATTAAACGTCCATTTTTTTAAAATTTTTAAAAAGAGGATTAACGTGTGGCGACTCTCTTTTAATATTAAGTATAGATAGATGTGTAAAAGTTCGATATAAAATATATAAACATGACAGTAATCTATATGATCATTGTATATTTGTAATATTTATATTAATATACTAATATAATTACATATCAGTATACATACGAAAGAACGTCATATATTTTTGATAAATATTTAGATTAAAGTCACACATTTTATACTTAATAATATACCATGAGATCCACAATGATGTTAATTCAGTAGGCATAGGGTGATAAAGTATATTATTGTGACGTATTTAAGTAAAAATATAATCAACTTATTATATTTATTTATATAATTTTTCTTTTCACAAAAAGAAGAATCAATCAAAAAATTATTTTAACTAATAATATATATTTCTACTGGGAATTGTAAGTCTAACATGTTTATAATTTTTTTCCCAAATATTTTTAAAATAAAATAACTCAATAATCTAATATTATTATAATAAGGTGAAAAGTGAAGTAAAAGTATTGATCTTGTAAAAAGATAGATTTATTTCAAAAAAATTATTTGATTTTTGTATTTTATATACAAATAATTTAAAATCAAGATATAATGTAATAATTATTCAAAAACAACTTATATTCAAAAAAATATATTTTAATTATATATGTGCCTAATGAATGTTAAATCAAATATCTTAAAAAGAAGATTAATTTAAAATATTAGTAATAAAAAATAGAGTTGAGACGATAAAACTATTAACTTCTACATATTGAGAGAAAAATAAAAAGATCCATTAACTCTCATTCAAATAGGAGTTAGTGTATTTAAAAAAAAAAAAAAATTAATCCAAAAAATCTATGTAAAGACACGTATTTTGTACAACTTTATTTTAATAGTAAAGTAGATTTTTTAAAAAAATTAAAAAATCTTAGAGAGTGACACTTGTCACGACTCTTTTTTTAATAGAAGTATAGATTCATTTCAGTATTCAAATCTAGGAAAATGTACAAAAAACTGATATCTGTAAATTGAGTATTTTTTAAATTTTAACGTTAATTCTAATCTAACTACTAACCACTTGTATTTTATTATTTTTTAAATTTTAACATTAATTCTAATCTAACTACTAACCACTTATATTTTATTATTTTTTAAATTTTAACATTAATTCTAATCTAAATACTAACCACTTGTATTTTATTACTTTTAAATTTTAATATTAATTCTAATCTAACTACTAACCACTTGTTTTATTATTTTTTAAATTTTAACATTAATTATAATCTAACTACTAACCACTTGTATTTTGTTATAAAAAAAGATAACTTACATTAATCAAACAAAACAATACAAATAAGGTAAATCTTTGAGAGAGATCGGGAGAGAGAGAACAGGAGAGAGAGAGAGAGAGAGAGAGAGACAATACTGGGCGGGGGTGGGGGTTACTTGGGAAAAAAATTCTTGTTTTCAAAAAACAATAGCTGAATTATATTTATTTCATTCTGAACCTTTTTTTTTTTATTTTTGTTTGGGACTGTAGTTTTTTAAAAAAATATATATTTATTTTTCAATCTGTTTTTTTTATAATTTTAGTTTTATAACTATTTATTTTTATTATAATTTGTAGTGTTTATTGAAAAGATGTCGAGTTTATACCGAAAAGACTCAGATGAAGGCAATGAGTTCTCTATGGGGATATCACCATTTTTTACCGATCAGGTATAAATACTTATCGTGATACTAATTTTTTTTGGTCATCATAATGTTTACTAATATTTTTTATTTAAAATTTAGGTGTTCGATTTATTTTTCATATTTTTCATCGTAATGTTAAATGATATTATTTTTGGGCTCATATTTTTATTTTTATGTATTCATTTATATTTTTATAATAACATATAAAAAATCTATATGGTATTAATATTTATTAATTTAAAATAAATAAGTAATCATTTACCTATATATTTAATCATTAAATAATATAGAAATACATGTATTAATTAATTAATATTTATTGATTAAAAATAAATTAGTAATTAATCATTACCTACAACCCTAGATTTGTCTTGAGTAGGGGTGTTTTTTTAGTAAAAGTGGTGTTTATTTAGCCACCCCTATATATCCTTTTGATCAATCTGTAAACTCTGATGTGACTGACAAGACTGGCATTAAGTTCAGCACGCATTCTCAAGAATTTACGTGATTTAAGCGGTGGAAAATGTACCAATTTAATGCACAGACTGTTTTTCAGCCTTTTTGGTAACTCAATACGGCGCATCTGGTAAAACAGATGCAGAGTATCCTATCTTTTTTATTATTTTATTCCATATTAATTCCAGGCTCGATACAGAGCATCCCTTTCCATGGATGCCACGTATCGACTGACCTGATGATTTCCGATTTTTAATTTTTAGGTTTATTCGCTAACCACTAATGAATTATGCACTAGTTTGGACTTTCTTAACACAGGTGTTAACAATAATGGTGGTATATATATTTCTGTACTTTCTGGGGTGACGTCATTCATGGAGGCCTGAACGCCTCTCATCCACAGAAAATAAAAAGTTGCTCGCAAACGCATAATGGAGGATCATACCGAGCAAATCTCAAAGGAGTTTTCTGTTCTACTTCTTTATATTTCCTGTTTTTAATTTCAAATTCAAACAACAAGGACGTTGTTTATCTTAAGTGGGGGGTTAGAACGTTACTTGTCCTTAATTTTTCAGGAATATGCATTAATTTGTACTTAATATGTTAAATTTAAATTTTTAGCATGTTTTCGTTAAATCTAAGTTGCATAGCTGCACACATAACTTTATTTTCAAAAATTGTGAGAATTGAGCATATCCGTTTCCTAATATTTTACCCAAAATTCCACAAAAATATGAGTGTGCCGGTGACTTGTAAACTTAAGAACTTGACTTGTATACTATTCGAGACCACCATAATGAGTATTATTGATATAATTGGAGTGACTTGTCTAACTTGGTAAATTTCTAGGATTACATCCAAAAAGCCTTTATATGTTATGTGTTATTAACGAACTACACTGGTTAGTTAACCCCCGTATTAACCCTGTGTTTACTCTCATTTTTAGAGTAAGATACCCCTAGAAAAACCCTCCCATTCCTTTCATTTCTTACACCTATGTTAAAAATATTTCGTTACACCCTTGCACCTTAGCCAACCCTGTAGATTGAAGTCCGTGGTTAGTTGCTTTTGGCAAAAGTGTGTTTCCTAGCGTTTCCTATGTTCGTGTGCGTAAATCATTATCTTTGGTTAGGTCAGGAAATTGCACAATGGAATGGAGTGAAAGTAAATATTGTATATTTTCGTTTTGTTTTTCGTGTGTTTACTACTTTCACTATTACCTTTATATTTGAAGTTATGAGAAGTAAAGAAAAATTATTCGGAATTATCGTGATAGTAAAGTGGTGAAATTTTACACCAATATTTAGTTTATTTATTGTTAAAAAAATCGAAAAATTGAGAAAAGAAAAAGAAAGAAGAAGTTGGAAGTTTGATATACCAACGTTGTAAAGTTATTTATTAAGAGAGATATCGCTACTTACTTGTTGTATTATATTTATGGATTGAATGAGAGTTTGCCGTTATGGGAACGCCAAATAAGGTTTATTCTTTGTTTGAGATATTATTGAGTCTAATTCGTGTCTACCCAAAGTGTGAGTTTCAAGTGTCAAAAGCGTGAGTTAGTCAATAATATGTGTCTTATTCATGGGATGGTTGGGATGTGATTATCCACACATTAGGACTTAATCTATTTGTTTAGTTTATTTTTTATTTTACACCAATTTTTTATCCCAACTATTATCCATACCCTAGCATATTATTGTATTCGTTGTTAGCTTTCGAGCATCCGAATATGGTGATTGCTAAGTAAGAATGTCAATTGTGTGTAATAAGGTAGTGACCATCCGAGTATTAAATTAATCAAATAACGCGCCAGCAATCTAGTGTGTGACTTGGTGACCATCCATTATGCAAATAACACGCCAGCGATCTAAGAAGCACACTAGTGACCATCCGTTATTTGTGGCGTTTAGGACTCGTGCTAGCGATCTACTAAGTTTGTACAGGAGATGTTTAAACGAAGCTAGGTTTTAACCCTAAGCCTTATCAACCCTTTTTACTGCTTTAGATTTGTCACTCCTTAGCTTTAGTGGTGAAGATGTGTATCCTTGCCAAGCTTAGTATAGAATATTCATCACGACCGAGTAATTGAGCGAATTATATTATTTTTGATATTGAAAAAATTTAATTTTATTTCTACTTCGTTAAGTGTTTGGTTGTGCAATTATGATGAAACGAATAAATGCTTAACTATAAAAATACATCCTAAACTTATTTAGGATACATTTTCACAAGTTTAAATCTATAGTTTACTTGAGGACAAGTTAAGTTCAAGTAGGGGGTATTTGATGACATCAAACAAGTACATTTTATTGCCATCATTTGTCCTACAAATTTGACTTATTTTATATCATTACCTATGAGAATTGATACTTAATCATTTAATTTTGTAATTCTCAGTTATAAACAAGCATTTGATGAAAGTTAGTGATTTTGAATGTAAAACGGAACTAAATTGATCAACTTTGAAAAGTATACTGAACTGAAGGAAGATAAGCCGTATCATTCTAGACAGATACGCCGTATGACCATACTTAGATGAATTCGAAGACCATTGCCTGGCTTTGAAGAATGCGCCGCATGTATTTCTCTCATCCGCCGCATATGAAACCTTGGTCAACGAAGAGGATCTGACTTATCTACTCCAGATACGCCGCATGATATTTCAAACATACGGCACATCAATCTCAAGACTTCACCAAAGATTATCCAAGATACTGAAGGACATGCGCTGCATAGAGATTCAATTTACGCCGCATCTGAAGACGGTGTACGAATATTCCAGAATATAATAATTTTGGACCCCACACGAAGTTACCTAGATACGCCGCATCAACTTAGGTGATGCACCGCATCAAGCCCTCAGACAGAAACAATAAATACCCCATTAGACAGCCGAATTTTGTGTGTTACAAAGTGCAATACTAACCCTAAGGTGAAGAATACAGACGAAAAGGCAACACAATACACCACCAAACAAAGATTTCAGAGTTGTAAGAAGGTCCTGCTTGTGTTTTAATTCAATTAAGTAGTTTTGTTTTATTGTAATAGTACACTATAATCCATAAGGATTGTTGGGCTTGTGACCGCCATATTGCTCCCCTTTATATTGCTTTCCCATCGATTATTAGTTTATTTGATGTTTATTTAGATCTTGTTATATGTGCATTGATAACCTCAATGTCTAGTTGTGGCTTGTTTGCGCTGCCATACGCCTCCCACGATTACTTCACTGGCATTGTAAGTTAGTGTAAGCCCTTAAAGAAGTTTAAATAATATAGACATAAGTAATCATTAAAAGTTTACTCGCCTATAATCAAGATACCAACGAGAGAGAAGAGATTTTAGCACTCATCATATAAAACTAACAATAAAACAGGTGACAAGCTACTTAATCATTAGTCAGGCCTCTCATTTGTATCTGTTATCTATCTGTGTACGTGTTCACCATTCGTGTATTTGATCCATAGTTTAATTACTATTATAATCAACTCAAATCGTGCTAGTCTCTCAGAATGAACCCCCTTGCGTTAGATTAGGTTAATTAGAACTAACTTAGGAATTAAAATACTGATAGACATTCTAGGTGTTACGTTCCACTCTTAGTGATCGACACTCTACTTACCAACTAACTACATTGATTAGGTACACTGTTTGTTAGTGTGTGTTATAGGATAAGTCGGCTAAATATAAATGTAAAACTTGATAAGAATAATAATACTATTCTACAACGATCTACACACGCATCACCCGCGTACAATCTTCAAACTCAATTTTAAAGAATTTTAACCCAAAAAATTCACTTCTTAGCCGTTTTTAACCGCTTAAAAGTTTTTTAATCACTTTTTTTTCAACCTAATAATCACTAAAACATGTAAACCCACTTCAATTAAGCACAAAATAAGCTATATGCAACTTATTTTTCTTTCTATTCCCTCTAAAAGCTCAAAACACCTCAAATTGATCGAAGAAACACAATCTAATCACAACCTAACACCACCAATCATCTAAAATAAACTTCCCTATCAAAAACACCATCAAATAAGTTCAAAAAATAAAAAATGGAGGTTGTTAATGGTAATTATGGTTCGAATAAGCTTGGATGTCTAAAAAACACACTAATCAAAGATTCCCTTGTTCTCATACATTGTAATGTGAGCTTGATTGATTGATTAGCTATTAGTGTGTGAAACATATGTGTGAGAGTAATACAAAGAATTTAGAGAAATTGTCTTTCATTCCACGAGGAATGTGACTTGCATCAAATGAAAAATAAACTAACTTATCCTATTTATAGTCTCCTGGAGATGATTTACACACTCAATATTTTTTTGGCGCAAGTTTGAATGTGTCTTGTTCTTTCTGGTGAGGGTGTAAGTCGCGGTATGAGGAGCAAAAGGAGGTGGCATTCCATGAGCTAGGAGTTGCCTAGAGAACGATTGCTAGTACTAAAAACATTCATGATATTATTCTTTTTTTTTTTTTGAACTTCATTCATGATATTATTCAAACAAGAATCCTTATCACTGTACCGTAAAGCCCAAAAATTAGTTGATATATAATTAATGTGCATTCTTGATATATAATTAATTATGTGTATAATTAATGTCCTTATTATACACATATAGCCCATAAGAGGCCCACGGCCCAGTTAGCTATTATGGTTTTTACCCTACTGTTTATCGTATATATAATTTTCGTAATCTCCTAGTTTATTATCAATTCAAGAACACTTTTCATTCTCCCAATCCTGTGTTCACAACACGTTATAAGTACGCTTTAAAATTTTGTTCTCTTGATTTTTAAAGGTACGTCCTTCATGTTATACGTCTTTATTTGCAGTTACTAGCATACATCATCCACTTAATTGACGAAAACATTAGTTCTGTTGGAGTGCTAATAATAATAATGATGATGATGATGTCCAAAGAGATATGTGGGCGAAGAAAATAAAGATGCTAATTACGACCATATCACTACTGAATGTACACAGGTGTATGACAACATATTTATGTGTTTCGAGTTTTTTCTTTCCATTACCTTTTAACTTGAAATATTAAACAAAGCCTAGAAATTTTAAATGTGTTTCAAGTTTTTCCCTTTCCTTTCTTTCCAATGTCAACTTTTTATGTTTGTTTTCACTTTTCCAGGACTCTAGGATGCGTTTAGTAAGGAGTTTTTTTTTATTTTTTTTATCATTTTTTATGTTTTCCTTTGATCAAGGAAAGCTAGGGGATAGTGGCGGGCTAAGCAAAAGGTATGGCCTTTTAATTTACATCTTAATTTGCAGTTATGTTGTTAGTTTCCTAAGGACAAAGTATAACTAATAGTGAAGTTTTTTGGTTATCGTGGGGTCCATTGTGATGATTAATTCCGAGTGAAATATTTCTTATGGTCAAAGTTCGTGTGCTTCATGTTCCGTCTTGTTTTCAGTATGCTGACATCTTTACTAAGGGACTTCCTGTTGCTTTGTTTCTTGATTTCTGATCTAGTTTGAAAGTTCGAAGGCCTCCCGCTCAAACTGCGGGGGTCTATTAACCGAACTATGGTTTAGCGGTTTAGCCCAGTTAAACCCATTAAGGGTTTTGATATGTATCGGTATATTGTGATTATATATACTGAATGTTTAATGAAATCATGGAGAATTAACCTAATTCCAATAGACTCTTGCAATCGAACGTCACTTTTCAAAATCCTAAATTTGTGTGCCTAATTGCATTGTCGCTTAGAAAGATAAACGATCTATAATGAGCACATAGATGGTAATAATTAAAAATAGGGATAATGCATAAAATGCTCCGATTGCCCAAGTGCTGAGACTATTTTCCCCAAATTTTTTTGTTTCCGTATCTACCCCAGGACAACCAGTACTTTTTGGGCAACTAAAATCTGCAAGTGACAAGTGTGACTTTTCGGATTACATGGTAGGGCAACTTATGTACTTTTTGAGCAACTGGTGTACTTTTGGGCAACTGGCGGCCCTCATGTCGGAACTTAGTGGCATATGGTCGAGTTGCCAAGTTGCCTGGGGTAGATCCGGAAACCAAAATTTTTGGGGTAAATAGTCTTAGCACTTGGGCAATCGAGGTATTCTAGGCATTATCCCTTAAAAATAGCACAAATGCATGAGTCAAGAGCAAAGTAAAGTACACCTTACTGTTTTCGTGAAGAAAACCATGACAACATCTTATCCCACATCGGTTAGAATGATGAAATGGTGACGGTATATATAACACGGTCTATTTCAAGTTCACGTGTTTGGGTTTGTAACATATTTCTAGTTAAACCCGGTAATGTTACAATGTTGACATGTTGACGGCTTTAACTCGAAACATTATACGCGGCTTTAAATTTCTTAGTGTGTTTCAAGTAGAAATATTACTAATTCATTTGCTTTTTAAAAAAAAATAATGACCGGTATGACTAATTAATTAAAGAATATAGCCTATTTTTTATATACTTTATTAATTAAAGAAATTACATATCCTAAACAAAGAAAGCAAAACCCTCCGTAACTCCATTCGCCGTTCATTCGCCCATCCATTCACCGTTCATGGTGAGTCGTCAATCTGAAAAGAATCTTACAGATATAGCTTCATATGTACATATTGATTTTACATAGGTTATCATTAATATATATATCTATCTTGGTTCATATGTATTTAAATTGATATTGTAGAGTTTTGTATTCATGTATATTCTGATTGTCTCATGCTTACGATTGTGTCATGCTTATGAAACCCACTGTACGAGTAACCTGTTATCTAGACTTCATTTGTATGATTAAGTAGTGTTTAGTTTAGCTTTTGTTTCATGTTGATTTCATCTTTCAGTTAAAAAAATGATTATTTAAAGTGGACATGTATGTTATTGATGTTTATCTCATCTTTTCGTTACTTGGTCGATAATAATGTCCATATTTGTTTACGACTTCAAATACAATGATAGTTGTTTATTAGTTGATGTTTATGCTTATTTATTGGTTTACTAGAGAAAAATACCGTATGAGCCATATGAATTCCATTTTGGATATGATTTGCAATGAGGTCCCCGACACATTTGAGGTCCTCCTTGTTCAATAAGAATTCATAATGAGATGAACATTAAAGAAGGGAAAAAAACAACCTTTGTGAAATTTGCAAAAAAGGTGGTCATAATAGAAAAATTTGTCCTTTCACTACCAAAAAAAACACTTTAGCCGACGACTAGCCGGAGAACGGCCGTCGGCCGTCGGAAGTCGTCGGCTAAAGTCGGAAGGTTTAGCCGACGGCGGTTGAGTTGTCGGCTAAAGAGGTTTAGCCGACGACATTACTATTGGTCGTCGGCTAAAGTCAGGTTAGTCGTCGGCTAAAGTTTTGTAGTTTAGCCGACGGCTAGTATACTTTAGCCGACGACATGCCGTCGGCTAAAGTCTTACATGTTTTTTTGTGCAGAATTTATCACCATCTAACACTTGAAGAGACCATTTACAACACATTCGGAAATTACAGAAAACGAAAAACATTAAATTTCTCTGGTTTGATCATTCAAGAAATCATATTGAAGGTATGTTTATTGAATTTTAATATCAATTAGTTCGTTTTCTCGAATATCTCTTGGTGTGTGTGTGTGTATATATATATATATGGATTTGACATCTTCAATTCAAGCTATATATGATGATTTTAGTCGTAATTTTTGTATGTTCTTGATAAATACGATGTGTAATATTGTTGTTATTTTTGTTATAGGATGGATAAAAGTTGGATTGGTCTGCAAAAATGGGATCCAATGGTCATAGATGGAATGCGAGGGTTTATTCGATTTGTGAAGGAGCATGATAGTGATAGTATGATTCATTACTGTCCTTGCAATAAATCTAAGTGCCGCAGCGATATGTACCGTTTTACACTTGATGTCGTGTGGGAGCACTTGAAAAAAAATAGATTTTGGGATAAATATACATGTTGGATTTACCACGGTGAAATATCGAATTCAATTATTCCCCATGACCACGGACAGTACAGTGGTAGCACATCCAATGACCCCACAAGAAGGTTGATTGACGACGTGTTTGGTTATTACGACAGGGACGTATCGGCTGAAGGTCAAGAATACCATATAGCTGATCAACCAGTCATCCGAACGCCTACATTGATACCTGTTAACACAATTTCTCTTGATAGATATAACAAGCTAATCCAGCTCCAACAGACTCTTCTTTATCCTGGGTGTCGCATGACGGTTCTTGATAGTGTCATAGAGACTATGAGAGTCAAAGTAGAGAACAAAACCTCGATTAAAGCTATGGATGATTATTTGGAACTTACAGCGAAAATGCTCCCAGAAGGTCATCATCTTCCCAGTAATCACAGTAAAATGAGACGTATCCTAAAAGGTCTTGGGCTATCGTACATCAAGATCCACGTATGCATATATGATTGTGCTTTATTTTGGGGAAAGCCTAATGAAGACCTAAAGAGATGTCCGGTATATGACACAGAGAGGTATAAGTTCACTCCTTTTGGTAAAGAGAAAGCTATGAAGGTTCTTTGGTATTTCCCTCTGAAGGATAGATTGGAGAGACTTTTCATGTGTCCTCACACAGCCAAGGCGATGAGATGGCACGCTGAGCCTCGGGTGACTGACGATGATATTATGATACACCCTTCTGATGGAGAGGCTTGAAAGCATATAGATAGGGAGTTTCCAGGATTTGCATCAGATATCCGAAATGTAAGACTCGGACTTGCATCTGATGGATTCAACCCTTTTGGCAACACGAGCCTTTCGTATAGTATATGGCCGGTGGTATTGGTTCCTTACAACCTTCCTCCATGGATGTGCATGAAGAGGGAGTATAATATGTTGACTCTCTTAGTACCTGGCCCCGGGTATCCAGGAAAGTGTATTGATGTTTATTTGAGACCTTTGATAGAGAAGCTGAAGTTGTTGTGGGAGCAAGGTCACCCGACGTACGACAGTTACTCACATGAGATGTTCTACTTACGTGCTATGTGTATCGGTACCATCAGTGATTTTCCTGCGTATGGGATGCTGTCCAGATCTGTTATTAGTGGATACAGAGGATGTCCAGTGTGCTTGAATGCTGACTGCGCAAGGTATCATTGTCGGAAGGTTATCAGAATGTGTCACCGTATATGGCTTGAGAGGACACATGTCTGGCGTACGCATGCTGCAGCATTTGATGGGACTGAAGAGGTTGGTGATCTACCACGGGAGTGGACTGGTGAGGAAATTTTGGCCGTGCTGAATGAGTATGATTTTGGGCAGTTGAGCAACCATCCTGATATAGTAACGGCAACTCCTGAAAGACCTGACAGGTATAAATATTGGTCCGACAAAAGTATTTTCTGGGATCTACCTGTAATTTTGACCATATCTTGGTTCTGAAAAATAATAACCCTCCACATTATTGAAAATTTTATCATGAAAAGTACTCATGGTAAACTGTGAAAAATCATTTTCCTTTTTCCTGTATTAAGATAGCTGATCCAACTCGTTCCAAATTTGATATATTGGACTCAAAAGAGCTTGAGTACCATAGATGGGTCTCCTACGTCGAGACCACGTTTATCACTAAAGAATATAGTGGTACGCTCCTTAACACCACAGACCAAGTACCGTTTGATAAGATAAAAACGAGTGTGCTTATATTCCTTAGGTGACACATCGAACCCAGCCTGAGATAGGAATATCTACAGTTGAAATTCCCTAAAGAACTGTGGAATGCCCTTAAGGGCCAATTTGGGAACATTGACAAACTTTGCTCCCAGAGTTGACCGTGCAGTGGAATGAAATCCGCTTGCTTGAATATAAACGGTTCAACGACTTCAACAAAGATATGCTCCGTCTCAAGGCACGCCTAAATTTTTGTGGGAAGGATATCACAGAAGACGACATGATCCAGAAAACTTTTTTTCATCTTCCCTGTTTCCGCTCTTATACTAGCGAACCAGTATAGGCTGGAGTATGATAATAAAAGCATCACTACCTTCAGTAAGCTAATAAACCTACTGCAAGTAGCTGAGAGGCACAACGAAGTGTTAGTGAGCAGTAATGTCAGGTCGGTTGGGACAAAGAAATTTCCCAAGGCCAATTATGGCAAAGTGAAGGATGGAAACCACCCCAATGAATAGGGGACTGGACATGATAGGCTTCTTGGTCAAGGACGTGGGAGTTCTTCCAATGTAATGCGAAGACTTGGTGCTCCCGGCTCTAATAGCCAAGGGAACCAAATAGCACTTACCCATCTTATCGCCTCTAAGGCTCGAGTTGGCAATGAACCGTGCTATCATTGTGGAGATGCTGGACATGGTACAAGAACTGCCATGCAAGCAAGCAAGTCGCATCTCACTACAAGAAATATAGAGAGTCCAAAGAAAGGAGAACTCACTGTATGTAAGAATATGATCTAGACAAGTCCCCCTATGTCAATTTCACAGTCACCAATCTTCGAATTGAGTCATACGAGCCACAGTCTATAGACTGAATCTTAGTATTATGTTTACTTTCTCGTTTACATTTGGTATAGTTGCCTCAAGACGAATGTGTTGGTGTTTTCTTTTCAATAATGGCGTGATGCAATGTTGTTTCACGAACAAGATATTAATATTGCTTACGTTAGATTCTTAGCTTTATTTTGAAGTACTGAATAATGCTTGAATGCTTATGGTTCGAAATTTCTCTCTTCTAAGGAATGAATCGAGTAGAACTTGAATGTTCTTAGAATTAGGCTTTTATTCATTGAATAAGTCGCCTGCCAAACCTCGGTAACTACGATGATTAGGTCCTCCCAACTCATCAAAGGGCGAGGTAATGCCTAATTCTTGATGCCTAAACGACAGTCTTCTATGTTACCGATGCTCTGTATGCATCTAGAGCCCTTCGAACCTTACTTAGCTTCAACAATATACGTAGCAATGGTTTCCAGATTGAAACCCACTGTGAGAATGGAATAGAGTTTCTTTTATTCTAATGAATGTGGACGTATACGCATTTTAGAATAACTGATGAGTCGATCTAGTGGACGGACCTCACTACTATTAGGTTTTTAATAAACCTATGTTGTCACCAACAATGTACTTTTGGACATAGACTCGTATAAGCTTTGGCACGATAGTCTAGGTCATCCTGATCGAAGTATGATGATATGTATACTAAAGAACCTGTACGAACATCATTACTTTTCGAGCGAAAATGGGCAACAACTCAACATACAGAACAATGTTGATGTTAATCGTGTTATGTCATCCAAAGAACCGAATGCATATCAAATGCCCACCACTTAGTGTTGCAAAGCCTGCTCTTTAGCCAAAGTAGGAGCGAGACCTTCCTACGCTAAAGAAACAAAAGCAAAAAATTCCATTCTTACGCTGAATATAAGGAGAAATTTGTGGATCTATCCACCTAATATGCGGACCATTTATGTATTTATGGTTTTGATGGATTCTCCGACATGTTGGTCACATGTCGCTCTCCTGTCCACTCAAACTGCTGCAGAACTTCCAAGATAACTTATAGGGCTCACCTCCCTTATAACATCTAAAGGACTTGATGATTAGAGAGTTCACATCAAAAAGTATTTGATGTTTATTGCATGATAGAGATCAATGAATAACATCTCGTCCCATGTGCATATGCAAACAGTCTCACATAAACCACCGTCGAAAGAATATGTATGGTGATTATATAATCGGTTATGCGCACCAATTTGTATATATTTGCTTGGGATTATGCAATATTGCACGCAATTTTACTTAAATCGTTCATTCTTAGACCTTTTGCTAACCAATTAGTTTATGCGTACCAGTTGGTAACTAGATAGCCTGATTTTTGTATTTTGGACCCAGACGGACTTGAGTGCCAATTGCGCATATTTGGTTACGCATTATATGTGCCTTATGTGCCCCACAGCGCATCGGTCTTTAGAAACGATTAAGTATTCATGTTGGATAAGAATCTCCAGACGTTTATCCGCTATTTGAAACCTTCACAGTGATCTCTTTACCGCACGATTTGCGGATTGTCACTTTAATGAGACAACCTTCCCGTCGTTAGGGGGAGGATAGAAAACGTAATTTCTCGGGGAACGACAGGAATTGTCATGATGTCTCCACTTTGTCTCATTATGATCCCCGAACTTCACAATGTTACCGTGAAGCACAAAGAACACTCGATCTTCAGGATGTAGCAGATTCGATGCCTGATGCATTTACTGATAATGTTTAAGTGACAAGATCTCACATTACAGCTGCAAATGTGCCTGTAAGGTTAGAAGTCCCCTCCAAGGGGCACATCACCAATGAACCGGGTGATGCAATCGCACTTAGTGGAGGTGTGGTTGAGGCTGTGGCTCCCTGCGAAGGAATGAGTGGAAGCCACATGGTTCAACTAAATACTCACCCAAGAAAGAGGTAGAGTATGGCACAACTTCACATGTTAACTATCACTGAACTCGTTTCATGAGATCATGCTTGATTTTATTATGTCCATGAATCATGACGAGGGGGACGCTTCGAAGATATGATTCAGAAAATCAAGAATCTCGATGAAATTATGAGGGTGTGGCCTGATCAACCACCCACTTTGATGACATGTCATGAATCATAAAGTACGATGATGTCGAACCTCGCTCAGTTGGATGAAATCAACATAGAGCTGATTGGCCTATAAGAAAAATATTCCAGGTAGAACTAGATTCTCGGACAAAGAGACAGGTATTTGGTGTAGGTAGTGCTAACCTAGAAAAAAGGGGCACTGGAGTTAGTAGTTACAGCCAGGCGATTGAGGCCCTATTTCCTAGCCCACCGGATAAAACTGCGAACCAACTTGCCCTTAAGGGAAATATTAGGGCGACCTAACGCGTCAGGTCGCCTGGTGAAGTGGGCGGTAGAAATGGGGAAATACGACATGGAGTATGAGCCGAGAACGACAATTAAAGCTCAGGCCCTAGCGGACTTCATCCAAGAGGGGGCCATGCCATCGCCACCAGAGGGACAGTGGCTATTACATGTGGACGGATCGGCAACAACTAGTGGTTCTGGGGCAGGGATAGTCCTTACTACCCCGGAGGGTGAACAATTAGAGTATGCCATAAAATTCGATTTCAGAGCATCTAAAAACGAGGCCGAATATGAAGCCCTGGTTAAGGGAATGCAGCTGGGGATAGACTTGGGCGCACGAAGACTCATTGCTTACTCTGATTCCCAACTGGTCACACAACATGTAGAAGGAAAATTTGAGATAAATGAGGATCGGATGAAGAAGTATGTTGAGGAAGTGAGAGAGGCTACCAAAAAACTAGGGGAATGGAAGTTAATCCATATCCCTAGGGCGGAAAATGCAAAAGCTGATTACCTAGCAAAAATGGAAAGCTCCTTAGTGGATTGCCGCTCGCGAACAGTAATGATTTTGGGAGCAGCCCGGAGTAGCATCATGAAACAGGTGATGGAGGTGAACGAGATGGCAGATTGGCGAACTCCTTTGTTGGCATACCTAAGAAGGGCAAAACTACCCAAGGAAAGGCAAGAAAGAATGAAGATTGTGCGAAGAGCAGCGAGGTTCTGTTGCATTAATGATGAACTATACAAAAGATCCTACCTCGGTCCATACCTACGGTGCATTTCGGAAGAAGAAGGGCGGGGTATATTGGAAGAAATCCATGAAGGGTGCTGCGGAGATCATACCAAAGGAAGAGCACTAGTTAGAAAAACATTAAGGGCTGGTTTTTTCTGGCCGACCATGAGCAAGAAAGCAGTAGAGATGGTTAAGCGATGCAAAAATGTCAAGTGCACGCACCCTTAATTCACATCCCAGTTGAAGATATGATTACCATGGGAGCACCCTGTCCCTTCGCTAAATTGGGGAATTGATATCATGGGGCAGTTTACACCTGGATCGGGAGGAAGAAAGTTCTTAGTAGTAGCCATAGACTACTTCAGCAAGTGGGTAGAAGTCGAGCCCGTGGCCACCGTAACCGAGCAAAGAATCAAAAGTTTTCTGTTTAACAACATTTGCTGCAGGTACGGAGCGCCCCAGATACTTATCTCAGATAATGGAACTCAATTCAATGGGAAAAGAACCCAGTCCTGGTGCTAGGGTATGCATATCAGGCAAAGGTTCGCTGCGGTTGCTCACCCGCAGGATAATGGGCAAGTGGAGGTAACTAACAGGACAATCTTGCAAGGGATCAAAACCCGCTTAGACAAAGTTGGAGGAGGATGGGTGGATGAGCTCAGCTCGGTACTATGGTCATACAGGACCACACCTAGATCGTCAACAGGGGAAACACCCTTCAGTATGGTGTACGGGTCCGAAGCCGTCATCCCAGCAGAAGTCGGAGAAATGTCTCATCGGGTTCGATGGTTCAACGAGGTGGAAAATGAGGAAATAATGAAGGAGGCGTTAGATACTATAGAAGAAAGAAGGGAAGCGGCCGCAGCACGAACTGAAAGATACAAAAGCCTGACAAAAGCAGCTCACGACAAAAGAGTCAGGAAGAGACAGTTCCAGGTCGGTGATATGGTGGTTAGGCGAGCTGATGCCCTCAGAAAAACAGGAAAGCTGGAGCCGAACTGCGAGGGCCCTTACAAGGTAATCCGAATTTATGCAGGGGGAGCTTATGAGCTCGAGGATATGGAAGGGCACCCCATCAAAAAATCTTGGAACATATGTCACTTAAAAAAGTATTTTGTATGAAGAGGTGTGGAAAAAAGCTTGTGTTGTTTTAATTAAAGTCTATTACAAAAAAAAAATCTCTCTGAATTTGTTGATCAAGTAAAACTGGAAATGACATCTGATCAGGCGAAACGCCTTCAGATCTGAGTAAGGGTGAACCGCCCTGTGACATCTGATCTGGTGAAACGCCTTCAGATCCGAGTAAGGGTGAACCGCCCCGTGACATCTGATCAGGCGAAACGCCTTCAGATCTGAGTAATGGTGAACCGCCCTGTGACATCTGATCAGGTGAAACGCCTTCAGATCCGAGTAAGGGTGAACCGCCCTGTGACATCTGATCAGGCGAAACGCCTTCAGATCCGAGTAAGGGTGAACCGCCCTGTGACATCTGATCAGGTGAAACGCCTTCAGATCCGAGTAAGGGTGAACCGCTCTGTGACATCTGATCAGGCGATACGCCTTCAGATCCGAGTAAGGGTGAACCGCCCTTTGACATTTGATCAGGCAAAACGCCTTCAGATCCGAGTAAGGGTGAACCGCCCTGTGACATCTGATCAGGCGAAATGCCTTCAGATCCGAGTAAGGGTGAACTGCCCTGTGACATCTGATCAGGCGAAATGCCTTCAGATCCGAGTTAGGGTGAACCGCCCTGTGACATCTGATCAGGAGAAACGCCTTCAGATCCGAGTAAGGGTGAACCGCCCTATGACATCCGATCAGGTGAAATGCCTTCGGATCTAAAAAGGGTGAACCGCCCCGTGAAGCTATGACTAAGGGAAATACCCAACCTATACTAAAGATCGGTGAAAAGGTTAGGTTAAATTAACCTAAAAAACACCAAACCATTACAACTCGTAAAGGTCGAAGTGGTCGGGTTACATTTAAGATATTGTGAAATTTAAAATAGTCGGGGCTATACTAGGAAAAGGTCGGGTTATATTGGGAAATGATCATATCAATTCAAACAGGCTCAGATACATCGAGGTTACAATCGACGCCGAACTACATTAACTAAGAAATGGCAGAGATAAGCCATGATACAAAGCACATCACTATCGTACAAATCCAAAGTGTATTCAACTCAAAAACGTTTCATTAAAAACAGCTGTGCCAGTACAATGAACAAGACAAAAAAAATATATACACAAAACTTAAAAAGACTAAACTACAGGCTCGGAAGACGGAGGGGGAAACGAAGGAGAAGCATCAAGGTCGGTCCCGGTCACCTCGGGATTAGGAGTGCTGGCCTTAACAGGTGAGTTAGGAGGAGTAGAAGGCAGCTCCAAATCCAGGCCGGATTTCTTTATAGACTCCTCAAGGGCGTCCTCCCACCAGGCTGCCTCCGGAGATTCTTCCACGTCCCCGGACCAACCCGATGGAACAGGAGCCTCGTTCAATGCAGCATCCCGGTCCATCTCACCCGTAAAACCCAAAGAAGCCAGTCGCTCACGAGCACGAGTTAGAGCAAAATCGAAATATTGTGTCGCGACAGGGGCTAGTTTAACCAGAAAAGTGGTAGAATTGTGATACTGGGCTAGGAGGGCGGAATGGTAGGCCCCCAGGAAAGAGTGATCAACGTCACTGGTCAGAAATCGACGTCGGACATCCGTCACCATGCGCTCATAAGATGATCCCTCGGATCTAGCCTCGGCTAGTTGAGCTTCCAGTTGGGCAACCCTTTCTGATTCTGCTCTAGCCTGAGCTTTGAGTTGGGCGACCTTCTCCAACTCAGCCTTAGCCCGGGCCTCAAGTTGGGCAATCCTCTCGGATTCGGCCCTATCTTCCGACAACTGAGCCTCGAGCTGGACCACCTTCTCCGATTCAGCTTGAGACAGGGTCTTCCAGAATTTCATCTCTTGGTTCAGCTGAATGTTGGCCATCTGAGCCCGTTCCAAAACCGCCTCCCGCTCAGAGCTTTTCTTAAGGGCAACATCTAAGCGATATTCCCTCTCCTGAAGCTGAGCCGAGAGATTGGAATTAGCCGACAGGGCGGCCGCCAGATCGGCTGACATCTGGGTGAGCTGGGAGGAAGACGAAGCGCCGATCTTATGATCTTCTGCGAAGGTCACAAAGGTGGCGAAGAACTGCACAAGAAATAAAGTCACATCATGACAGCAAAGGGTAATAATAAATATGAAAATAGTCAAAAAGGGGAGGAAGGCGAAAAGGGGGAATACCTTCCCAAAATACATCATCATAGTATCGAAGCGAGGGTCCTCCGCGGTAATACCCAGTTGTAATTCAGTCATTATCATTCAGTAATTTCATTTGGTAATTGTCACTATGTAGTTTTTCACTTGATAATAATCATTCATCTGCGTTCACCGTTCAGAATAACTTTGAGTTGTGTATCGATATTGTTCAATGTATCTACCTTATTCGGGAATCGAGACAAGAGTATTATCTCGATTGTTGTAATTGATTCATTAGCTGATGTTGACGTTGGAATTCATGCCTTTTCAAATCTACTCATTGTTCAAATTGTGTTTTTGTTGGGCGAACCCTTGTAATCATTGCTTGGAACCACCATTTTGGGGTTTCCGTACTTCCATTTCGTGTTATTGTTTCCCTAATATTGATTCATATTGCTTTTATTCTCCTCCTGGATCATTTTTCATCATTTTAGGATCCAAGGGGGGTGTGGTCCGCGGCACAAGGAGTGTACGCCGCGGCACACACATTTTCTAGTTTTGGCCGAGCAGCCTGTACTGTGGGCCGCGGCACACTGCCGAGTCACTTCTGCGGCACACTCTGCCGGGCCGCGGCACACTGTCGAGCCCTGGGAGCAGTTTTTGGGCCTGTGCCGCGGCACACTCGCCCTGGGCCGCGGCACACAGTGCAGTCAGCACTATAATTGCGTTTTTTGGGCGAGATCAACCCATTTTTTTCCATTTCTTCACCTACATCCGAGAGAGAGGGCTTGAGGGGGAGACTTTCCATCATCTATCACTTGAATGTTGGATTTTAATCATTTTCATTCGGTTGTGAAGCTCGGATCATCGATCTATCGCGTATTCTTCGGATCATAGTGCTTGGATCTTCAAGAGGTAATTTCTTCAACATCTTGGATTTCGATTTTATATTGAGTTATGATGTTTTGGATGTTAAAATCATGTTGTATGAAGTTATATACGCATGATTATGGATATGTTTTATTATTTATTGGATTATTGAAGGATTATTCAAGAACACTTTGAATATTGAGTTGGATTTGGGGGTTTTCGATTAATCGTTGTTGTCATCACGAATTTGAATATTCATATTGGATTATTGATCGTATTAAAGATGTTTTGTTGGTTTGAAACACTTCTTGGGTATTTGATGTTGGTATTATTGAGGTTTGGTTATAAACAATCGAAGTTTGGCCACAAAGTGTTCGATATAATGCCCCAATGAACTTGGTTTACTCGTATTAACGTTTTGAGTTCGTTATATTCATGTTTGATTCGTATAATGATCGGATTGTTGGTATTTGTATTATTCAAGGTTGTTCGAGCGACCGATATCTCAATTAGGACGTTGTTCGTGGAAGGATAATTGTCACCGGTGTTGAGTAAGTAAATTCTTACTCGGTTAAAAGGATATTCATTCCTTTTGTTGTTGTTCATTCATAATCATAACTCATTCATCATTGTATTAACCGTATCAATACCTGTCATTGTCAATTAATCACTTCAGTCACAAGGAACGACGGTTCCAATCATTTCATTGAGCTATCATTCACTTCACTATCATTTCATCTCGGTGAGTCATTATTGATTTCGATGTCACTTTTGTTATATCGTGGCATTCCGGGTCATACTGGCGTGCCGGTTGGTATGTGTAGGATTTTCATGTCGGGCACATTTAAGTCGTGTGTTGGTTGTTGGCCTCACATTGGACTGTGCACACGAGTTGATTACTTCGTGAGACTGATTAGGTACAAGACCACACGTATATTCGATCGATACTCGTTGGTGGCTTGTGCACGGACACATTTCCATCCCGGGCGTAGTGTGGCGCCACCCTTTGAGCCGTACTGTTAGTTGATTCATACAGCATGTTTGATTGCGTATGTTTGCAACAAGATTGGGTTATAATCTAACCGATTCATTTTTGATCGGACTTGTGGTTTATACAGCATATATACAGGATTATGTGTATTCAACTCTTGAGGATTGTTGTTCTGTGTAACTGACCCCATTTGGGGATTTTGTTTTTCAGGTCATGGCAAGGCAAAAGCATGGGAATAGCATGTTGACAGTGAGGAGTCCTAGTGATACTAGTAGGGCCCCCCGATCTTTCAGTCATTCATGTTGTTGTCCTTTATTTTCCGATGCAGACTTTCATTTGGATACTCCGTTTCATTAAGTGTTGTGTATTTTATCTTCATATAAAATATACTAGTATTCGGTATTGTCCTGGTGTGTTGTACTTAAACTCCTCATCAGAGTATTTGATAATATAATGTGGTTCAGTACTATAATTATATTATTTAATTTATCATTTTCATTCGCCTGGTGGGTCCCAGTCGGGGATCCATGGCACTGTAATATCCGCCTAGTTTGGGGTGTTATAGTGTTGGTATCGGAGCGTGGTTTTGAATACTACCTTCCGAGTCATGTTTCATTTGAAATCATCGTCATCAGACTAGTATCATTGGACTTTCGCGTCACGTGTGACCTGTCCAAATGCCGAGCTAATCAGACCGAAAGAACTGTAAGATTTCTAACGCCATGGTATAATTTCTGGCAATAATCATTCATTCATCATTCATCAATTAACAATCCTCAAACATCATCATTCATTATGATTAGGACGATCATGTTAACTCATCAATTATTCAATTCATTTCATTACTCAGTTATTGATCTGGAAAATCATATCATTAATCTTGTTAACTTGTTCAAGATACTCATTTCAAGAATTTCATCAGATCATCATGTCACCTCAGTTAATCATTCATGTAATCACTGTATTAGAGCGCGTATGCTCATTTTCATCATTTCATGACGTAAATCATAATGCGGTACTCATACGAGATCTATGATTATCATGCGACCTTCCTACTTCAGTATGGAGAGAGCTGTCAGGGGATGCACGGGGAGAGGCCGCGGTGCGGGCCGGAACCCGGGGAATAATCACTCACTGTCAAGAAGACGTACCTAGGACTCAGCTCGATCGGAAGATGTTCGGGTTGATCCACTCACTTTTATGCAGGTCATGATGACCCATATGCAATTGCTCAATCATCATTGCGCCACTATGGCCGAATTAATTGAGAGAACTCTCCCGTATGAGCCTGCTGCTAATGAAATTGCTGAACAACATCCTTTATTTGTCAGCAAGAAATCAACGAAGCGTAATCAGTCCGAAGGCAGTCAGTCAACCTTCAAGAAGCCTCATGTGGGCCCTATTGTTTTTGAGCGACCTCCTACGGTGCATAATCGTGCAGGATTTCAGTCCCGAGCGGCCAGGTCGGTCATCACCTGTTTCAAATGTTGAACGCCGGGTCATTACAGTACTAAGTGTCTGAAACCGTCTATCACGTGCCATAATTGTGGGATTTTTGGGCATAAGGCCCGTTTTTTCCGAAAGGACTCCAAGTTGGCTCCGGCGGCATCTCAGACCCCGAAGCAATCAGCGATTCAGAATCAGACTACTCTGTCAGCGTCGTTTAAGACGATGGAAGCAAATAAAGTCGGAGCTCATATTTATCAGACAGGAGTGTCCGGTTCGGGTGCCGACAAGTCCCGGATTCATGTGATGAAGAGGATCGACGATCCGGTGGCCCGAATGATCTCAGGTATACTCGTAATTTTATTTCAACCTGTGTGTATCTTTTGATACTGGTGCACCGCATTCATTCATTTTCGAATCATGTTTGAATAGACTTAATTTGGATAGTCCTATTGCTTGTGGACCTCATACCATCGGTCTACCTGACGATGGAAGAATTTTCGGAAATCATACCAAAGTAAGCTTAATGACCGCGATTGGTTGGTGGACCTAATCATGGTGAAATTATCTAAGGACGATGTAATATTGGGTATTAGTTGGATGGATCGTCATGATACTATCCTCAGTGTTTGTAAGCGTTTGGTCACTATCATTCCAGTCGTTGGAGTCGAGTGTGTATTTCAGGGAGGTAATCCCCGTTGTTCCAGAAGAATTATTAATATGATAGAGCAGAGAAATTCCTCAATCGAGTTGTTCAATCATTCATTGTATCATTTTCATTGATTGGCCGTTCTAAGGCAATCGAGTTGTTCAATCATTCATTGTATCATTTTCATCGATTGGCCGTTCTAAGGCAATCGAGTTGTTCAATCATTCATTGTATCATTTTCATCGATTGGCCGTTCTAAGGCAATCGAGTTGTTCAATCATTCATTGTATCATTTTCATCGATTGACCGTTCTAGGGCAATCGAAATGTTCAATCATTCGTGGTATCATTGTCATCGATTGACGATGTATTCCCAGACGAGTTACTTGGTTGCCTTCACAAAGAGTTGCGGAATTCACGAGTGAGTTGGAGCCCGGTACGTCCCCGTTATCGAAGGCACCATACCGGATGGCCCCGACTGAAATGTAGGAGTTGAAGATTCAACTTGAGGAATTGTTCGAGAAAGGTTATCTCCGACCGAGTGCGTCCCTGTGGGGAGCACCAGTGTTGATTGTCAAAAAGAAGGATGGTTCATTTCGCTTGTGTATTGATTATCGGGAGTAGAACAGGATGGCGATCAAGAATAAGTATCCTCTACCCCGTATTGACGATCTCTTAGATCAACTTCAGGGAGCTTCAATATTTTCCAAGATCGACCTAAGATCTGGATATCATCAGTTGCGAATTCAAGAGTCGGATATCACAAGGATGGCGCGCTATGGCCATTATGAGTTCGTGGAGTTAATTAATGCACTAATGCACCTGCGGTATTCATGGAGTTAATGAATCGGGTCTTCATCGATTTTTTTTGGATCAGTTCATGGTTGTCTTTATTGATGGCATTTTAAATTATTCTCTTGACTGGGAGGAGCACGAGCTTCACCTTCATCAGGTTCTCGACATGTTGAGACGAGAGCAGCTTTATGGAAAAGTTTTCCATATGTGAGTTCTGGATGTCCGAGGCGACGTTCCTCGGGCATGTAATTTTATCAGATGGAGTTCGTGTCGATCCTCAGAAGACGGAGGCTATCCGATATTGGCAACCTCCGAAGAATGTTAAGGAAATTTGAAGTTTCCTCGGATTAGCTGATTAATTATCCGACCCACGACCTGGAGCTAGCAGCTGTGGTTTTCGCGTTGGAAGTTTGGCGTCATTACCTTTATGGCATCACCTGTAAGTTATTCACCAATCACAATAGTTGAAGTATATATCTACTCAGGAGGAGTTAAATATGCGACAGAGGCGGTGGTTGGAACTAATCAAAGATTATGATATCAAGATCCTTTACAACCCGGACAAGGCGAACATTATCGTCGACGCCTTGAGTCGTAAGTCCGTTCAGGAGCAGATGCTTGCTCGTTTAACAGTTCAGAAAGAGCTTCAACAGGAATTCCTTAGACCCGAGATCGAGGTCTGGCTTCAGCGAGTACAAGGGCAACTTTGCATGTTAGATATTTCATCGCCACTTGAGGAGGCAATCATAGATAATCAGGGTTCAGACTCAGCATTGTTGCACATCCGTGAAGATGTGGCTCAGCGGAAAGCCCCTGGATTTGTGATCCACGAGGATGGACTTTTGCGTTTTAAGAATCGGTTGTGCGTACCGGCGAATGATGAGTTAAAAAACTCGATTTTGAGAGAAGCTCATGCTACCCCTTATTCTGTTTATCCGGGGTCTAGCAAGATGTACAAGGACTTGAAACAAAATTACTGGTGGAGTAATATGAAGCGAGAAGTCGCAGAATTTGTTTCGAGATGCTTAACCTGTCGATAAGTTAAGATTGAACATCAGCGACCGGAGGGTATGCTGAAACCTCTCCCTATTACAGAATGGAAGTGGGAAGACATTTCTATGGATTTCATCACGAGTTTGCCGACGAGTCGTCATGGCATGAATACGATCTGGGTAATTTTGGACCGCTTAACTAAATCAGCTCATTTCCTTGAGATTAAGGATACTTGGGGTCCCGAGAGACTTGCCCAGTTATTCATCAAATAGATAGTGAGACTGCACGGTACTCCTAAAAGTATCGTTTCCGATCGTGACGGACGGTTTGTGTCTCATTTTTTTTTTTGAAATCAGTTCATCGTGCTATGGGAACTCAGCTTAATCTCAGTACCGCTTTTCATCCTCAATCCGACGGGCAATCAGAGAGGACTATTCAGACATTAGAGGACATGTTGAGGGCATGCATCCTCGATTGGAAAGACGATTGGGAAGCCCAACTACCATTAATCGAGTTCACATATTATAATAGTTGGCATGCTTCGATTAAGATGGCACCTTACGAGGCGTTGTACGGTCGTCGTTGTCGATCTCCTTTGTGTTGGGATGACCTATCCGAATCAATCGGCACCGAGCCCTGTAATGCCTGAGATTTCTGTTATGTAATTGGAACTTGTGATATTGTAATGATTGTACTTTTGTCTGAGTATTATTCTCCGTATTTCATAATCCGATGTTGCCGAGCGTTTAATTTCATGGTTGTGATTTGTAAGGTTGAAATTCTGTGCATGTAGCGCACGCTACAGGCTAAGGGTAGCGTACGCTAACATGGTTTCATAGCGCACGCTACAGAATGTAATTAGCGCACGCTATGCGTGGTCAAATTGATTGGGACATGCGGTAGGTGAGATCTGGCCGGGGGACCCCTGTCGGATTGTGTCGGATGTACCTGGACGGCTTTCGGGAAAAGCCGAGTCAACGCCTTAGCGCACGCTACAGGTCGATGCGTAGCGCACGCTAAGTGCCGAGTCCAGTTTAGACTGTGAGCCGTTAGCGCACGCTACGAATAGGGTCTAGCGCGCGCTAATAGCCATTTATTATAAATAGGACATCATCCTATTCGAGATTTCAGTTTTTCTCCTCCCATAACCCGAACTCTTACACTTAGAACATAACTCACTTCGTCCCAAACACTTCATATCAACCTCCTAGTTCGAGATTGAAGATCGTATATCATTGGAGATTGGTGTTCAAGCCTTCGGTGTTGGATCGCTTCATTTTCCTCCGTATTCTTCACTACTTTGAGGTAGGTGATTCTTTACTGATGTTAGTAATGTTCCTAAGGAAGTTTGAATCATGTTTTGATAGCAAGTATTTCGTTTTTAATCGGTCATCACATGTTAGAAGGATACTTTTGACGTATCGGCATTATATATCGTATGAACCTTTGAACCATCTTATTATAAGGACTCCTAAGCACGTTCAAATCAAGTTATGATCAATGATCGGATATTACCCAGTTGATACGTTTTACACGATGGAATCATGTGTTTTGGAACGTAGAACAAATGGAACTTAGATTATTTCTTGGAGATCGTAGATGAATTATGATGTTGAGTTGGCTATCCGTATTTTTGTATTTCACGATCATAAATCTTCCACAAACCTTATTAGCATGATTTGCGAGGATAACTTGTATTATCACGGTAGGATTCATGAGTTCTTCACCATTCAACCTGATTTTCGGCATGCGATTACGCCATGCAATATTAGCGAACGCAAACACGTGGGAGTTAACCTGCGCTATCGGGTCGATTAACGCCGAAAGCGTCGTAGCGTACGTTATGAGACCAGCCAAAGTCAGGCGCGGCCGTGGCTAGCGCCGCTAGTCTTATACGATAGCGTCGCTAACGATCCGTCTTAGCGCCGCGTTACGTAAAGTACGTAGCGCGCGCTAAGCAATCCAGACAGCTTGTTTATTTTGAGCTTTTCGGCCGTAGGCCGAATTGTTAGGCCATCGTTCGACTTGAGATGATTTGTATATCGTTCCTTTTGTTAAGGTTCGAGCTTGTTACGTTGATCGAAGGAGGCGGCCTTCGAGTGTGTCGAGATCCTTGAAGTATTTCGTCTTGCCATTTTCGAGGCAAGTATCATATGTCGAGTTTGATTTATTATGCTTATGGTATTGTTCATATTTTGTATATGAGATGTATTTACGGAAATTCGCGTGATATTCGTTGTTGTTTGTTCGTATTGATGAACATATTGAAATGCATATGTGTATGCATAATTGTTTGATTATGGTATAAATGATCCGAGGGTCATGAGGATCTATCTTGAGGGCGCTGGATCGAATGTCCACCATGCGTTGGTCGACGGGATCATCATGGGGATCTATCTTTGGCGCCTGGATCGTGACGGGTTTTCCACCATGCGTTGGTCCGACGGGATCATCATGGGGATCTATACCAAGGGCGCTGGATCGCTGGATTACCTGTATTGTATTGATGGGATCGTGAGGATTCACATCGTTGGATTCCGTAGCGGAAGTCCGTTTTGCATGTTTTATGATGCATTGATGATTTATTGTATTATGATACTTGTACTAGCATCGTTTTGCTAACCCCTTCGGGGGTGGACATTGTTTTGATGTTCGGGTAGCCAAGGAGTGGGAGGCGACCACGATGCATCGGAGACGATGAGATGGCTCGGTGATGTGATTGATGTTATTGTTGTCGAGAGTTGTTTTCTTGTTTCGTTCGGTACTCGAGTAAATGCATTTTTAATAATGTCCTTTCGATATGGTTGTATAAATTAACTATTTGATCGGTTGAATCAAATATGTCTATAAACTTGATTGTACGATTGGTTTATATTTACACTCTTTTTAAAATTAGCCTTGTAAATCCTTACCTAAAGGGTTTACGGTGTAATTATTCGAATATCTCGGGGTGTTACGAATATGGTATCGAGCTAAGATTTATGGATATCTTGGCGGTCGGGTTAGTTGTGACATTTTACGTTATTGATTATTGGTCGTTCGTAACATCACTGCTGAGCCAGCATCATCAATTGGACTGTGGTTGTAAGTTTCCTAATCTCGAATACTACTGTTTTATTAAATTCTTGTCTTGTAAACATTGATGGATGTACTTTTAGAACGTTTGCCCTGGATATTGAGTATTTATGTTTACAGTATGTTGAGGGGAGGTCGTGGACGCGGACGCGGTCGTGGACGCGGACGTGGAAATGCGAGGCAAGAAGAATCGGTATCTACTCCTGAGATAGCCGCTAGCCAAACGGATTCACATTCCGGGGGACAGCAGGGATCGGCAAATAATAATGCAGATCCTAACGTGCCGGGAGTGCTTCAGCAGGTGGTTGCCCAGATAAACCAGTTTGCTCAAGTTGTGGATCGCATGCAGACGGCGATGGGACAGCAGAATAACGTGGATAATCGGGGAGATAAATGGCTTACCGAGGTGGTCAAATTGCATCCTCCGAAATTTGACGGTTCCACTGAGACGCTTTCGTGGGATCATTGGCTGAAGGAATTAGAGAAGATTTTTGCGGGGATTAACTGTCCCAACGATAGGAAGGTTCCGGTCGCCCAGTATCTTTTGACCAGGGAGACTTTCGTCTGGTGGGAGGCCATTCGACCAGAGGAGCATAATGCTGACTGGACAGAATTCAAGTTGATGATGGAGGCACAGTATTGTCCTCGCCCAGTTAGAGAGGCCCGAGTTCGGGAGTTTTTCTCACCACAAAATTCGGAAGCATCTGTGACGGAAGTGATTAAGACTTTTAATCACCAGCTGACTTATGTGCGCCACAGTCGGGGCCGAGGCGGAAAGGATTTTCCATTTTGACATGCGAATGAAGCGGAAATTCAGCAATATATGTCTGGATTTGATTGTACCACCTTGAGGCGATGCTCGGGACAAGGCGTTGGCCTACGATATGAAGGAAGCGGCAGAGAGAAATCGCGGAAGCAAAGAAACGAAGGTGTCGGGCAACTTCACGGAGAATAAGAATAACGGGCCCCGTGTCGGTCCTCTTTTCACTCATCCAGAGACCTCCGCATCCTAGTCGAGGAGGAAAGAAGTTCGGGCGGCACCATTTGTTCACGACACGAGGAAGAAGTGTTACAACCGTGGCAAGGCGGGACATGTTCGGCGTGATTGTTTCGCGCTGCTTGTGACTGTTTGAGTGTGGACGGGAAGGACATCGCGCAACATTTTGTGGGAATGCGACCCGATCTTTTGGTACTCGCACTCCGGCTCGATTCGAAGGAGACAAGTGTGAACCAGACGCGGCAAAGTGGATTTCAGCAGTAACTCGGGAAGAGAAAGGCATCCATCTTTGAGTCCGTTCCTCCACGCCCATGCGAGATGAGGAAATCGATGATCGAACACATTTGTTGCATCAGTACGATTCGAGATCCTTTTGCAACCGATCGGTGTCTTGTTCGATTCAGAGCCACGCATTCTTTTATATCTTTGAACCTGTGTTAATCGTTTGAACATCTCGTGCTTGTATAATTGTGAACCTTATGTTGTGGGATTACCGAGGCGGAGAAAATTGTGGGAACCTTAGAAGCTAAGGATTTCCCGGTATCTATAGAAGGAAGAGATTGGCCATCGAATCTTATTGTGGTTGACATCTGCGGTGACGATTTAATTCTCGGAGATGATTGGCTCAACGTTATGGAGTCATCTGAATTACCGAGAGAGAGTCATTTCCATCATTGCGATGACGGATCGAACACTTATTAGGATGGAGACCGGGAAGCTCGGGAAATTGATCAAGGCAATGAAAGCTGTGAAATTATCAAGCAAGGATGTCACGGACTTTGGTGCTATGCCATGAGGAAAGAGAAAGGAGTAGAGCTCTCATCTATTTCGATTGTGAATGAGTTCTCGGATGTTTTCTGACGAACTACTGGATTACCTCCGAGAGAGAAGTGGAATTCACTATCGAACTAGAGCACGGAGCGGCTCCTATTTCGAGCACCATACCGCATGGCGCCAACCGAGATGTATGAACTCAAGAAACAAGCTGGAGGAATTGTTGCGAAGGGTTATATTCAACCAAGCGTTTCTCCTTGGGAGCACCCGTTCTCTTTGTCGGAAGAAAGACGGATCCCTCCGATTGTGTATTGATTACGGGGAGCTTAACAAGATGACGATCAAGAATAAGTATCCTATACCTCGGATCGGCGACTTGTTTGATCAACTGCAAGGGGCAAGGTATTCTCGAAGATTGACTTGCGATCGAGGATACCACCGGTTGAGAATTAAGAATCGGATATACGAAATGCGCTTTGAGATCGATGCAGGCATTATGAATTTGTAGTGATGCCGTTTGGACTTACCAATGCTCTGCGGTATTCATGCAATTGATGAATCGGGTATTCTTGGAGTACTTGGATAAATTTGTGGTCGTTTTCATTGACGACATCTTGATATATTCGAGGGACGCAGAGGAACATCTTGAACATTTACGTGTGGTTTTGAGCATCTTGAGAAAGGAATAGTATGCTAAGCTTTCTAAATGTGAGTTCGGCTTAAGAAGTAACTTTCCTTGGGCATGTGATATCATCCGACGGAGTTGGTGGACCGAAGAAAGTGGAAGCAATCTTGGAGTGGGAAGCTCCTAAAAACGTGAAAGAAGTCCGAAGCTTCTTAGGACTAGCCGGATATTATCGCCGCTTTGTAGAGGATTTTCCAAAATTGCTCGTCCGCTCACTCATTTATTCTGAGAAAACTCAAAAGTTCGCGTGGAATGAGAAGTGTCAGTGGTTTTGACGAACTTAAGAAGAGACCGCGACAAGACCTATATTAGCGCCGAGAAGGCCCAGCGGATTTATGGTATACATCGATGCTTCAAATCAGGGTTTGGGTTGTGTGTTGATGCAGAAGGATAAAGTAATTGCTTATGCTTCTCGGCAATTGAAACCGTACGAAGTTAATTATCCGACTCATGATCTGGAGCTAGCAGCTGTGGTCTTTGCCTTGAAAATGGCGACATTATTTGTACGGCACTCATTGTCGAGATCTTCTGAGACCATAAGAGCCTCAAGTACATTTTCAGTCAGAAAGAGTTAAACATGAGGCAGAGAAGGTGGCTGGAATTGATCAAGGATTACGACTTGGAGATTCTCTATCATCCGGGGAAAGCAAATGTAGTAGCCGATGCTTTGAGCCGTAAACCGGTTTCCCTTCGAGCGTTGGAAGCACTTACATCCCAAACCAGTATTCAACGAGGCCCGATCCGCGAGGATTGAAGTATGGGTACGGGAATCGAGGACAACTTCATGTGATGGGCCGACTTCATCACTAGTCGAGGAGATCAAGTCTAAACAATTGAGCGATTCTCACGATCCTTCGATTATGTGACGAAGTAAAGAAAGGAAAAGCCCGAGGATTCGTGATACAAGATGATGGAGTTACGAGATTTGAGTCGACTTTGCGTTCCCGATGATGATGATTTGAGAAGGACTATTACGAAGGAAGCTCACAGTGCGCGCCTATTCTATTCACCCAGGCGTGATAAGATGTAAAAGATTTAAAGCAAAACTTACGGTGGGGAATATGAAGAAGGGCGTAGCGAATACGTTTGAAGTGTTTGACTTGTCGTGAGTTAAGATTGAACATCAACGACCTGCCGGAATGTTAAGACCGCTTCCGATCCCTGAGTGGAAGTGGGAGGATATCTCGATGGACTTCATTACTAGTATGCCAAGGACTAGAACGGGAATGAACATGATTTGGGTTGTAGTTGATCGACTAACCAAGTCGGCTCATTTCCTAGGAATCAAAGATACATGGGGACCCGAGAGATTGGCACGAATATTTATTGCGGAGATAGTCCGATTGCACGGGACGCCGAAGACCATTATTTCGGATCGAGATGGTCGTTTCGTGTCACACTTCTGGAAAGCGATTCACGGGGCTTTGGGGACCGAGCTAAACTTTAGTACACTTATCATCCCCAAACGGACGGTCGATCGAAAGGACTATTCAGACAGTAGAGGACATGCTTAGAGCTTGTGCATTAGATTGGTCGACTGATTGGGAAGTTCACTTGCCCTTGATCGAGTTCACTTATAATAACAGTTGGCATGCTTCTATTAAGATGGCACCATTTGAATCTTTGTACGGTAGAAGATGCCGATCACCCTGTCCGGGATGATTCTTGGATTTGATCGGGACGGAACCGAATTGATTATTCAGACTCAAGAGAAGATAGCCTTGATTCGAGAGAGCTGACTGTTGCCAGTCGGCGAAGTCTTATGCCGATGTACGTCGTCGCCCTCTAGAGTTCGATTTGGAGACCACGTACTATTGAAGGTGTCTCCTACGAGGATTTTCCGTTTTGGGAGAAGAGGCAAACTTAGTCCGAGATATATCGGACCCTTTGAGATCCTCGAGAGAGCGGGAGATTTAGCATACGAGTTGGCCTTACCGCCATCGTTGGTCACGTTCACAATGTGTTTCACGTATCCCAAGCTGCGGAAGTATGTAGGACCCGATCCACGTCATTGATTTCGACGAGATCGAGATAGCTAATGATGGCACCTTGAAGAGAGACCAATCAAGATACTTGAGAGCGGATCAAACAATTGAGGAATAAACCAATACACTTGGTTAAAGTACAATGGTCACGACATGGAGTCGAAGAGGCCACTTGGGAAACGGAGGACGGTATGAAGGCTAAATATCCGGAGTTGTTTTCATCATAAGTTTGGGACGAAACTTCTTTTTAAAGGAGGAAGGATGTAATGCCCGAGATTTGTTATGTAATTGGAACTTGTGATATTGTAATGATTGTACTTTTGTGCGAGTATTATTCTCCGTATTTCATAATCCGATGTTGCCGAGCGTTTAATTTCATGGTTGTGATTTGTAAGGTTGAAATTGCATGCATGTAGCGCACGCTACGAGGCTAAGTAGCGACGCTAACATGGTTTCATAGCGCACTCTACAGAATGAAATTAGCGCAAGCAATGGTTGGTCAAATTGATTCGGACGTGCGCTAGGTGAGATCGGCGGGGACCTGCCGGATTGTGTCGGATGTACCGGGACGGCTTTCGGGAAAAGCCGAGTCAACGCCTTAGCGCACGCTACAGGTCGATGCGTAGCGCACGCTAAGTGCCGAGTCCAGTTTAGACTGTGAGCGGTTAGCGCACGCTACGAATAGGGTCTAGCGCGCGCTAATAGCCATTTATTATAAATAGGACATCATCCTATTCGAGATTTCAGTTTTTCTCCTCCCATAACCCGAACTCTTACACTTAGAACATAACTCACTTCGTCCCAAACACTTCATATCAACCTCCTAGTTCGAGATTGAAGATCGTATATCATTGGAGATTGGTGTTCAAGCCTTCGGTGTTGGATCGCTTCATTTTCCTCCGTATTCTTCACTACTTTGAGGTAGGTGATTCTTCACTGATGTTAGTAATGTTCCTAAGGAAGTTTGAATCATGTTTTGATAGCAAGTATTTCGTTTTTAATCGGTCATCACATGTTAGAAGGATACTTTTGACGCGTATCGGCATTATATATCGTATGAACCTTTGAACCATCTTATTATAAGGACTCCTAAGCACGTTCAAATCAAGTTATGATCAATGATCGGATATTACCCGGTTGATACGTTTTACGATGGAATCATGTGTTTTGGAACGTAGAACAAATGGAACTTAGATTATTTCTTGGAGATCGTAGATGAATTATGATGTTGAGTTGGCTATCCGTATTTTTGTATTTCACGATCATAAATCTTCCACAAACCTTATTAGCATGATTTGCGAGGATAACTTGTATTATCACGGTAGGATTCATGAGTTCTTCACCATTCAACCCGATTTTGGCTTGCGATATTACGCCATGCAATATTAGCGCACGCTAACACGTGTGAGTTAATGTGTGCTATCGAAGTCGATTAACGCCCGAAGCGTCGTAGCGTACGTTATGATACCAGCCAGTCGGCGCGGCCGTGGCTAGCGACGCTAGTCTTATACGATAGCGTCGCTTCGATCCGTCTTAAGCGCCGTTACGTAGAAATGCGTAGCGCGCGCTAAGCAATCCGAACGACTTGTTTATTTTGAGCTTTACGGCCATAGACCGAATTGTTAGGCCATCGTTCGACTTGAGATGATTTGTATATCGTTCCTTTTGTTAAGGTTCGAGCTTGTTACGTTGATCGAAGGAGGCGGCCTTCGAGTGTGTCGAGATCCTTGAAGTATTTCGTCTTGCCATTTTCGAGGCAAGTATCATATGTCGAGTTTGATTTATTATGCTTATGGTATTGTTCATATTTTGTATATGAGATGTATTTAGAAATTCGCGTGATATTCGTTGTTGTTTGTTCGTATTGATGAACATATTGAAATGCATATGTGTATGCATAATTGTTTGATTATGGTATAAATGATCCGAGGGGGTCATGAGGATCTATGCTGAGGGCGCTGGATCGAATGTCCACCATGCGTTGGTCCGACGGGATCATTATGGGGATCTATCTTGAGGGCCCGGATCGGCTGACGGGTTTTCCACCATGCGTTGGTCGACGGGATCATCATGGGGATCTATACCAAGGGCTGGATCATTTGGATTACCTGTATTGTATTGATGGGATCGTGAGGATTCACATCGTTGGATTCGTAGCGGAAGTCCGTTTTGCATGTTTTATGATGCATTGATGATTTATTGTATTATGATACTTGTACTAGCATCGTTTTGCTAACCCCTTCGGGTGGACATTGTTTTGATGTTCGGGTAGCCAAGGAGGCGGGGAGGCGACCACGATGCAAGCAGACGATGAGATGGCTCGGTGATGTGATTGATGTTATTGTTGTCGAGAGTTGTTTTCTTGTTTCGTTCAGTACTCGAGTACGTCTGTTTTAATAATGTCCTTTCGATATGGTTGTATAAATTAACTATTTGATCGGTTGAATCAAATATGTCTTTAAACTTCAGTTGTACGATTGGTTTATATTTACACTCTTTTTAAAATTAGCCTTGTAAATCCTTACCTAAAGGGTTTACGGCGCTGTAATTATTCCGAATATCTCGGGGTGTTACAAGCCCGATATGCTTATAGCCTCCCGTGAGAAGGTAGCTTTGATCAGGAGTCGTTTGTTGACCGCTCAGAGTCGATAGAAATCTTATGCAGACAATCGTCGCCGACCTTTAGAGTTCGAGTCGGGTGACCACGTGTTGGTCAAGGTGTCCCCGAGTCGAGGTTTTGTCCGTTTCGGAAAGCGGGGAAAGTTGGGTCCAAGGGTTATTGGACCGTTTGAGATTTTGGAACGAGTAGGCGAGCTAGCTTATCGATTGGCCTTACCTCCGGCGTTGAACCGAATTCATAATGTGTTTCACGTCTCTCAGCTATGGAAGTATGTTTCCGACCCGAGTCACATACTTCAGTTCGACGAAATTGAGATCGCAGATGATCATTCGTATGAGGAGCGTCCAATACGAGTCTTAGAGCGGCGAATCAAACAGTTGAGGAATAAGGCGATTCCTTTGGTTAAAATTCAGTGGTCTAGACACGGAGTCGAAGAGGCTACTTGGGAAACCGAGGATAGTATGCGAGAGAGTTATCCCGAGTTGTTTGACCCTTAGTTTCGGGGACGAAACTCTTTTAAGGGGGGGTGTATGTAATACCCGGTTGTAATTCAGTCATTATCATTCAGTAATTTCATTCGGTAATTGTCACTATGTAGTTTTTCACTTGATAATAATCATTCATCTGCGTTCACCGTTCGAAATAACTTCGAGTTGTGTATCGATATTGTTCAGTGTATATACCTTATTTGGGAATCGAGACAAGAGTATTATCTCGATTTTTGTAATTGATTCATTAGCCGATGTTGACGTTGGAATTCATGCCTTTTCAAATCTCTTAATTGTTCAAATTGTGTTTTTGTTGGGCGAACCCTTGTAATCATTGCTTGGAACCACCGTTTTGGGGTTTCCGTACTTCCATTTTGTGTTATTGTTTCCCTAATATTGATTCCTATTGCTTTTATTCTCCTCCCGGATCATTTTTCATCATTTTAGGACCCAAGAGGGGTGTGGGCCGCGGCACAAGGAGTGTGCGCCGCGGCACACACATTTTCCAGTTTTGGCCGAGCAACTTGTACTGTGGGCCGCTGATAGAACGAAAATAGTGTGCTAAAATTATTGTTCATTATAAGGTTTTAAAGAATTTTATGTTGGCACACTTGGTTATTTTCCATATATTTATATTTTGGATGCAATTTACTTCACTTGGCAATTTGTTGTTTAATTTTAGGTGTTTGATGGAGTTTTTAAGCTTAAGGAATAATTTGGATCATCAAACGGACCAAGCCAAGGTGATTTGGGCTTAAATTAAGACAATATCGCGCGACCTTTGGGTGGCCAAGGTGTCGATTCGGCTTGATGTCGATCTGTTACGAAAATAATCTTACTTGGGGCCCAAGAAACGACTCAAAAATCGTCCAATCAGTTCCATAAGGCAATAAATCGGTCCATATGCTGGAAAAGGGAATTGGAATAGATTTGGGAATCCGTTCTGCTCCTTGCAAAATTTGGCTTGTATAGTAAATGGGTTTTTGCTTACTCATTTCTTCTCTTAGCAAGACCGAGCTAACCTCCCCCTCTCCCACGGATAAGTAGAGTACGGAATCCTCTCCTGGTATTGGTTTGGTGAGTAGAGGCAGCTCGGCCAAATATTCTTTTAATTTTCCAAATGTTGTTTGCGCTTCTGGGGTCCATTCGAACTTGTTCCCTTTTCTTAAGAGTTTAAAAAATGGGAATCCCTTCTCGGTCAAGCGTGATATGAACCGGCTCAGCCCTGCTATTCTTCCTGTTAGTATCTGGATATCCTTGATATTTTTTGGAGGATTCATTTGCAGCACTGCCTTGACCTTCTCCGGGATGACCTCGATTCCTTGTTCTATGACTACATATCCTAGGAATTTTCCTGATTTGACTCCAAAAGAACATTTTGATGGGTTGAGCTTCATTCCGTATGTGCGCAGGTTTTCGAATGTATTTTCTAGGTCTCTGATATCTCTCCTGCCTTTACGCTTTTTACTAGCATGTCATCCACGTACACTTCCATGTTTCTGCCGATTTGGGATCTAAAGATTTTGTCAACCATCCTTTGATATGTAGCTCCTGCATTTTTTAACCCAAAAGGCATGCGTACATAACAAAAAGTTCCTTTTGATACCACAAAACTAACCTTCTTTTTGTCCTCGGGTGCGAGAGGAATCTGATGATATCCCTGAGAAGCATCCATCATACTGAGCAACTCGCACCCCCGAGGTTGAATCCACTAGCTGATATATGAGGGGTAACGGGTAGTGATCCTTTGGACATGCTTTATTTAGGTCCCGTAAGTCCATGCACATCCTCCACTTCCCCTGGCCTTTCCCCACCATGACAGCGTTGGATAGCCACTCCGGAAACTGGATCTCCATTATGTGTCCACCTCGGAGGAGCTTGTCAACTTCTTCCCCAATAACCCCATCCATCTCCGGCCCAAAATGCCTCCTCTTCTGCTTCACTGGTCTTATGGTTGGGTCGATGTTCAACCTGTGCTAGGCAACTGTTGGGCTGATTCCCACCAGATCCTCAGCTGCGAACGCGAAAATGTCCACAAATCTCCTTAGCAGGCTGATAAGGCTTTCCTTTATTCCATCGTCTAACCGACTTCCCATGCAAGTTTTTGTTTCCGGCTTTCCTGGAACCAATTCTATTTCTAGCAACTCCTCATTGGGCTTGACGCCTTCTTCCTCAGCTTCCTCGGGCGCCTTTGATTGTTTATTCTTCTTAGACTCTGGATCCGGACCTCCTAGCTTGGATGTCCTTTTTCCGTGCTGCACTCCCTGCTTTACCGTTGTCTGGTAACAAGATCGAGCTACAAACTGATCCCCGTCTACTTCCCCTACCTCACCTCCTATGGGGAATTTTACTTTCATGTGTGCGGTAGAGGCCACTGCTTCGAACTTGTTGAGTCCCGGTCGTCCTAGAATGGCGTTATAGGCCGATTTGGTGTCCACCACTAAAAACCTGAGCGTCTTGACCTTTCGATGGGGCATCCGACCTAGTGCTACCGGAAGCACCACTTCTCCAACCGGTTGCACCTCGGTCATGCAGAACCCATAGAGTGCGGTATCTACCTTCCTCAATTCCACCTCCAGGTTCATCTGTTTGAAACAGTCATAGAATAAGATATCTATCGAGCTTCCCGTATCGATAAATACCCTTTGCACATCGTAACTGGCGATCTCTGCGGTGATGACCAGCGCGTCATTATGGGGCGCATGTTTCCTGTTATAATCCGTGGGGCTGAACTGAATGATAGGCCCGCTGCCTACAGAGGCGACCTCCTTGAGCTGATAACACCTAGCCTTTCGTGCGTGGGCTTTCCTAGCCTGATTAGAACTTCTGTCGGTTGGTCCTCCTGATATCATGTGGATTACTCCTTTCTTAGCTGGGGGAGCAGCGGGTCCCCGAGGAGCTTCTCTTTTCACCCCCGCCCCTACTTGGGGCATGGGTGGTTGCCTCCGACCTCCATTCCTCTGCTGATATGTGAACTCCATTAGATGTCCCGCTCGGACCAGCCTTTTGATCTCGTCTTTAATGTGCTTGCACTCATCTGTTTTATGCCCGTAATCATTGTGGAATGGACAATAAAGCTCTGATTTAGGCTGGGTGGGCCTATTAGGACGAGATGCAGGCCACTCGATAACCATGTTCATCTTATCTTCAACTGCTTCCAAAACCTGAGCTCTCCTCATTATTAGTGGGCTGTATTGGTCAAATCTTGGTCGTCTTAGAACGGTATCGCTCTTCTTTCAGTCTGTTTTTCCCCGCGGCATTTCTTCCCGAGGTAAATTTCCTTGAAAGGTGTACTCCTCGCGCCGTATCAATCTGCTAGACCCCCTCTCCCCATCTTCGGGCTTTTCTTGCAATTCCTCCATATCCTTCTCGGTTTCCTCAACATTAATGTATTTCGAACATCGGGCTAAGACCTCATCATATGTTCTGGCTGGTTTTTTAGCTAATGAGGTGCGTAGCAACCTAGGCCTCAGTCCCTGCGTCAAGGCACTGGTTTTTACTTCTTCTGACGACGAGGGTACCTCCAGACATGCCTTTGTAAATCGGGTAACATAAGCTCTCAGCGCTTCTCCGGAGTACTGCTTGATACTGAACAAGGACATGAAGGTCTTTTGGTGTGCCCTGGCGCTGGCAAAGTGAGTCAAGAACGCGAAGCTGAAAGTTTTGAAGCTGGTGATTGACCCAGGGGGTATCTGGTGGAACCAATCCTGAGCTGCCTCTGTCAGCGTAGCCAGGAATGCTCTGCAACTCACGGCATCCGAATATCGATGTAGTACCGCCATGTTCTCGAATCGGTATAATTGTCGGGTAGGATCTGAGAGTCCATCGTAGGTGAAGGTGACAGCCCTAAACCCATATGGGAGCTCGGCCTGCAGTATGCCTTCTGAGAAGGGATGGCCTGAATGACTCTCCATGTCCTTCCCGCAACCCTCTATCGCAACTCCTCCAGCTCGTCTTGCATACTGGATATCAAGGGATCCTGCGTTCTTTCCTGTCTAGATCGCTCCCATATTCTTGGATAACTCTCCCCATGCTCTTCCTGCTGATCAATTTCCTCCGGCCCATCCGAAAGGATGGGTATTACTTTTCGTGGTATTCTTTGTTTTTTGACCTCCCGACTCTTCTGGATCGCATTGGCGATTATGTCGGCTAAGGCTTCCTTCGTCAGTGTGATTGTGCTTGGTGCGAATTCTTCTACGGGGGTGACGGGTGTTTTTTCCAGAGTCGATTCTCCACCCGCAGCTGCTAGTTCCTCTTCTAAATTTCGGGGTATCAACTCCCCTATTTTCTTCTGGTTCATTTCTTCCGCCATTACTAACCTCACGTCTCAGCTCAAAGTGACTCGATGTCACAATTCCCACAGACGGCGCCATTTGATGTAACCGAGCTGATCGGTCACCAAGAACCAGGTTAATCTTAGGAGTTTAGCTAAGAAAACCCAAAATGTATGAAGTATTATCTTTTTCTCTCTCTAAAGTGTGCTGTAATCTCAGAATGTCCTCTTAGATGAAACCCCCCCTCCCTTTTATAGAAGGAGATGTGCCTCTTCTCTAAGATCTTCCCTGATTTTTAGAGAAGATCCCAGATATCCAGGGATTCAGGCTGCGATTTTCCATCCCTGGATTTCCGGGATTGCAAGGTATGGGCTCTCAATCCGTGGATCTTAGGGATTCTGTCAGGTGAGTCAGGGTCTCCTTTCCCGAGAGTTCGACCTTCATGAGCTCGGAGGCCTTAGGTCGGCTCATATTATAAAAGATCACTTAGGTCGAGACATTCCTATTCAAATCCGTAGGTCGGGAGACCTTTGAGGTCGGCAACCTCTATAACAGATGTCGCAGGTCAGCGGGGCTTCCGAGGTCGGCGCCCTTTTATCTGAGGTTTATAGATCGGAGGACTTTGAGGTCGGCATCCTCTTCTCTGAGAACCTAGGTCGGACTTTATTACTCTAAGAAAACCTTTCTTTACTAAGAGGTCGATACTCCAGCTTATATTGGTCCATATTTTAAACCGGGTTTTCAGGGAGCGCACATTCGGTGTCCTATCAACCTGATTAGATGGTATATGATTTGGAATCATAATCGTATTAATCGTTGATTTTCTATTGTTCATCTAAAAAATAATTTTTCATGATTTTATGTTACAATATAAATCTATTTTTCTTTTTGAAAAACTGATTTAAATGAGTAATATAAAGATTAGAAAAATATTATTTTTGGAATCGGGGCGAAAAAAGCAGGCAGCGTAAGGACCCGGCTGACTTGGAGTGCCGGCGTGTCTGCCACTCTGGACATGATGCCATTTGCCCGGACATGCTCGGCAGACTATCGGCCGATGCCTTGCAATGGTCTCGGTCCCTGCCGGTCATGCTCGGCAGCCTACTGGGCAGTGCTCCGGCCGTGTTTTTCGACTCTGTTTTTTATATTTCGTTCGATAATTAATTTCCCACAAATTAAATTGGATTTAATTTGACTAAGATTTAATTATGGTAATTTTAATCTTAGGGGAATTAATTTAATGAAATATTTTATCATCCGGAACAAGTTAAAATTGATGGTTGTTTGAATTAATTGGATTAATTCGTGTTGAATGAATCGATTGGATCGGTTCGTATTGTTGATTGGATCAATGTAGCTCTACGCTTTCCATTTATATAGTATTTATTGGATGAATGCTTTTGAATGGGGATGTGGTTCGTGGACTTAGTTTTTTGAATTGTTCGTTTTATTCGATTGGGTTGTAAAGGCCGTTTTGAGCCTATTTATTTTACTAGAAATATTTGTATCTAGGATGCAATTTTCAATGTAAAATTTATATATAATGACGAAGACCGGAGGAAGATCCGTTTCGAGAAGATGAAGATTCAAGATGAAGACTTGTAATTAGATTACAGAGTTTTTGTCTTCTAGGAACGGTCCATGAATCACATGTTGGTAGCAACTAGGTTGTGAATGGTTGTTTCATATTGTATGAATGCCACAAACGCGCTTAAATGAATTAATGTGCAAAGTGTAACATTAATCGCGAAAATTCTCCCACAACAAATTATTAAGTTTATAAGGTTTCAAGGTTTTCCTTCCCTCTATCGAGCTTTTGGGAAATTGAAATCCAAACCGGATGTGCTATGCTTCCGAGTTATCGGGGTAGTCGTTCAGGAAGGACAGATAAATTACCGGAGCGCATTGCATGCCTTCGGTTGGATCAAATTTTATCCCTAGAAACCTGATAGGTTGCCGGATAAGATTCAATTGTGAAACTGATTTGCGTCGACGGTATAAACTTAACTTGTTCACGAACCATAGAAACCGTATAGGTTGAGGGGAGTGAACAAGGGGAAAAAGAAGATCGAATCATTCATTAGATGGGTTGGTGTTGGACACCAACAACAACATCTAAGCCTTAGTCCCAAAATGATTTGGGGTCAGCTAACATGAATCAAACTTTGAAACCGTCAATAATCTATGGACATGAATCAAACATTGGTGTTGGACACCACTTTATGAAAAATAATAGACTAGAAACCTGTTCGATTGCCCTCTATTAAGATTTATAAAGAACTCGATCACCACTATGAAGTAGTGCGACGATACTTTCGGATTTCACATGGGAGTGTGTTGTTCCGATAAAAATAGTGGGAGCTGGGTAACAAGAATAGAAAAGACCTTAATTCTATACTCAGAACATAATATAACAAGTCAATAATTAATCTATTATACTTAATGCAGACATAACGCTCAATATGACAATGAATCCACTCGCAATTCTACTCGAAAAGA